>CM067355.1:16782441-17207441 GCA_034190875.2 Urechis unicinctus
TGTATAATGTTGTTGCTAGAATCTTCCAATCTAGATATGAAGCGAAATATTAAATTCCTAATAACAGCAGGGCAACACTGGATATCAAACACTCGAGTAGTTCCACCACAGGTGAGCCGAGTACATAGGAGTAAGAACGAAAAAGAGTAATTTTCTACATTACACATTACACATGTGAAATTTACGTAATAGTGAGTTGGCTTGTACATAGAATTGCCTGCATTGCCTCATTATGTCATTGTCATCAGTAAGGTCATTAGATCTGAAGTGACCTTGATATTTGACAGTGGAAATTTCATTGAGCAATACACCATTAAAATGGAATTTAGAGAGGTCTGAACTGATTAAATATTGCCTGCACATTTCAATGATGATTTCCTTGTGACATTTTCCACTTTTCGTTGTATAAAGGCACCTCTGGAAAGGATATATACAAACAAAGACAACAGCAAAAGATGTGATGTGCTTTGCTGCCAAATATTTACATATAAACCGCTAGTGTACGTTTTGAAAAGAGTACGAAATGGGGTTCACATATATTTATTTACTGGTTAAAACCTTGGCTCGATGATTCTGTTCTGAATTGCCATCCGGCCCCTAAGAGCAATTCTCCGAGTTGGACGAATTTGTGCGAGGACGAGGCGTAAACTCGCAACGGAGAACGCCGAGTGCTTTATCTTAGGTTTTTCGCAGCCTCATTCATAGCCCAACAGACCAACAGCCGATCGGGTACTCCCTTGTTGGTCTAACAGGAAAACCCTCCGTTTATCGGTAGATTGACAAACATGCTTAATCTATCACTTTAAAAATACGTACTGAGAAGAATTTAAAGCCACCAAGAGTGAGAGTATTGACTGAATTTAATTGCTATGGATTTTTTTTTTTACCAATATCCGGGAGAACACTTGATATTTGATTAATTTCTAACTTTTCGGCCGAATTCCACTCCGATTTCTGGGGGTTGTCAACAAACGGTCTCTTACTCAGACGTCTTGTAGGGCTAACTTACGTTGCGCAATCTCGCCGCCATATTGGAATTTAGTCTGAAAAGTTAATCGCCTCGCACATTTAAGGCGATTATGCATATTTACAAGTTGTTGCGATACCTGAGACTCTAATGCGATGCATAATACTGATTGCTTATTAAATTGGACTTGTTAAATCAAGTGAAGGTAAGATTTTATCATACAATTTTCTACTTTGGAAATGCCATCTTCGAGAACCAAAAGGGAGCCCAAGCTCCACTTGGTTCAAAAGAGCTACTCATGCATGCTAGTTTTGGGCAATACTGGGGTCAGAAAAAAATAGCTTGTCTATTTCACAGTTAATGTTTCGAGATCGTTAAGTATTTTTCTTAAACCCTTTGAACATGTCATGAACACTTTCTCTAGCCTGTCATGGCGTCTTTTTAACAGTTATATCCACTGTCAAGCGGACCATATGTGCTCCGAGTAAATCAAAATGAACTCTCCAAGCGCTGAAGTCGCGCGTCAGATTTATGTTGCGTGTCATCGAAACTCCTGGCATGCCAACGCGTTTCAATTCTCGCGCAAGTACTGATATTTTATTTCAGACTCGGACAATGTGATGACAAGGAAGGCCTCCGGTTTCCTCGCTGGCTCGCTTGATGTCGCAATACGAAGTATACTTAGCGCCGCCAAGCGCGTGCTTGTGAAAACACTCGCTGCCGAGGCACGCACGCGAGCCCCTCGGCGGCGACTTCAAAGGGCGTTGCCACTCCTTCCTTAATTATATAACTCCTTGGTCTGATCATTGTAACTTGTAAGTATGTCGTCATACTTATAAAGACATGAGTAAGTTAGTAAGTTTATGAGACTAGGGTATTACAACACAACAAAGCTAACCGGTGACATGGTGCCTCGCAACGTGGGTTGAATATGGAGTTAAGATTGACCAGCCACCTTTTCTGATAAGCAGGGGTGGGGGTCACACGTGAATGAAGATGAACAAGAAAAAAATTCAAACGATTATCCTAGGGCATGTCATCACCTGTCTTTTGACTTGGCCAGGCTATTCCAGCCTCTCATCCAGGCGCAATCCGGGTCAAAGTGGTGTACCCGGATTCCGCCTGGATGAGACACGTGTTGCAGATATGGCTCTCGCAAGGACCTCACCGTTCAACCACCAGGTTCCCCTTGCCCACCGACATGAGTCTTAACGCAGTCATTGCCACCAATTAGTCGCCTCTTACGACATGCAAGTGGACGCAGTGGGCATATTCTACCACTTGACCTACGGGGTGTGAGGGGGGGGGAGGTATTCGGACATGTTAAGTGTCTCAGAGACCTGACATAGAAATCTTGCTTGGAAAATATAATGAGATAAAAAAAGTATTCTGAAACTCTGTTGATGTGGTGCAATATTTTTTTGCAGAATCGTCAGTACTACATGAATGAATGGTTGTTGACTCTTGACATGAACCGGACATAGTGTAGATGAACGATTGGTTGTGCGATAAGTTATTATAACTGGCCTGTTTGACATCTCAAAATACCCGAACGACAGGCTGCGTGAATGGTTACCTCCACATACAGAGTGCCAGGCCAGGAAGAGAGTTGAGAGAGAGTTCGCAAAAAAATTAACATAAACTTGTTGATTCGGGTTTCTCGATTTGGGCGTCTGTGGTGACATGAATTCATGCGCATGTAAATTGTAACATTGTATGTTCATGTCTCCATTCAATATATACCTTTTAACAACTTCTCGTTGTTTGTTTTCCGATTAGCCATCCAAGTTTGTTGTTTACTTGTACAGTCGTACTCGTTTAAGTCGGTCCTAGCTGCCTAGAGTAGTGATTCATTGTATCTACCTGAAGATAGGTATAGTCTACTTATGAGAATTCTGAAAAGTTTTTTAAGTAAATTAGTAAAAAGGTTATTGAGGTTTCAAATTTCATGGTTTTGCTGGGTTTTGTGCCCGAATTGTACGGAAAGGGATAACAGCCACTTTTCATATCTTATATTTTGAATATCAAAGTGAAATTATACCATAAGAATAGTATAATTTAGAGAATTCTAATAAGGTAGGTTTCAATTAGTAAAAAAGTTATTGAGGTTTTAAATTTTGTGGTATTGCTCGGTTTTGTACTGGAATTCCACGGTAAGGGATAGTTAAAGTAGACTTGGAGTTTGGCGCAAAATTGAATATTTTTACCTGAGTATTTACCTGAGTGTAGGAATTCATGTAAGGCCTGGTAATCCTCTCTCTACCAACAAATTTATTGTCTAACTCTTGCACGGATCGGCGTGGTTTAGGGATGGGCCAGCGGGAACACTTAGAGGAAGGTCATTCCAAGGCTCAACTACTCTACGGCTGAAACTGTTGCTCCTGGGGTTTGTTGTCATGTTTGAAGAGTTTGTGGCCGTTGTTGTGTGTACTTTAATATGGGTCTATTTAGAAGAAGGTTTCTTCTTGAAGGTCGTCGATCTTGTCGATGATTCTGTTTGCTTGAATCAGGTCCGACCTTTTGCGTCTGTCGCTTAGTGACTATAGTTTTGTCTTGTGTAGCCTGTCCGGGTATGGCATGTATTCTAGGCCCTCTATCAGTTAGGTGGCCCTTGTTTGCACTCGCTCAATTTGTCAGCGTCTTTCTTGTGAACAGGGTTGGTGACTGGAGAGCAATACTCAACCACTGGTCTCATTAAGCACTTGTATAGTTGTACAGACAGTTTTCGTTGAAGGTTCTTGAAAGAGCACTTGATCAGACCAAGCCTATATTTTGCTTTTCTTGTAATCTTATCGTGGTGTTCAGCAATGCTAAATGATGATTCACATTCCTTGACGGCATCTGCGATTGTTGCCCTATCAAGGGTGTAACTGGCGTTGGGGTTATTCCTCCCGTAATGGTTTTGCACTTGTTTTCTTTGAATTGTAATTGTCACTTTGTGGATCATACATATAGAGCTTTAATATCAGCCTGGAATTGTTGGATGGTGGAGTCTGAGGTCACCGGCCTGAACACCTTGGAGTCATCAGTAGGAGAGGCAACAGTCATTGAAGAATATCAAGAAAGGTGTTGGGCCGAGACAGGACCCTTTTTGTATTCCGCTGGTTTACTGTTCCCATCTGTCACTTAAAGAAGGATTTAATCCACAGATGCACATTGCCATTAATACCAAAGGCATAAACTTTGGCTAGAAGTGTGGAGTGGGGCACTGAATCAAAGGCCTTGTGGTAGATGCAATAAAACCAGGTGTGCATGTGGTGCCAATGGGACCACTTCTCTGTCACTGATAGTAGCTGGGTGTTGCAGGATCTCCCCTGCTTGAAACCGGGCTTCTGGCTACCGTAGGACATGAGAGAAAACCTATCCTGAAGTAACAAGTAAGCAGCCTAGATTCTAGGCTAGAAACACTAGCTTAATAGGTCAAAAGAAAATTGGTGGTGCAGAAAATCAACACAGGCGCATGTAATCATAGCCCTGCGCGGGCATATCATTTAATTATAACATGCTGGACCTGCACACAGTTACCACCTTGTCGTAACAATACATAAGGCGCCATGTGCTCATTGATGATGCCACCACAACTGCATTTGTGATGGTAGTTCATGTCATCTGAATACATGACTCCTGTGATTATAGGTGGAAATTGTTTGTTGCTGAAAACAAGAAACTGACCAGGTTTTATATATTCAAGATATCTGATTTGAATGGTGGATTTATGCATTGAGTTGGACTCCGTCATCATAGGACGTCTACATAGACGTCCTGTAGGGTTGGTGTTACCAGTGAAATGGCTTATTACTGTGTCAATGTTTCTGGACTTCGCTAGATTTATCTTGCCAGTGATGATACAATGCCAGGGAATATGCTAATGTACATAAAATCAGAGTACAATCCTATTTACCACTGCCAGTCTCTAATGTGGGGTGGATAGAAGTGCCTCAATAATTCTCGTTACTAATGATTGTCAACATGTACAATAAGGCGGATTCACCACCAATTATGACCGGGGGTCACCGTTGTTGAGTCGGGGATGGTGATGGGGGAAGAGAGATTAGTCTGGTTGTAGTAAATCTAACTGAACCTTTTTGGGAGGGATGGAGAGGTAGTGGGTGTATGTGTTCGTAAGTGTATGCGTGTATGTATGCGTTTGTTGGGGGGTGAAACAATGATGGTGTTGACTACAATCTCTGAAATCATCCTCTTTTTTTACAGTCAGTAGCACAACAAATGCTCTAACTTATTGTTAACTTCCGGGGTAGCCAACGTATTGTAACACTGTATTGAGTGCACCTGTATGATATGTTGATTTGACAAAATGCTTTTATGTGTGTGCAGAATACAACATCTGAAGTAGACATGGATGTAGGTTAATTTGCCTCCACATTCATTCTGTTGTATTCAATGCCTTTTGTTAAATTTTAACACGTAGCCAAAATGCAAATTGGAACCTTGTTGTGATACCATGTTGGCGATGGCTTATTTTTTCACACGAAACTAACATTGTTACTGTCTCTCTCTTTCATTGTTATTCACCTTCTCTGCTATGAGCATTCCTGGGAAACAAAACTTGCCTGAATGTGTTCAATATCAATGGAATATGTTACTGCAGTCCGAAAAGTATGAAAGCAACGAACCAAGGTCTGACCATGGACTTCTCCAACATGGTAGGTGCTTTAATGAAAAATGTTTGTATCGCATTATCACGTTAGTCCTTTTTGCTTACTGATAATTATTTGAAGAGATTATATATATATATATATATATATATATATATATATATATATATATATATATATATATAATATAATGATAGATATTTGAATGATCTTTTGCTGAGTGCAAGCCTTAATACTGCTGTGTTCTTGCTTGAATCATTAGCTTTTGGCCTTTGTAACACATCTGCACAGAATAAGAATGTTGTTGGCTTCTAGACATAGAACTTGTGATTGCCAGTATAGGTTGATGCACCTTACAAAGGGGATCTCAAACATTCCAATAAGTTTAGTTAAATTCCTTATGTAACATATATCACAATCAAGAAAACAAAATATTCTTGTTTTTGCAAAAATTCATTTGCCAATGATAAAATTCCCTCTAATTTGGAAAAATGATTGCCACCATTCATATCTTTGTGACGTCACTCTTTATCGCAGCAGGTGTGATTTTCAGGCGTGACTGATTATCACCAACTCTAATCACTATCACACCTTAAAACGAAGCAGTCTGGTAAATGCCAATACATGTTGTTAAACTCCTGTGACATCACAAAACATATTCGCATTCTTATAGTATGCACCAAGTTAAATGGTCTTACCAACTTGTAATTGTGCTTTAGTTGCTTATAATGGTTTAAGATTCAGGCCTTGTCATCCTCCCAGTGTCCACCTCACCACGTGTGCTGACTAGTCCTCTTATGATCCCTCTAAGCCAGCTGTAACCCAGCATAACTTTACTAAAAAGGAATTAATAAGTAAATTATTAAGGTTTGATCATTGATTACCCCTTATTCTGTACATCCTACTTGGTAAAAGATGATTCAAAAAGAATTACTAGGTAGATGGGTATGTGAAGGACTTGTTGAGGTCTGATCATTAATTACCCCTCATTCTGTACATCCTGCTTGGTCTGATCATTAATTAATTGAGTGTGACACTTTTTGGCATGGGTCTCTTGGCTTGAAAGATGATTGCTCATACTGCTGCTCATCTTGTCAGTGCAAATACAATACATAATCGGTCCCCAAATCACAATGTAGGTGAAAACAGTCAAGATTTACACCTCAGTAGACCAGATGTGAGGTCAAGGTCATATGGCACACTGGAGGCGCCATCTGCAGGTGCGGGTATGTCATTATGTGTGTTGAATGTATCCTGAATTCTTACTAACCAATTTCTACCAGTATAACTTTGTCCCAGGACAGCTATTCTTTGCTTTGAGCTTTTGTTCCTGGTGAAAATTTTTTTCCTGGCGAATTAACATTAACTCGTAATATATAGCTGCAAATCATATTATAGCAACACAGTTCACAAAATCATAACAGAGTTCATGTAACCGTAACACAGTTCATATAATCATAACACTTCACATAGCCACTCCTAAATTAATAAACTGTATAAACAAACACCTATCCATATAGATCAATAGCCTGATTATCGTAACTAGCTCCTGGTAAAATCTGCTGTTGATTATGAACTTATTGGGGCAAGCATCGCACTTGTAATATTTGGCACCAATTATAACTGGGTATTTTGATCTATTAGCTTGTGCTGGGCGAAGAATGGTATTAGGTATCTGTCACTGCTTCTTTAGTAATGACCACTGCCTACCATTATTGCTAGAGTATCATGCCACTGTTTCATCAGTATCTACCACTAGTTCTGTAGTATCATGCCACTCCTTCATCAGTATCTGCCTCTAGTTCTGTAGTATCATGCCACTACTTCATCAGTATCTGCCTCTAGTTCTGTAGTATCATGCCACTACTTCACCAGTATCTGCCTCTAGTTCTGTAGTATCATGCCACTACTTCATCAGTATCTGCCTCTAGTTCTGTAGTATCATGCCACTACTTCATCAGTATCTGCCTCTAATTCTGAAGTATCATGCCACTACTTCATCAGTATCTACCACTAGTTCTGTAATATCATGCTACTTCTTCATCAGTATCTACCACTAGTTCTGTAATATCATGCTACTTCTTCATCAGTATCTACCACTAGTTCTGAAGTATTTGCAAGCCAGCCTGTGTATAATATGGTGTAATGCCTGACCACCAGCTGGAAGTGACCAATCAACGTACTCGCAAACTCTGCGTAATACACTGATGCGCTACCCCTCCCTTCCCACCATGGCATGCACCTCTCGCCTCTCTACACTTGGTGAACTGCACCAACCATTGCAACTGAGACGTGCATCCGAATCTAACTTAGGCAAGTCAACTTGATGAACCCTGATGTGTCAGTTGCCCCAGTCGCAGTTTTCTGTGTCTGTGTTTGGTGTGGTTTTGAATTGTGATGATATATCATGTGAATGTGTTTGTAGATTGCATTAATAGCATTATAAAATGTGTTGATTTGTAATCTGGTTTTTGTTCACATTGCAAGCATTAAGTTAGTAAGTCTTAAAATTTGCATTTTCTTCTTCATTAGGCTTACCCTAATTATTCATTGGTTTGGCAATATTCATAGAATATATTATATATCTTGTCAACGGCAGACTGAAACCGCAAGCTTGGGTATTTCTCAGAGCCTGTGTGACCTGAAATAACATGATGTAACATCAGCAACATTGTCCTGTCAGTAGCAATTTATTTGAAAATATGGTACGTTGCAATAAGATTTGTGGTGTCTGAAGTGACCAGTTCCATCGCTATCTCAGCTTAATTGTTTTGTGCTATGGAGGCAGTGTCAGCCGAATTGTGTTATCTCCATTGATGTGTTCCAGATTGATTGCTCTTGATTATGTATATACACCATCTGTTTGTAGTTGCTCAGTATTCTATTTTTAGATACTGTCCTCTATGTTCAATAGATCTTAAGACATTACACCTTTTTTTATATTTTGCACCATGTCAACTATCATTGTTCCTACACTACAAGCAGTATTTTTGTATCTACGTCTTATATTCCCACATTGATAAGAAGAAATAAATCAAACCATTTAAAACATAACAACATTGTAAGTGAATTAAAATATGCAAGATCTGCAGAAGTTCTTGATCTTATGTGTACAGTGTACATAACTGTGATTCCATAACCAATGCAAACCCATATAGCTTGTAAATTGATACCTTCTAATTGATACCTTGTTGTTTGAATAGTTACAAGCCAAGGTAAAAGAAGTGTCCCTCAACCAACCGAGAGAGCAGATCCTGTCCCAGAAGCGGAGGGGTTACTCTCACAGGGATATCGTGGTGGCGCTGGTAATGAAGATGTGCCCCCGCCATCTTATGCAGACATCATGAGGTCTAATGACTATGTTGCCGTGGAAGACAGAAGGTACTCACAGCAGGTCAGAGTTATAATCAATAAATAACCTGTAAGATTGTTTGTAAAATTTTGCTCCAGTTCTCAGGTCAAAATAGGATGGACCTGGGAGCCAGGGCAGGGCATGGGACTCAACCAGTAGGGTATTTTAAGGTTGGTTGATGCATATGGCCTATATGTCAAACTATAAAGCAACTGTCACTAGCACCAACAAGCCTTAATTTGCAAACACACGTGGTTCTACTTGCTAACCTTAATTTATATTCTATAAGTGGTTAATATTTTTTTAAACTAGTGTTTATGTTAATGAGTAAAGCCATTATTATATTTTATCAACAGTTATTTGAATTTGATTAAAATATTTTGTTGTTGATATTCAACGTGATGGCTTGATCATTAAAACTTAATCAAAACGAAATCAACCCAAAATAAATGGGATGAAACATATTTTAAAGGATACTTTTTATTGGTTTCAACAAAACATCTAACAATGAATCAACTTTATAGTATCAGTAGACAGCTATTGCTTCTGAGCTTTGTACAAATTCAGATTACTCACAAGCTCTGCTGTACATTTTCGTCAGCTAACATGCCACTTTCAACATGGGTAGTTCTGGTAGGATATAATACAGATCATCAGCTGTATGAACTGGCTAACATTCTCCCTTGAGACTCTATCAACTGTTTACTGCCCAGGCATGGAATGATTCTAGAGGCAGATCTAGCTCCCCCTGCCTCCCCCATTAATTATCTGCACAATATGGCCTGTGCTATTACCCATTGGTTAATGGCTAACGAGTCCACTGCCCCATGCAGGCTCGTTAGGCCAGAGGCGGTGGTCCAATAGCATAGGTTGGTCAAAGGCCTCTGGAGAATCCAACTCCTGGGGGCATGATATAACCAGCCCGCTCACATCATTTTAGGAGATTGTTCTAGTTCAGAGATGAGATTCAGACAGAGAACCCAGGGAAGCTTCATTGTTGAAACCTCAATAAAACCAATAAGCAACTCCACTCCTGGACTCATGTTAATCCTCTGGCTAGTCCCCACTCCAGCAACCACAAGCAGCAGCGAAAACTATAACATAGTATCGCGCACAAACAAGGAACCAACCTAACATTCATACAACTTTCTTTTCTTTTTCTGTGCCATTCAAGATGTTCACTTTCAAGACTGGAACACAAACAGCCAGTTATAACAATGTGGGGAAGAAGCTGAATAACTCTTCTGTACAATTGTTCACTCTGTCACCAGTAAAGCCACGTTCTGTGTCACCATTGAAGCCACGTTCTGTGTCACCAGTAAAGCCATGTTCTGTGTCACCAGTAAAGCCACGTTCTGTCTCACCAGTAAAGCCACGTTCTGTCTCACCAGTAAAGCCACGTTCTGTCTCGCCAGTAAAGCCACGTTCTGTCTCACCAGTAAAGCAAAATAAAAGCCTACAATTCCACTTATTTGATAATCTTGCTAAACTCATTCTTATATATGGTTTTGAAGTACAGGGTGGCTCAGTGTGTTCAAATAATTCTTGATGGATGTGGTCTGAGTTATATTGTCCGCAATCAGAGGGGTGCAACACTGAACCTGAGCACAGAATGCGTAAAGAAAAAAATAACAATATCATTATGTGACCAATATTAATCAGTCCTGGTATGAGGCACTCGACAGTAATGCAAACTGTAGTTCATACAGAGTATTTAAAATGGAGTTCAGAATTGAAGATTACCTGAAAAAAATTCCATATAAAGGCAGGCGTACTGAGTTAATTAAGATGTAGAAACATCTATTTACCAGTTTTAGCCTGTCTTTTTCACTGATCACAATGGCCACAGCATATGTCCTTTGTGTCAACTGAATGCCATAGGCAATAAAATCCATCATATGCTAGACTGTCCAGGCAATTCCCTATCAAACATGATAAGCTCTTTTCTTTTGTAGATAGCATGACTAACCTAAATAACAATATACATCTACTTAAGCTGATTATATTGTCACCAATATTGTATGTTTTGCTGGCATTTTAATGTTCCTGTATCTCATTACTTATTGAACATGGTATTGTCTTGTGCACCTTTAACTTGGTATTGTAATGTTCATTTTATATGCTGTTTACATCAATTGAATATGATATGGTCTTGTGTAACCTTAACTGGCCTCTTAAGAATTAAATTGATTGATTGATCAATTGTATATATAGGAATAAAAAAATAACAGGGTATTGGTTCCTCATATTTGAGTACCACTTTATCTGAACCTTATTAATATCAACAACTATACACAGCACATGTGCAGCCAGATTATGTTCCGTTTAGTGGGAATAATTGTCTATTGATGTTAAATGTTTTGTAACAATGGTCAATGTTTGAGAGAATCATCACAGGCCTCTTATATGATGTGTTGTAGGGGAGTAATAACGAACAGCCCCCCATAGCTCTAGATGTCATATCACCCACCCTGACAGGTATGTATATAATTCTTATTCACATTAAGTTGATGCCTAATTCAGCAAACATCTGAGCATAACCAAAGCATTTAGAAAGTCACAACTTTTCAAAGTCCAAGCTATTGCCAATTACTGTCACCGTAGTTGCCTGACTCCAGCTTATTGTCGACACTTGTCCTTCAAAGACAATTTTTCTCACCAACTCAAGTCATCTTGTTGTATTTTCCAAATCCTATTGTGATTTTTGTCCGTAGATCTTCCCCGGCCTGCTGCTGATGAGGTGGACCGTAGGGCAAGTTCTCCAACAAGGTAGATATTCATTGGGGACAACTCAAGGTGACATTATGATGAGGTTATGGTGATGTAATGGTCATGGTGACATTATGATGAGGTTGTGGTTATGGTGATGTAAAGGTCATGGTGACATTATGATGAGGTTGTGGTTATGGTGATGTAATGGTCATGGTGACATTATGATGAGGTTGTGGATATGGTGATGTTATGGTCAAGGTGACATTATGGTCAAGGTGACTTTGTGGTCCCTGTGAGAGTATGGTCATTATGTCGTTATGGTCACTATCATTGTGACAGTATGGTCATGTCGTTATGGTCACTATCGTTGTGACAGTATGGTCATTATGCTGTTATGGTCGCTATCATTGTGACAGTATGGTCATGGTAACGATGTCATGTGTGTTGCAGTTCTCGGAAGTAAATAACAGTCTATACAGCTAAGCAATATATTGTTCATCTTCATCTTTCTCCCCCGTATCATCCTGATACGTTCACCGCCCTATGATTTCCATACTTGTCAGTATGCATTATATCTAGGTCAGGTCGAGGTCGGCGACCTGGGGGCCCATTCCCGGCTATGTGGCACTCGGCACAGAGCTGTTTTCTGTGGCTGGGAGAGAAAACCGGTAAGAAGCGAGCTCGACTCATCATCGGAGGGTGTGTCATTGGCGCTCTGATTCTCCTCTTCCTCACGCTTTTCCCCATCAGCTTCGTTTACGTCGAGTATCACGAGGTGAGGTCACATTGTTATCAAGCCATATTGGATCTTCTGTCACAGCCATAGGTGCTCAGGCTAGATCATTATGATCCTACCATCATGGTTGCATAGAGTTATATCATATAGAAGAGAAAGTAGGTAACAGCTAAAATCTTGAGGAGAGATTACTTGATGAATTTAACTCTAGAAGGATGGCCCTGATTTAGGGGAGGCTTTTCAGTCCAAGAGCTTGCGATCTCTATGGTGGGTATTAACAACCTTGTGGAGGAAATGAGTTTGTGCTGAGGTTATTACACAATCATCCTCATAGGATGGGCATACATTGCTGATGTACTGACTTAAAAGTACTTACAGGTGGTGAGCTAACAATTAACGGGTGGGTATTTGTAATAAACAGGTTGGTTTGTCTATAATTGACAGCAGTGAAGTTCATATTTTAACAGGCATATCTTACACAAAATATGATACACAGATTCACTTGAGTCTGTATTCTATAATTTGTTTTACAAATCCATACCAGAAGATAACGTTCTCTCCCCTCGTTACCACAGATTGCGCTAGAGAAGAGTCGATCGACAGGCTACGTCTTCCAGCACCGCACTTACTACCCTGGCTGTTATGTCCTCTCCCCTGATTCCATCCTTGTTCGTTTTGACGCCACTGGCCAAATGACCTTGATGAAGGACATGGACGTGTTTGTGAAAGAGGCGTTGTCTGTTGGTATCTCCTTGTCTTTCGTCTATTTCCTGCGGTGAGTATAAGTGCAATATCCTTGAAAAGTAACAGTGATTTCGGCGCATTTTCATGTTTTAAAAAGCAACTGGTCGAAGATTATTGACTTGGACAATTCCAAAATGGTTATACATTGTTATTGCTATTGCACCCTAATTCCACATTATTCCTTATCATGTATTGAATAGCTTCATCGCAGATTATTCTCTTCCTTACTACTAGGATTAATTTGATTAGCATATGATTGAGTATAATTGGTTACAGAGGAGAAGAAGTCGGACAACTTTACGATAAATACGTTGGTAATTACGGGGAGGTCATTCATAAAGTGGCCGAGGCAAGTATCAAGTTGACTGGTACCGAGTTCTCCATTGACGAGATTCGCCTAAATCGAGAAGATGTCACTGACCGACTACACAGGGAGCTCCAACTGAAACTTGGAGGTATTATTGTCAAATTAAATGCACATTTCATATTCAAGCAATACCGGTAGCTATTGAAGTCACGAGGGAGGTGTTGAATGTGAAATGTAGATGGAAAGTAGTTATGTTGTATTATACATTTTATCATCATCAGAAGCTTGTACAATCTCTGTAATAACAGACAAATATGCCTTTTTATTTCATACTGAAAATGTCCTTGAAGTAGTATAGCCATTACCAGACATGTAAATAACTTTCCCTTGATTGTCCATTAATGAAACTGAAACACCTGTTAGTAGCACCACAATATTTACTATATATGATCTGATGATGTTTTCAGGTGATTGCTGCCGAAAGGACTGTGATTTTGACACCTGTAATTACCTGTGTACATATGATAACTGCACACAGGGATTACATGTTGATGTTAAATATGTATACCTCACTGACATCGTCATTCCTCCCCATGTCATGTCACGCTACATGAACCAGCTATTATTGAAGGTAACTTGATCACCCTGTGCTATATTCCTATGTCTCACATTAATCAGAAACACTTTTGTCGAGAGTATCAATGCTGTTGAACTGATCATAACTGACCATTGCTGCAATCCTAAGTCTAGAGACTCACATATTTTCCATTAATCATCCCTAAATCAATACACTTTCGTGGAGAAATCATACACAAATATCAACGCTTCAACACATAACCGTGGACTATAGAAGCGGCCTCCAAGTCCATCCCTGCTGCAAGCAAGGACTGCATGAAACGAGAGGTGTTATATCTAATACTGTTACCATGCATACTATTGTGTTGTCAGGAGGAAATAGAGAAGATCAAGTTGCAGCAGCAGATTGCTCTCATCACCAAGGAGACGCTGAGACAAGTAGAGGAAGTGGAGTTCCAAGGTGTGCTTCCTAATAGAGCCTCATTCCCATTCAAACCCAGCCCTCATAAACACTACCTCCCTCAACCACTGAGCTCTCAGTCCACATCCACATCCTCTCTACTCATTCACACCACCTCCATCAACCACTGAACTCTCAGTCCACATCCACATCCTCTCTACTCGCCTCATATTGTACCCCTTTATTAGAGTCATTTAAGAAGGGTTTGATGCTCATGAAAATTTCCTAGATCAGCGTTTGATAAGTTGACAGCGTAAATGGTGAATTTGAATACTGGTGACCTTATTTGGGTGTTATTCCCTTCATTATTTTAGCTTTTTATGCTTTTTGGTCGGCTCTTGAGCAGCGCTTATCATGTACCATGGCTCCGGCGTCTGTACATCTGTTTGTTCTTTTGGTGGCATGATTTCTTATTAAGCAAGCTACCTTTCCCAAATTACATATGAACCCATCTAATGTTGTTGGCTCCTTGCAATTCAGAATTCAGCCCCACATGACTTTTGACGCTTAGTGATTAGTGAAAAACATCTTTTCATGCCATGTCTCTTGTCATAATTTGTTTTTGAAAAATAGCAGAGCTACAATGCTTATTGGCTTCTTGTTTGTGTTTGATGTTACAGCTGATGAAATTTTGGCAAATGCCACAGCCCACAAGCATCTGCTTGAACAATCAGCCATTGCTACTGCCGACCAGACTACCCAATCAGCTCTCTTCACCGGATGGAAGAAGCTCTGTGATAGGCTGGATCTAACCAATGAAGATCATTGCCTTTCAGCACTTCTAATCAAATCACTAAATGAAAGAGAAGATTTACTTCAGAATGTGGGATACCCAAAAGCGGCTTTATTTACCTAAAATGTGATATTTCAACTTTGCTATTTGCTGAATCTCACCCTTCGTCTGTTTGAATGACTTTTGTATCATTTATTTACTCAAGATTTTCTAATTTTTCTATTTGCTACTTAATGTGATAGAAATTGTGGATTTTGTAGATCATAATTTCATGCTGAAAAGCAATATCAGCACATGTTCTAGACGAAGACTGCTTAATCGTTTGATAATGATAGACCATTAGCCTGGTTCTCTGAGGATAAACGAGGTCAGCACATTGGTTTGCAGCTCTACTGAGGCTCGATGTTCTACCATGGAAAATAGGGTCATTGCACTAGTATTGATTTCAATGGGGTTATTTTTTTACCCATCTCTCTTCTCTTTATAATCCCCTGCAGTGTACATCTTGTGATATGGCCATATATCTTAGGACAAAAATATACATTTCACCATATACATGCATATATATATCAATTTGATTCTTGATCGTCCTGTAATTGTCATCAAGTTCTACAAATCATTTCAAGATTAATGTCACAAGGGTAAATATTTTTTTAACATTCACCTGATTAATGTTTAAATCAAAAATTACTGCATATCAAATCATTGAACTTTTTTCAAAGAGTGGCTGAGGTAAGATATAATTGTTATCTGTTGTACGATCATTACTTGTCAATCAACACAAATTTGAATAAAATGTAACATGAACAAATAGTTTTTTGGTTTAACTTGTGATTAGTATAATTTGAGGGTGATTTATCATTGTGATTGACCTGTCAAAAAATATACATTGGCAATAATATTTGGAACTTGAAGGACACTTTATATTTGCCATCATTTAAAGAAGTGGTCAATATAACTTCCATCTTCACCCAAATAACCTAACCGCTTAATAGAATAGTTTCAGTTTCTTAAATAGAGCATGATGCCCTGAAGTTGAATAATCCACCATCACAGTAAGTGCATAACTTGCTTGCCCTGTGGAACATCTGTATCAGTATGTTATGCGCAGGGGATCGAATTATACACTAGCATTATTATATATAATATATATCAAGGGAGAAACAAATCATGATATCCGGACTCACGCGCCAGTGAGCAAGTTGATATATTGAGCGCTCCAGGGTGAATTTGAAAGCGCTCAAAATACCCACTTGCCGACCTTATGATACGAACTCCAGTGTTCTACGTTACCATTTCTGATCACATGATAGGCAAGGCAACTCGCCCCTGGTGTTTTGATGATCTGATGCCACCTTAGGCTACAGCTCGGATGTGAAAGATCGAAAGTTGTAAATAGCGCGGAGTTGTCAGAGGCGGAGTTTCTTTGCCTAATCGCATGACTGAACGAAAGACCAAATTACGGTGCAGTTTTTGTCGATACCGTTTCCCCAAATATTTATAATAGGTAATATTAAAGTTTGAGGAATCGTTGCTCAGGGATTGCAACGACGTAAGTGATCTACCTCACCTACACCCCACTGATAAATAACAGATAAATTATCGCCTCGCAGGCGGCGGGACTTGGGCCCCGCCTTCTTCAGAGCGCTCAAATGCCGTCATAACGTAACCCGTTGACGTTCAACGCTTACACGGACAACTCCACTTTCGATATCGCCACGATATGGATTTCCCTAGAGACTAGACGACAACACATTTTAAGACTGAGCTGTAGTAATTTAATTCAATTTGTAGTTGATGATTTTAAAATTAGTATTACTGTGGTTATCTTCCACTACCCTCCTTGCAGCGACACAGAATGCATTGGTGATGCCGATGAAGGGGTTGGAGGAGAAGCTGGATGAGGTGCTTCACTTACTGAGGCCTTTGACTCACAGCAGTGTAGCAGGGGACGATGTGGAGGAAGTAGTTCCTGAACCACTGGCCAATGTGGAAGAATTAGCAGTGTTATGCTCTGAAGTGTCAGAAGACATCAAAATCAAAAAAACAAATGCTATGTTTATTTTATGATATTCATGAACAAATATGGCTATTGTATGCCAATTGTTTGTATATTAATGTTGGTGTTATAGCTTTTATTTACAATTTCAGTGCAACATTTCAGTTGTTGGAAAAAGACAGTCCTAGAAATAATATTTTAAAGCGTTAACATAAGCTATTGTTTATAAAATTACTGTATGATTATCTGTATAACAGGCCTATTTCATGGTTTCACTCGGTGGCTCAACCGTCGGCGAATCGGTGCGTCGCATCCTAAATGGCACAAATGACTTGTGTCACTTTATAGTTTGAGGGGGAAGAAGGGGAAGCGGGCCTTCGTTGATCTGTATATCTGCAGAATGATAATTAGTAATAATGATAATATATTCTAATATATATATATATATATATATATATATATATATATATATATATATATATATATATATATATATATATATATATATATATATATATATATATATATATATATATATATATATATTAGAGTAAGCCTATTACTAATAGGCTTATTCTGACAAACTTTTTTTCATCATATTTCTTATTTTTATGATATTTGAAAAAGGCAATTATGTGTTAAAAAGTTGTGGCCACAACGACATGGCCACGTCGTAGATACGTTGTGACAACGTAGATGTGTTAGCTGGGTAGTATATTTTGGGTTAGCCCTACAAGACGTCTGAGTACGTCTTACTTTCTCTTAATACGACGCAATGAAAAAAATTGAGATCGATTCAGACAACTACCAAACACAAAACATACCCAAGTGATGGAGTTATAGAATGCAATGATGTTTTACGGACAATTTTATCCCTTTTGGGCGGGGGATTTCATACATGGTAATTATTTATAGCTCGATCAATTTGGGAAGCGGTAAAAAGTCCGAAACACAGCAACATTTTGTTTGTTTTCAAGTTCAAGACCACGTGCATTGCGCATGCTCAGAATGAAGACGACTAATGCTAAGCCCGGGGGGCACTTAAGTGTATAGAGATAGTATACATGTGCCGCGCGAAGGGGTATGTTTTTTCGGCCTTGTACGACGGGTTATACATTCGCATAATACCTTGTACGACGGGGTATACATTTTGCCTTTCCCAACTTGTACAACGTGTACGGGTTTTCGAAGTCCCGCGGCACGCCAAGGCAATGCGGGAAATCGCGGGAATTAATATTTTCCAAAATGGCAGACATCGTATCGCGATTTTCAGAAACGATATATCGATGGCATTTATTGAAGAATAGCGTCGAGTGGGGGTAAATTTTTTGGTGCGTCCGGTCTATTTTTTGTACAGGCTCTTGATATATGTTATTTTCTAGATGCGTCCTGCAGCACTTTAGCCAAACGCGTTTCCGCCGACGCTCGTAAACTGTTGTATCAGAACGTTATATATTTATAATACCGTTTCACCGGAGCTAATTTTGGGTCATCGTATCTCAACTATTTCGGGGGATATGTATATTGTACATCCAACATACTTATTTCGGGAGTAATCTCAGACATGGTGCCTGGTTTCTCTTTTTGAACCAAATTTGGGAGCCGGTGATCACCAATTAGTAATCAAACTTGTTGTAGGTCTGTACAGATTGTGCCTAGCAATCAAATACAGTTAATGGCAAACATCCCAAGATCCCAGACGGATTAACTGTCCATATCCTATGTTCACTGTAAGGTAAGTATATAAGGTTCAATGGCACACCAACACGAATGTGTTATATGGCGCCTAGTAAGGTGGGATGAACATGAAGAGACATGATTGGCTTCTAGGATAAATGGAAAAAAGAGGGGAAAACACGTACGTGGATGATGATGAAAAAGATCAACATGAAAACGATTTTCCTATGGCATGTCATCACCAGCCAATTGACTGGACAAGGCAAATTCAGCCTCTCTTCTTGACGAAATTCGGGCCTAAGTGGTGAGTTTTAGATATGGCCCTCGAAACCAGAATCCTAGCTATTGTCCACAGACACAAATCGCAACCCACGGCAAACAGGTTACCCCCTTTTAGTCGCCTCTTATGACATACAGGAGGATACAGTGGCCTTTTTTACCTTTGGACCGACAGGGGGCCCTGAGATCACTGTAATATACTGTCTGCATCACAAACAATGTCAATGTTACGACACTTACGTTATTGCTTTCATGTTCAGTGTACACTAGTGATATCCATGATATAACAAATAATGTTAGTCACAATTGAGGGCTAATTCTAATTCCAGAATAAATTTCTTCTGTTGATATTGCCACTTCTAAAATGGCACATATTGAGGCTCACAACTGGAGAGACGGACTTACCCTCCTCCAATGCATCAAGTGGGACAATACGCCTGTGACGTCACACTCAAAGTCGGTCAAGGCAAGAACGAGGAGAACATCAAGGCCCACAGCTTTATGCTTATATCAGGCTCTCCTTATTATTTTGAAGCCTTGATTAAACAAGAAACCATCGCCAAACAAGATGCGCTGGTACTTGACTCGCCTCAAGATCCTGTCATCATGAAAGAAATTATCAAGTAATTAACTTAAGCCTCTTCATCACAAAGTCAATTACAGCTCTACTCAGATGAGAATATTTCGTGAAAACATCATGCTATAAAATGTGGTATTATTATATTTTACCACAAGCAATGTCTGCTTTGTATCCCATAAATAATTGCAAGTTACTAGTGTTTCTCATGTTGTTAACTGACCTATGAAAAATCTGCTACTGTGTATGATTTTGTTAAATTTTATTTGTTAATTTGGTTCATAGATATTTTTATTGTGAAGAAGTTGACTTGCGTTCCTCCAACATTTTGGATATACTCTTGGCCTCCAAGAAATGAGATTCCCCAACTGACCCAACAGTGCTCACAGTTTCTGGAAGCAAACCTCACTCCAGAGAACGTGTCTACAATGCTGACACAGAGCCTCATACACAGGGAGACCAAACTGGCTGACAAGTGTGTTGAGCTCATTTCACAAAACGCCAAAGTAGTATTTGAATCTGTCGAGTTTCCCAGTATGTCACAAGCTGCACTGTTGAGGGTGGTTGGGAGCGATCTCCTACACGAAGTGACCGAGCTAGATGTCTACCACTACTGTTTAAAATGGGCGGACCAGCAATGTCGAGATCGTGGGCGAGAGGCAAGTGACACAAACCGTAGGGAAGTTCTAACAGACGCTATTTACCAAATTCGTTTCCCTACGATGTCCAATTTGCAGTTTGCACAGCTTGTAGATAGTTCTTCATTGCTGACACTATCTGAGCAAGCATCAATCTTTCAGTGTATTGCATATATTTCCGCTGATTTGACAACTTCCACAACAATCCCATTTAACACCCTAAAACGATTAATCAAAACAATTGTATGGATCGCAAGTGCCTCTTCTGTCACCAATTTGTCAGGACGCGTTAATTCCGCCCACCAAAATGGCAGTGCATCCTGACAGTCAAACTCCACATTCTCCCCCTACTCAACGGTCAGTGGGTTCTAAGCAACCTTCCACAACCCCTCTTTCTGCTCAACTGTCCGTAGATAGACAAGCAGGCCAACCCCAACTGTCAGCAGATAGACAAGAAGACCGACCCCATTGGTCAGCAGGTAGACAAGAAGACCAACCCCATCGGTCAGCAGGTAGACGAGGAGACCGATCCCAACTGTCAGCAGATAGACAAGAAGACCAACCCCAACTGTCAGCAGGTAGACAAGAAGACCGACCCCAACTGTCAGCAGGTAGACAAGAAGACCGACCCCAAATGTCAGCAGGTAGACGAGGAGACCGATCCCAACTGTCAGCAGATAGACAAGAAGACCGATCCCAACTGTCAGCAGATAGACAAGAAGACCGATCCCAACTGTCAGCAGGGGGAGAAGGTGGAGTTTGGCTGTCAACAAAACGGTACCAACATAGTTTTGTACCATACTCTGTTCATGTTTTTAATAATGCCTAATGTACCATTGTCTATGTTAAATGTCTCGTTTTAGAACTATATGTTAATATTTGTCTGTAGATTGTAAAACGAATAAAGTATATATTTTATCAGCATTACTTTTTTGCAAAACCCACATCTTAAAGATTAGCTACAACCATGCAATGCTTCGTGTAGTGAATTATGCAACGTACTTAATCCATTGGTGAATAGATTAATGAATATTGGCCTGTTGAGGTTTGGCCAGTTTTACCTGACTCGAATGTCATTTAATTGGTAAAAGCCTTAAAATACTCTTTTCTGAAATTGGGTTGCGCATTGCCAACAAGAAGAGCATATTAAGGGGCCGTTTGAAATATTCCATAACGTTAGTGTGGGGGTGGGGTGGGGGGAGTGCCTTGCCTATGATGGGGCGGGGGTGCCACCAAGATCTGTGGTGCCACCCCGGGTGGTATGTGGACTAGCGTTATGGCCTATCTGATATCCCACAGTGCGGACATGAGAGAACGAATGTGGCGAACAGCGCGGACGATGTCAGAGGCGAAGTTTCTTTGTTTAGTTCGAAGCAACTTGCCTCAGATTACCTCATCTTAAACTGGCAATACTAATTGAGGATTTGGACATCTCGTTTTTGCATGGCTGATATTGACTGGCACCGGAAGCGTGTATATTTGCTACACCAGCCAAGCCCTCTGTTCCTCGTATTTCCTGTTGTTCTGGTTACCGTAAAAATATGTTACGAAACCTAATCGGCACCCACCAAACAAAAAAGAACAAACAGAACATTTATTGTCTACATAATTTGCACGATAATAAAGTAAATGACAAAATAAATCCACAGGATTGTCTAAAACTTTTAATCGGATTTAGCGCAAAGAAATCGTTGGATATTGACTAGGGGCGCTGTTAACATTCCCATGGTATTGAGTCGCTACTGTAATAGCGATTGTTGTCTTTCCGAAATAAGCATATCGTACCCCAGGGATCGTACCCAGCGAAAGTGTTCGAACGCAACCTCCAACCTGGTCATGGTATTCATCGATTGTTCTATGTGACTCTCGAAGTAAAATACGGTACGCGAGTGTATACAAATGTACTACGTCTATCATGTGATATATAAGAGTTCAACTTTACTGTCCAGCTGTCGTCAAGTCGTCGTGCAGCCCAAAAATGAACAGACCAACAGTCTTGTTGAGGCCAATGAGGAAGCACTGGCTCCCAAACTTGGTTCAAAATAGCCCCGGTCGGACGGTAATATAAATACGTCTACTCTGACGTCTTGTTGGCCTAGGTGCACAGGAATTCGTATTAGAAGGTAGGTTGAAGAGAGTGATTTATATGATCGAAAAAAGTAGTACCTGGGGTCTTAGAGTTAGATAGATTTTATAAATCTTTCTCTCTTCAACCTACATTCTGTCGGGCTGCTGAGCGAGGTCCCTCAGCAGAAGAGATATTTGATATTAATATTCCACCACGGGTGCAAGTCAGAAAGCGATATGTAAAAGACGCAACAGGACGGAAACGCAACTACCCTTACATGACATTTGCTTTTTTACCCTTTCAAATAAGGGCATGAATTGGTTGCACCATTCTTACCTGGGTTGCATTCTGATCGGGATACTTCCACCACTAGTCTACCACTGTACCAATGTTAATTGCGGGCATCAAAAATCGAGGTTATTTAATACAGCAGTCACCGTCTGAGGCGAGGTGGTTTTTGCCAGTCGTATTGCGATCTTGGTGTGAGGGTTATTATTTTGATTCGTGTTCAGATAAAACTGGTTGGATCTGTTAACTTTGTGGGAGGTGGGGTGTGTATACTTTGTAAAAAGAAGTTAAACGCTAAGGGAGCTGTGCTACGATTGGTCATATCTATGTCATATACTTATAAGGTTGTATCTGCTCAATAGCGTGGTCCTAGTGATGGCAACAAGAAGTTTACTTTGTCCAACATTTCATCTTTTAACCATAAAAGGACACAACTGGACCTCAGAACAATGTGATTAAATTGGTCTGAATCTGATTTGTGGGAACATTTCCTATGCAAACAGCAGTGTTGAAACTGTAAATTCATTTAGGCTTTTTAAAATTTACTGTTGGCTTTTCATTAGAACCCCATTCAGAAAAAAACGACTGAGACAAATTAAATCATCAGTCAGCAATCTGTTGAATCACCCCAATCGAATGACTTGTTGGAATTATCTTACTTTAATTTCAATAAAATCTCCTTATGACTCCGGAGCAACAAGCAGACAATGAACAGCAATTTTTGTTTAGGTAGCTCTTCTGCTCATTTCAGTATATTCAGTACTTTACTTAAATATCAATATGCTTCATGTCATATCAGTAAAGGTTGTTAATTCTGTACGAAGGATGATATATCAAGTCAGGGGTGGACATCTTCCCATGTCCATTGACCTGAATAGATATGTGCTTAATAATATCATATAATTAACTGATTTCCACCATCAAAGAAAAAGTAGAATATAATATAATGTTAAGGCTATCTGTTCTTCAGTCATGAAGCCTTGTTTGTCAGTTTATCAACACATTTCTATGCAAGCCTCAATGTGATAATAACGTTATTAGAGAAACACACCATTTTAGTTTTGGCTTAGATCTTTGTATGCATGCTACAGATAAATTGAGCAAAACCAATGTCAACTTGGGTTTTATTGATACCTATTGACTAGCCGTGCTCACGTGTATGAGGAATTTAAACTATGTTAGCGACCCACAATCAGTTTATTTGAGCTGGTAGCGAATGATGTTCAACATAGACAGGGTGACTCTGCCTTCGACCTCACCCATGCTATTTACTTCTTGCTATTTTGGTGAGACACTATGTTACTCCAGCCTGTATGTATAGCTGCTGCTGAACACAGCTACCAGTCAAACCCATTGTATCTAGTACCACCATTCAGCAGCTACAGGTTGTCCCACTGCATTTCGTTGAATATTGTATGTATAGCTTTATATTTCTTTGTAAACATGTACAATATTAGTCCATCAAAGTTTGGTGCATACATTCCAGTGATACACCACCTGACTGACTATACAGTCCCAGTAGAACTGTTTTTCTTAGTTGGTCTTCTTTGGTGTTTTATACTAGTGTCTCTGTAAAGCATAGTTAGGATGTAATATCCAAAGTTGATTCTGTAAATATTATGAAATCAACTGTGGTTATATGTTTAAGCCAATTTTGTTGTTGTTGTGAATCTCCATTGCAGAGAATGTTTGCAAATGGCTGTCCATAATTCCTGGAAGACGAGAGAGATTTACTCATCTGGCCATTAGGACTCCATCTGAAAGGTCCAAGCTTAAAGATAACAGTCTTGACACCATAAATTCCATGACCTGTATTTGACATTGAGCTCAGATTCTGTGAGACAACCTTCATGTGGTACACAATGTCAAAATTACAAAATTCCTACGGGCTGTCGGAGAGGTTGATTCGGGCTATAAGTCAGTGGAATAGCAGTTGTATTGGAGAGTTGGACAGTGTGGAGGACTTGCTGGAGGCTGGTGCTAACGTCAACATACCACATGGGACATTGATGCCCCTTCATTGTGCGTGTATGGTCGGGGATAGTGAATGTGTGCTACTGTTGCTGCAGCGGGGAGCTCAGGTAAGATGATCTCCAAGTGAGTTGTGTAGCGTTATCTGTATAGCTTTCTTTGATCATCAAGCGTTATGAATGTAAATGGTCTTTGGAGCCCTGTATCATCAATATAAAGTAGCTTAATGCAGTACAGTTTAATGTACTATTTTTCATTGTCTATTGTGGGCTAGCATTATTGTTTCTGAACTGACCCTATATAATGTTTTATTCTAAGCTTAGCATGCTTACTCTCCAGGTGGATGCTATCGATGGATATGGACGTGCGGCCATACATTATGCTGCTGAGAAAGACGCTGAGTGTTTGGAGCTGCTGTTGGCTCACAACTGTCACCCTGATATCCCAGACACCAACAGCAACACAGCCTTACACTGGGCAGCCTTCAAAAACCAAACAGATTGCATCCATATCCTGTTGCAGAATGGGTCCAATGTCAATGTTCTTGATTTCAACAATAATTCCCCATTGAGCTGGGCAGCTATGAAAGGCAACTTGGAGTCCATAAAGATCCTACTAGATTATAATGCTTGTGTGGACCTCGTTAATTATGATGGGGTGACTCCACTTCTGCGTGTGGCTATGATGCAAGCATCTGGACTCAATGCCTCCAACGACGATATGAGTCTAGAATTGCTGATGAGAGCTCATGCTCAGATTCATGTCAGAAACTCTCGGGGACAGCTCCCTAATGCGATCATGGCTGATAATCGCCTGAGTGATATGCTCCTCCAACACTCAACCACCCCACGGTCTCTTCAGCATCTCTGTCGTCATGCCGTCCGCAAAAACCTTGGTGCGACATACTTGCCGAATATTGTCCCAAAGCTACCTTTACCAGAACAACTGCAAAGACTTATTCTCCTTCAAACTTGATACAATAGTATCAGCTCTGTGTCTTTTGGGACAGCATCTTGTTTGATCAGCTGGGCTGATCTGTGATCTGATGCTAAAGGATTCCCCCCTGAACTATGGATTTGAATTTGGAAGACTAATAACATTTGATACCAAGTTCTACTGAGCTGAAGCTTGCTTGGTATTGGGTTGTGCTTTGTGCGATGCTAGTTTGACAGCTGGTGACTATACTGTGTACACCTCTGCTTTTACTGTTTTTTGGGGGTGTATTTTACTCCTGTCAGTAATTTTTCCCACTTTTATCAATTGATATGGACCTGAGTTTATTTAAGTTGATATATTAGTTATATAGTGAATAAATGTTTACAGTATATCAGATTAAAGATACGCCTGGTGATTTGTGCAACTATGCATGTCCCTTGTAACCACATCTGTCTTTGACCCATAAAATCAGGGCTGTCTCTGACTCATGTGACCATGTTTAACCATGGCTGCCCTTGTATACTTGTCTGACCCATATAACCATGTCTATGCCTGTCACATGTAACCAAATCTGGCCCATATAGCCATGTCTATGTCTGTCCCATGTAGTGATGTAACCATATCTGACCCATATAACCATGTCTATGTCTGTCCCATGTAACGAAATCTGACCAATATAACCATGTCTATGCCTGTCACATGTAACCAAATCTGGCCCATATAGCCATGTCTATGCCTGTCCCATGTAACCATATCTGACCTATATAACCATGTCTATGCCTGTCCCATATAACCATATCTGACCCATATAACCATGTCTATGTCTGTCCCATGTAACCATATCTAACCCATATAAACATGTCTGTAACCATATCTAACCCATATAAAGCCATGTCTATGTCTGTCCCATGTAACCATATCTGGCCCATATAACCATGTCTATGCCTGTCCCATGTAACCATATCTGACCCATATAACCATGACTATGTCTGTCCCATGTAGTGATGTAACCATATCTGACCCATATAACCATGTCTATGCCTGTCCCATATAACCATATCTGACCCATATAACCATGTCTATGTCTGTCCCATGTAACCATATCTAACCCATATAAACATGTCTATGTCTGTCCCATGTAACCATATCTGGCCCATATAACCATGTCTATGCCTGTCCCATGTAACCATATCTGACCCATATAACCATGTCTATGCCTGTCCCATGTAACCATTTCTGACCCATATAACCATGTCTATGCCTGTCCCATGTAACCATATCTGACCCATATAATCATGACTATGTCTGTCCCATGTAGTGATGTAACCATATCTGACCCATATAACCATGTCTATGTCTGTCCCATGTAACGAAATCTGACCCATATAACCATGTCTCTGCCTGTCCCATGTAACCATATCTGGTCCATATAACCATGCCTATGACTGCCCCATGTAACCATGTCGGTCCAATGTAAACATGTCTGTCTTAGACCCATTTAACCTGGTCTATCTCTGACTCATGTTATCATGTCTAAATATGGATGTATTGTGAACTATGTTCAACTCTTGCAGTAGAGGAAGCAATAGCAGTTCTGAAGCACACCCTCATGTGGGCTACCCCACCCCATTCACAGGCCCCCTGCAGTTGTTCCTGTGGTTCATGTTATAGATATAGACCACACACCCCTTCGATGAGTCCCAAATACCAACACAAAGGGTGATGAGAGTGCATGTTTGGTCAGGGCTGCTGCTAAAATGTATCTGGTTGCTAAGACATTTGTGTGGTTATGCAGGGTGCTGTCAAACGGAAAAATGTCGATATCCTGCCTCGTTAGATGGTGTGCAAGTCTGCGTGCGCAAGCATGAGGTGGGACAAAGATGCATGTCTCTTGCTTCTGCTTTGGAAGATGACGTCCTGTGGACACTCCGGCGTGGACACTTATTGTATGGGTCTTCTTAGAAAAGATACTGTGGAAGGCGACTCCAACCTACAGTAGGTCGAAACAGCTCACCTACTCAGTTTATGATGACTGCGGCACCGTAATGCTATGACACAGACGTTCCACGGAGATACTGAAAGGTGTGGTCAAGCGACAGTATGAGGATGTTGTGAAGGAGCTACCTGCAACAGCCTAAACGCTCCCATAGGGCGGCACCCATGACCTCCGATCGAAGTGGAGGGCCTGGTCGAGCTTTCCTTGTCACGGAGGTTGGGAACTAGCTTTTCAACCTGGGTTGGCGCCACTTAAACACATAACAGAACTAGAAGAATTGAGACAAGCAACACAGCATGACAACCAACTGAGCTTACTGAAGAAGTAAATTTTACGGCACACCAGCACTAATGTGTTATATGGTGCCTACAAAGGTGATTTAAAAAGTTTGACCTGATAAAGCAGCCGCGTGTAAGGATAATCAAGAGTCCCATGTGCTTTTATTGATTTCATGGTATCGTCACCTGATCACGGAAGTGTATTTCATGTGATTTCACAATCACCACACTGCTTAGCTATAAACTCATTGCTCCAGACATTCACATGTCACTGACAAGCTAATAAACCCCAGGCCAGTTCCCCCGTTCTAGACGGTTATTGTCAGTATAATATCACCATCTATGTGAAAGATCGAGGACAGTAAACGAGAGGCGAACTGTTTTCGATAGGTCTACTACCCAGTACCGGGCCATTATCAAGTTGACATTTATTTCAAATTGTGCTTATTATTTTAGCTATTTTCAATCCTGTTGCTGGACGTGTGCTGGCGGTGGGAAGTTTGATGCAATCCGACATTTTTCTCGCTCTCATCAATCGCATTAACATCATCCCAGTATTCCCATGTGCTTTTGTTTATCTCACGGTAGCGCCACCTAACAATGGTTATATATTATAATAAGTGAAGCGATCACCGCAGAGCCGCATGGAGTAAAGCTAAAAACTCTATGATAACACCACCAACCGATTGACTGGGCAGGCCATTCTAGCCTCTCGTCTAGGCGTGGTCCGGGCCAAAGTGGTATGGTGCAGATCGGCCCACGCAAGGTCCACTCTACTCAACCAACCTGAGGTAGCCCAGTGCACAAATAAAGGGTCAGACTCAAGAGCCCTAAACAAGTCATATCATCACATCATTGCTAAATGAGTGTGACAGTATATAATATATGTTATGCTTGGAGTCTGAGGTGCCTGATATCCCTCAGTATTTATAATCACTGATTATCTTTCTATTGTCCTTTAGGTGTCTTGTATCTATTTGACGGATAGCTTATATACAATAAGAAAAATTGGCACAACCATAATTATCAAATATACTCACTCGCTCGTCCAAGGTTCATAAAGATCTCCCTGAATATTTTGTTTCTTTCCACAATATCTCCCCACCCCCTTGACTCATCACATGAGACAGCAGATGTGAGGGAAACCGTTATAAAGGATTACGTAAGTTGGGTGGGAAACCGCTTCAGCCGCATTTTGTGAGGAGTCGAGTTGTATCCGTTATCAGATAAGTTTCATCTTCCCTCCTTTGACGGGTAGTGGCTTCCCCATTTTTATCTCTCGAGGGAGAGGGTCATGTGACCAGCGCTCTTATGTCATTCTGAATTTGAGTTCAACGACACAATATCTAATTGCTGTCCTGCTCCGAACCCCTTCCTCTCTTCCCGTTTTCCATGACATCCCACCTTTTGTACATACTTTCCTCAAGTTGTCATTTAACACTTGCTATTGTAATATGTGTATGTCTGTACATGTTTAGACACATCAATTAATCCTATCTGGGTCATGACCAATCGAGGTATCTTAATCGTGCAAAATAAAACGAGAGAGAAAGAAGTGTCTCAGGTGAGGCAAGATATCTACAAGCCACATGTCATAATCACATCACACAGAATCGCAAACAATTAGAAAAACAGAGACGTGTTTTAGACACAAACAAACAACAAGAAACACAAGTCAAATGTCTCGGTTATATCGAACTTGATGACTAAGAAATATTACAACAGAAACAAACCCGTCCAAGGGCTAGACACGCAATTTCCATACCACATGTGATGCCAACGTATGACACAAAATCAGAAAAAAAGTTAATGCAACAGAAAAATTGGTAAACGAGAGACAATGTCTTATGTAAGACACGCTATATCCACGTGATCTGTCATAGTAACATCACGCCGACACATTATAATCTTATACAACAGAAAATAATGTGTCTTAGGTGAGACATGTTATCTCCAAGTCACATATCATCGTCACAACGCGGTGAATCATGAACAATCAGTAAAACAACCTCCTAGTCAAATGTCATGGTGTCTACACACAGAATCATAAACAATCAGTAAAATTGAGACAATGTGTCTTAGGTGAGACACGCTATCTCCAGGTCGCATGTCATGGTACTAACACACTAAATTATGAACAATTAGAAAAACAGAGACTATGTGGCTTAGGTGAGACACGTTATCTCCAAATCATAGGTCAGGGTGTCAAAACATGAATCGTGAACATCAGTAAAACAGCGACACGTGTCTAAGGTGAGACATGTCATCTCCAAGTTGCAGTTGATGATGTCAACACACTGAATCATGAACAATCAGTAAAAAGTGTCAGAACACTGAATCATGAACACCAGTAAAACTGAGACAATGTGTAATAGGTGAGACACGTTACCTCCAAGTCCCATTTCATGGTGTCAACACACTAAATCATGAACTTTCAGTAAAAAAAGAGACAATGTATCTTAGGAGAGACACGTTACCTCCAAGTCCCATGTCATGGTGTCAAAACACTGAATCATGAACTTTCAGTAAAAAACGAGACAATGTGTCTTAGGAGAGACACGTTACCTCCAAGTCCAATGTCATGGTGTCAAAACACTAAATTATGAACATCAATAAAACAGAGACAATGTGTCTTATGTGAGACACGTTACCTCCTAGTCCCATGTCATGGTGTCAAAACAATGAATCATGAGCAATCAGTAAAACAGAGACAATGTGTCTTAGGTGAGACACGTTACCTCCTAGTCCCATGCTATGGTGTCAAAGCACTCAATCATGAGCAATCAGTAAAACAGAGACAATGTGTCTTAGGTGAGACACGTTACCTCCTAGTCCCATGTCATGGTGTCAAAACAATGAATCATGAACAATCAGTAAAACAGAGACAATGTGTCTTAGGTGAGACACGTTACCTCCTAGTCCCATGCTATGGTGTCAAAGCACTAAATCATGAACAATCAGTAAAATGTCCAAGTGGCTAAATTGAGGGATCCAGACTATCTCTAATGCTTTAAGCATAATAGCTGTCACCAAAACTGACCAAAATTGAAAATTCAAACACTAATAAAATCATAACCGCTTTTCCGATTTTCAAAATTCAAATGGCTTTTTGATCCTCTTGCTGGGCTCTAGATTCCTATCTAAAAATAAGTCTAATTTGTTGTGATTAAAGATTTCATCTTGCATTGCTAATGGAGATGGGTATTTTCATATCCAAATGTGTTTGTGATGATTTTGTACTTTTCATTGAATTGTAATCTCACTACTTTTATCATATTCTTGATTGACAGTGGTGTAATGATTTTATGGGGGGTTTACAACAATTTAACAAGTTTGGAAAATTAAATGCACACACTTAGAGATAACAATTTGATATACCTTTGTTTTGAATCTATAGGTAAAAGCAAGAAACTCACAGAATTATGCAAGAAGAGTAGTAAGGATTTGCTGCAAGTCATTAAGTCATGCTGGGTAAGTGTGTTTCTTCATGTTTCATCCCAACTAGCATTGTTCTTAAAGAGTTATTTGGATAAAACAGTAGATATTGAGTTGCCATGTCAGACCCTGTATCATTCAAACTATCTGCCTCTTTGTAGAGAACTTGGTACCGGGGAGGGTCACCTTATTCAACCAACTTCATGGGGTGCTGATAGGTTTAGTAGTAGCAAGCTAACCATGAGTATAATGGGACAGGTAGCACATTATTTCCATCAAATGGCTATGATCCAAAACATACTCTCCATGCCTTAATCACTCTTGTTTTCAGAGCCCCTGAGTGTCTCTGTGACAGCCTTTGGAAGAAGGCCAGTCGTACTCTAAACAAGAACAACAATTAGAGAAGTTACGAAAATCAGTACATAACTTTGAGATTAATTTGCATTGTTTGCCGTTTGCCAATACTACATGCTAAGTATACTGTTTGTGCGCATAAAATGATAAAGTGTAAACAGATATGCAGTGACAATTCTGATGTCTAAGTCAGGTAAACCAAAAAATGTGAATTTGAAATTTTATGAAGAACCTACCTTCTAGGATTTGAAAAAGCGAGCCGATATTATTATAATTATTAATGCTAAGTTTGATTACTTTGCAAATTACGAGTTTTAATACATTCAATGCATTAGTATGCAGTGCCATTTTTAATATTTGTCTCTGATTTCTATTATACTGCATGCAGCAGATAATGGTAGTGCTTGATGACCGGTGGCTATAGTGAGGTTTGATCGATTATGATTGAAAACTGATATAGTATACTACAATTATGAATGGTTTATTTTGTGAAATAAAAATATTTGAAGTGGTAATATCATTTGTTATTGTTTATGATAGATTAATTATTTATAATCAACATCCTCAATGGAATTAACCTGATTGTAACATGTTTACATGAAAATTTATTATTTTGAGTACAAAGTCATCAAATATTGAAATAATGAAAATTGCAAAATCGGCCAAAAAAAACCACCGCGCGAGGATGTAATTTACTTAAATTGCAATATCTTGAAAAACGCTCAAGAAAATTTCATGGAGTAAACTGCACCATGATCTTCTATTCATTGATCATTGTTAGGCTTTGATTCCATTTCTGACAAATATAGCATGTGTTGGAAGGGATCAATTGCAGCAAGTACATGAAAATTTTGTCACAAATTTTCAATTTTGGTCTACTGGTTTCATGTAAACATGTTACAATCTGGTTAATTTTGGGGCCAACTACAGCATAAATAAATGGTTATTAGGTATATCTTATAAACACATACTTTGGACATATTAAGTTGGTCATCTGTGCCATTATAGGTTTTTGGACACAACAAATCAGAAAATGACCCTATATTTTTGACCGACAAATCGCAATAACTTTTGATCGGTTTAAGATATTCTAAAAATTCCAACTGTTTTGAGTTTCCTATCCCAATCTCCTTCTGATTGTGCGAATTTGAATTTTAAGCATCATATTTGAAAAATCTATTGTCCACCCTAGTGATAAACTTTCATAATGCTTCAAAAAGCTATTCAAAAGTTATCAAAAAGATCGCTCGCATATCATTTGCTTTTTCGATTAGCGGAAGACGAAGGATATTATCTCTTCATTTTCATGAATTGTATGAAATAATTAGTGCCAACTACAAGGTTTTCATTAAAGAATAAATTTTACTCACAGCGTGCTACAAGGTGTCGTCTGCCATTTTTTGTGTGTCACAAATGAAATGATTACGAGCAATATGTATTTACGAGCGTTATGATAAAGAGAATACCGCCAGCGAGAAATGCAACAATGCGGTTATCGTAAATGGTTGTTAACCTTTATGCAATATTTACGATTCGGAAATATTTATGACCTGATAGAATCTGAAACGGGTCACTAGCCCAAGGAATCTCAATCCAAGAGACAGAAAGGAACATCCATCAGAAACATCAACAACCATAACCCCGGTCGAACGGTTATAACAATATATACCTACTCGGACGCATTGTAAGGCTAAAACATCCACAGCTGCGGAAGCCTAAAGCTTTGGATATTCTTTCTGTTTGAAATTCCGACGACCGCTGGGCGCTAAATCTTGATAATTGTACTCAGGCAACTTTCTGGGCGTCTCTGGCGATCGTTGAGGGCGCGCATCAACTCCCACTGCGAAGGATAGCTTGTGAAATATATTCTTTTATGATTTAAAACTAGTTTTGTCTCCAAATAATGATAAGTGATGCGTAAAATATATAAATTTCAGTCAGAATATTTTCCAAAATATGATAGTATGCCACGTGCAGGTCATGTTGAATTCACGTAGAAATTCTCGTAATTTTTCTACGTGAATGCGATTTGGCATTCACTCAGTGATTCTCGAAATAATCATAATGCTTCCACGAGGATTGCCTTGAAAAAGACATTTTTTTGATTTCGAAGTAGGTGATCATTCATATCCGTACTTGAGGCGGGAATGTTCAGTGAATAATTTAAGTGCCTATGACATCAATTTTCCATGGTTTGTTTTATGAAAGCGAATGAAAGCTAAAGTTGCGTTTACTCGGTTTTGCGAAAATGTCACCCGAACATAACGTAAATCGAATTATAAAGTGATTTTTCGGCACCCGCCGCCATTTTCCAAATGGCCCGGAATCTCGTGACGTCACTTGATGAACTCGTCACTGACAGGTCTGCAGTTTTACCGAAAACAATAGCCAATGTTGAAGTTTCGAAGAGCGATCCCTTTGAGTTGGACAATGGAGTTTGGCAATTGAGTTTTGGGTGGACGAGTCTCAAATGCTTGAGCATTCCAATGCAGATAATGTAGCTAGTATTGTGCCGTACAGATTATAACCATATCTGTCCGAAAACAGCGCAAGTGAATCTGACAGTGACAGGGCTGATTCTCGTGCTCCGAGGATCGATAATCCGAACAAAGACCGTCTTCAAAACATTAATTGGTGAGTCTCATTGGAATCGTAATTTCTGCGCGTAACTATCTTATCTTTTGTTTTTATGCAATTCTTATCGATCTTACTTAATGTACATTTGACCTAGCACGTTTAATAAAAAATATTTTTTTGTACTCCAGTAGATCTCAGTAGGCCGATCTCGTTTGGACAGGGCCGTTTCTGGCCGTTTGGTAGTTTCACTTAAATGACCACTTGCAACAAATGGTCATGAAGCATTTTTGTGCCTTTCATATATTATAAATAAAGAATACCTTATTCATTACATACCAATTTCGCTTCTCTTGGTGGTGTTTTATGTGGTTTTAATCGCCATCGAAAATTGCGAAAGTATTTTTTCTGTTGACATGCTTAAAATACTTTTTTTTTAAAATTAATGTCATCCCGTTAAACCTATAAACACTGCTTAGTGAAGCATTTACATAAGCAATTAGTCTAGGTCCCCATTCCCTTGAGCCCCAACACTCCGATTGGCACAACCCTCTCTGGCTTAAGGGTCTTGGGACAGATCACCCAGAAAACTGCGCAATTTCGGCAAAGTTTCTGGCTACTCGAATCAAAAGCGCCATAATAGATAGGCCAATTGGAGCTCGCCTTGCAAACGTGTTTTCCGCCAGCTTTGATACGCTAAAGTCACAGGGCGCCACGCGCGAACGCGGCTCAAGAAGGATTGATTGGCCAGCCATGAAACCACAGAAAATACCGAGCATTCTCTTATTTGGAAAGCGGGTTTTTCCGGTTGGAGCCCTTGTCTTGAGAAGCGAGTCGAGGGATGTAGACTAATAACCAATACAACAGTTTTCATTGACCACCCTAATCCTAGTTTTAGACAAGAGTCTGGGATCTATCTGGTAGTTTTTTTTAAAAAGATATATATATATATATATATATATATAGAGATATATATATATATATATATATATATATATATATATATATATATATATATATATATATATATATATATATATATATATATATATATATATATATATATATATATATATATATATATATATACATATACATTTACAGCTGGAAACGTTATTCTTGGAATGAGAAGTCGGGTCCCCATAAAATCCTATGTGACATGAGGAAAAATCGAACGCTTCCTGAAGAAATGATCGAACAAATAGCGGCCACGCAGCTCCACGGCATGGCTGATCTAGACAAACGTTGTAAATTCATGGTTGACAATGTCGCTTCTGTGGAAGCTGATTTTGGGCGACTGAACTTGTGTTCATTCAGACGCGTCATTTCCGGTTGACCTAGGTTCATGCGCGAAATACCGCTTCTTACCAAAGAACGTTAGATATCTCTTTTATTATTCATACGAGGCCAAAAATTCTGACACCATTTGATCCGCATTGATTCGTTCGGTTTTATAATATAAATAATTGTTTAGGTGTCATAGAAGTGGAGGTTGCAGAAACTTTCAAACATGCACCTAAGACAAAAGGACTGTTCTTGTATTTTTAATTTATTAATCATTTATTTATTCGTTTAGTTTTATACAATCATAAGACAAAAAATGTATTTTGAATAATGATGTGCTTCAGAAACCACCATTGAAGAAATGCACGACACAATGCATACCACTCACGGATTCTGATAGCCAATAAATTAGTTATTTGTGAATTTATTTCCCTTTTTTGGTTCAATAAAACTTCATAATGAATTATGTATGTTTTTTTTATTACTAAATTATCACCAATAAAAGCTATTTATGGAGTAAATCTTAAGTGGTACGAAAGTGGCTGTAAAGTGAAAATGCATCGTAGAATTTACATGTGGCCACAACGTATCTGGGATCATACAAAATCATGTGTGGCAACATAGAAATGTCATGAAACCACATCGACATGGACACGTGGCAGCTACGTTGAGACAACGTAGATATGTTAGCTGGGTGCCTCTATCATTTCCAGTGAACCAGATGTCACCCCGCCTTCTAGATATCTTCGCCCTTTCTACGTCCTCACAATTTCAACTTCATGACATGACCGGGCGCTTTTTAGCCTCTTCAGATGCATGTTTGCCCCTGTTTCGGTAATGTAACGAGAGGTGAATTAATTTCATTTACACCAACTCCTGTATCTTATCGGCTGATGCACGCACCACAGGCGGTGGTGTTAAACTATGATAAAGGCAGCAATCTCGGCTGCCTCATCATCTGATGGTGGTATGGTCTAATAGCGTCATGAAGGTAGACTTAACATCATATTCCTTGAATATATGTACTTAGCACGTCCGATTATGGTTATGACTGTTCTTTCCCCTGATGGTGGAACATATGACGATGTAGCTCAAAGCCTGTATTCCGTGGACACCTTGAGCAACTATAATCTTGCATTGCCACTCAATAACTTCTTATCTCAACAACTTAACGATAGTTGGAAGACATATTGGTTTAGCCAGTATTTTTTTTTTTTTTTTTTTTTTTTTTTTTTTTCTTCTCCAGTCAAGGTTTTTCGGGCTTTTCTCCGGAACAGTTAAACATATCAACATGAAATTTTGGGGAATGATAGATCAAGTTGAGACACAACTGGCGATCCAATTTGACGCGCATGCGCAGTGTTGGAGGCTTATGGGATCGATTTTTCGTCGATTTTTTCCCCCATTTTCTGTAACTATCTCCTCCATAACTACTGCAGTTACGAACATATGAGTTATATGGTTGTAACAAGCAATTATCGTAGCATGGAATAGGCGAAAAATACTTGTTTTTACCTTTTGTACTTTGTATAATGACATATATTTTAGAGTACCTATCGCGATTTTTGCTACGAGTTCTCTCCTCGCTGATATCTCTGAAACGGCTGTATTTACGGACATGAAATTTTGTCAGTATTTAGAACTTGGCCTCGTGATAATGATTGTAACAGTATTTTTAGCATTCACATTAACAAAAAACAGTAAAAAGGACGATTAGTTTCAAGGTTTTCTACTGCAGCAGCTTAGTGGCAGGCTAACAGCAGTTCGTGTTTAAGTAGGCCAAATCTTACGTAATCGACCAAAGGCCTTGGCTGGGTTTGCATTGACTTGGGTAGGGGGTCATGTCAAAACAGGCCAAACCTTACGTAATCAATCAGCGGCAGCATTCATCCCTTTCGCGGTGTATTGACTTGGTTTAGGGGTCATGTCAAAACATCTAAGCGCCAGCAGCTAGTGATCTTATAATAGTGCGCGTTACCAGCTATTATCGGTCCGTGTATATACTGTCTTTATGTCTCAGCGACAGTGTGCACTGGATGTCCCGGTGCAATCAAAGCGGGTATATATACGCAAACACGCACATATATATATATATATATATATATATATATATATATATATATATATATATATGTATGTATACACACGGTTTCCGATGCCAAGCTTCCGAGCGCCGAGCAGCTATCTATAAATAGCATATATATGTGAATATTTATAAGGGTGTGTGGGTTTATATACGTATATATATATATATGTAAATAATATAGATATATAAATATATATATATATATATGTATATATAGAAATATATAGATATAGACATATAGATAGATATATACATATATATATAGATATATCTGTATATATATAGAGAGACACATAGATAGATATATATTATATATATACACAGAGAGATAGATACACAGATATGTATATATACATATATACATATATATATACATATATATAGAGATATATATGTACATACATATATATATACATATATAGAGAGATATATATAGATAGAGAGATATATAGATATCAGAGACATAGATATAGAAAGAATATATAGATATATAGATATACAGATTTATATATACATACATATATAGATATATACATACATATAGAGATATATATATAACTATACATATATATATAATATATAAAAAATAAAATATATATATAGATACATGTATTATACATATATATATATATATATATATATATATATATAATATATATATATATATATCATATATTATATATTTTTTTTAGAGATAATATTGTTTATGGTATATTGTTGGTACCGTATTGCTGGTCGTCCAGGCTTGTCGTTGGAAGACATGCCGTTGGCGCATGTGCCAACTCTAAGTAGGCCAAACCTATAAATGTGTGTGTGGGGGGGGAGAGTATATATAGAGAATTATATATATGATGAGAGAGATATATATTATATAGAGAGATATAGAGATATATATATATAGAGAGACATATAGATATCTATATATATATATATAGATATAGAGACATAGAGAGATATATATATATTCAGAGAGGGACATATATATATACACATATATGTAAATATACATAGATAGACATATATATATACATACATATATATATATATAGATATATATATATATATATATATATATATATATATATATATATATATATATATATATATATATATATATATATAAATATATATATAAATAAATATATATAAATATATATATATAGATATATACATGTATATATACATATATATATACATACATATATATATACATATATAGATAAATATATATATATACATTGTTATGTACTACGATTGGGGGTAAATAGTACAAGTCCGTTTTTGAGTAACAAGTCTCTTTATTTCCAATATCTCTCTCTCTCTCTCTCTCTCTCTCTCGTGCCTCGACTGCCTCGCACCTCAACCGTACCACAATACTTTGCTGGTCCTCCAGCCAATCACATATCGATACATATATATTAAATAACATACATCCAATCAGAGGATGCGAGGAGTAGGGTCCATCTCGGCTGTTTGTGGCACACCCGCCTCAGCATTTTTTACGATGGGTAATCCCAACTGACCGGATGTTATAAACGTCAAATGCACACAGGCGACTACGCATGTCCAGATGGGTCAATTACAATTAAGGAAACATCAAAGGTACAACGATGGTCAGAAAGACGGGATGTGACATAGAACACATACAACGATGGCAATAAAACAGATAACAATAAAGACGCCCAGCCAAGATGAAACACTACATATTCAACCCAGGAATATGACAACATATATATATATATACATATATATATAAATATACACATATAAATATAAAAATAAATATGTATATATATATATATATATATATATATATATATATATATATATATATATATATATATATATATATATATATATATATACATATATATATATTCATATATATTTTTTGTAGAGATAATATTGTTTGTGGTATATTGTTGGTACCGTATTGCTGGTCGTCCAGGCTTGTCGTTGGAAGACATGCCGTTGGCGCATGTGCCAACTCTAAGTAGGCCAAACCTATAAGTGTGTGTGTGTTTTATATAGCATTCACAGTAACAAAAAACAGTAAAAAGGACGATTTGTTTTAAGGTTTTCTACTGCAGCAGCTTAGCGGCAGGCTAACAGCAGTTCGTGTTTAAGTAGGCCAAACCTTACGTAATCGACCAGAGCCTTGGCTGGGTTTGCATTGACTTGGGTAGGGGGTCATGTCAAAACAGGCTAAACCTTACGTAATCGACCGGCGGCATTTCTCACTTTCGTCGGCTCAATATTGACTTGGCAAAGGGGTCATGTCAAAACATCTAAGCGGCAGCTTATAATAGTGCGCGTTACCAGCTATTATCGGTCCGTGTATATACTGTCTTTATGTCTCAGCGACAGTGTGCACTGGATGTCCCGGTGCAATCAAAGCGGGTATATATACACAAACACGCATACACGCACCTATATATATATATATATATATATATATATATATATATATATATATATATATATATATATATATATATATATATATATATATATATATATATATATATATATATATATGTATGTATACACACGTTTCCGATGCCAAGCTTCCGAGCGCCGAGCAGCTATCTATAAATAGCATATATATGTGTATATTTATAAGTGTGTGTGTTAATATACGTATATACATAAAATTATATATATATCTGTATATATATATATATATTTATATATATACATATATATATATATACATACATATATATATACATATATATATATATATTTATATAAGTATACATATATACATAAATATATAAATAAATATATATAAATATATATATATATATATATATTATATGTATATATACATATATATATACATACATATATATATACATATATATATATGCATATATATATAAATATACATATATATATATATATATAAATATAAAAATAAAATATATATATAAATACATGTATATATATATATATATATATATATATATATGTATATACATATATATACATATATATATATTTATGTCTTCCAACGATAGTTGGAAGACATATTGGTTTAGCCAGTTTTTTTTTTTTTTTTTTTTTTTTTTTTTTTTCTCCAGTCAAGGTTTTTTCGGGCTTTTCTCCGGAACGGTTAAACATATCAACATGAAATTTTGGGGAATGATAGATCAAGTTGAGACACAACTGGCGATCCAATTTGACGCGCATGCGCAGTGTTGGAGGCTTATGGGATCGATTTTTCGTCGATTTTTTCCCCCATTTTCTGTAACTATCTCCTCCATAACTACTGCAGTTACGAACATATGAGTTATATGGTTGTAACAAGCAATTATCGTAGCATGGAATAGGCGAAAAAAATACTTGTTTTTTTACCTTTTGTACTTTGTATAATGACATATATTTTAGAGTACCTATCGCGATTTTTGCTACGAGTTCTCTCCTCGCTGATATCTCTGAAACGGCTGTATTTACGGACATGAAATTTTGTCAGTATTTAGAACTTGGCCTCGTGATAATGATTGTAACAGTATTTTTAGCATTCACAGTAACAAAAAACAGTAAAAAGGACGATTAGTTTCAAGGTTTTCTACTGCAGCAGCTTAGTGGCAGGCTAACAGCAGTTCGTGTTTAAGTAGGCCAAATCTTACGTAATCGACCAAAGGCCTTGGCTGGGTTTGCATTGACTTGGGTAGGGGGTCATGTCAAAACAGGCCAAACCTTACGTAATCAATCAGCGGCAGCATTCATCGCTTTCGCGGTGTATTGACTTGGTTTAGGGGTCATGTCAAAACATCTAAGCGGCAGCAGCTTGTGATCTTATAATAGTGCGCGTTACCAGCTATTATCGGTCCGTGTATATACTGTCTTTATGTCTCAGCGACAGTGTGCACTGGATGTCCCGGTGCAATCAAAGCGGGTATATATACGCAAACACGCATACACGCACATATATATATATATATATATATATATATATATATATATATATATATATATATATATATATATATATATATATATATATATATATATATATATATATATATATATATATATATATATATATATATATATATATATATATATATATATTTACAATATGCATAATCAGGGTCACAAACCTAATCGCTAATTACCTTGGAACCCTTCATATATTGATTTTCATCTTGAAAAATGGAAAAACAAATTCTCAGTAAGACGTTCTATAGAACACTTTTGAAAGCACCAGATAAACCCACGATTCGATGTTCTTCGTTATCTGCTTAGGCATACACATACTGAAAGTGGATGTGCGTGTAAGTTCTTGATTTGGCTTATTAACCAGAATTTCTTTATGGTTATTATTCTCATTTGTACAATGCTTCATGTGATACCCAATCAGGTTAATTGTAGTGTTATGGCTAGTAGTAGAAACATCATGGCTGCTGTTTAAATTGGGCCACTATGACAGCATTGACTGAAATATGTTTAATTCCCACCCTATACGTTGTGTCTTAGTAATAACAAATAACAATGACATTTTTGCCCGATAGCATTTTATTCATAAAATCATAATGCAGTTTAACAAGATGGCGGACACGTAGACAACAGGCAATGAAATAACAGGAAACAAGCGCCTTGGGTGTCACATGCCGATATGTTGACAGGATATATATATAGAGAGAGTGGGCTGGGGTGGGTGGGGAAATGGGATGGGGGGTGGGAGGTGGGTTGGCTATGGATATCTATTTCTAAGCTACATTTGCCAACATTGAATATTTACACGAAAAACCCCGCAAACTTGGATCTCGAGAGCCTCACTATTTGCTGTAACTGCAATGGGTGAAGTGCAAACTACGTTCACTGATCCATCCGTGGACTATCATGCACTGAAATAGAGACTAGCGGCCAAAGATAATGTCATGCCTTTTAATGGCTACAAAAAGATGTCAAAGGTATCGTGCTGGAATTGGTATATACATACGGTAAGTCAATATCACGGATTGGACACATTGACAAGAGGACAAATTACAATGACCTTGACATCACATCACAGAAAAGTGAACATCATTTTTCTGGGAAAGGGTAATCCAATCATTGTGTGAATTGTATTTTGTTTATTCTGTAAACTAGCAGCTGGAGTCCGCAAGGGAATGTAGGGTAATACCATGTAGGGGTTCAGCACCAGTTGTCTACTTATCATTTGGTTTAGCACAATACCAAAACATTTGCTTGGATTCACTACTGGAGATGAATCAACCATGCCAAGCTGCATGCTACGATACATCCAGAACCAAGCTTTTCGTAGTTACTACGTTCAGTGCATAATTAAGTCGAGAACTTATACAAAAATAGAAACAATACCGAAATACGTCTTACACACGACCCAGGCGTTTAAGTTAAACAGTTTCTTGGTATTATCTATAGCAGAGCCAATTACCAGTACCCATTTGTTCTATGCACAATCATTCAAAATCAATCATGATTGAATTTGTTCTATGCACAATTATTCAAAATCAACAATCATTGAATTACACGGTAGTCACACCAACATATACACATATAAGACCGTTCTGCCTGATCTATGGCACTGATCCTGCAACAGAGAATCAAACAACAGTCAAAAAACATTCACATCATAACAACCAAATCACAATGGTGGTTTTAGATGTAAATTTAATTGATATTGCTACTGAATAGTAGCTCACCTAATATGCCATGACATTATACTTTCAGATAGAGTTGTGTAATTTATAATGTCAACTATCATTCATCTGATTTCAGATATACACAACCTCTTTAATCTTCGCTTTCTTCCTCTTCTTCGCTCTCTTCCTCTTCTTCGCTTTCTTCCTCTTCTTCGCTTTCGCCCTCTTCACTTTCTTCCTCCTCACTGTCTTCCTCCTCCTCGGAGCCTTCTGTGAAACGAGGAACACGTGGTACATTAAATTCATGGAATCACGTCTTTACTCCTCCTCATCTGTGGTTACGAGAGTTCAACGAGAAGGAAATGTATGAGGAAATGTATGTTTTGTATAACATATGTTCATATGTTTACACACAGTACCATAAATGGTAATACTAACGAGAATAACATAATCACTGTTTAAGGTATATTTGGATAAAAACTATGGTTTTATTAGCTTAAATATAATCAAAATGGGCAAAGTGGCATCAAATATGACGTTGTTCCAGAACTGACCTTGTATCTGTAATGAGGCAGTACATTTGAGTGTGCCACCGGGATTTTTGGCGATGAAAAGATAATCTCCACCATCCGATGCAGCATCTAGATCTTGTACTGTCAGGGAATAGATGCCGCCTTCTCCCTCCACCAACAAATATTTGTCTGACTGAGTGATGACTTTACCTTCACGAGACCTGGAAGTACAAATTGGTACAGCCTTTATATACATATATATATATATATATATATATATATATATATATATATATATATTATATATATATATATATATATAATATATAATATATATAGATATATATATACTATATATATATATATATAATATATATATATATATATATATATATGTATATGTATATATATATATATATATATGCATATATATATATATATATATATACATATATATATATATATATATATTTTATATATTATATATATGTGTGTGTGTGTGCGTGTGTGTGTGTGTGTGTGTGTGTGTGTGTGTGTGTGTGTGTGTAGGCACACTATAGACCATCAATAACGACATTCGGATGAACCTTACCATTCTACACTAATTCCTTCAGTCACATTGAGTAGACATTCAAATTTGGCTGAAGTCTCCTCAAATGAAATCTGAAGTGGTTTTTGAAACTTGGGACTTGGGGGTAAAGGAGCAGACTCTGGAATTATAGGTAATATAAAATATATGAGAATCAAATGTATAAATATACTTCGATAGTACTTCTTACCATTTTAATGTCAGTTTTAAGATTCACCTGTCGTTGACATCTTACCTTTGATGTCTAATGTTGCGGTACATTTGATGGTACCTCCACGGTTTTTGGCAGTGAATAAGTAGTCGCCAGCGTCATGAGCCGGATTGAGGTCCAGTATTGTCAGTGAGTGTGAACCATCTTCACTAGCCACCAATGTGTACTTGCCAGAGTGAGTTAGTACCACACCACCACGTGACCTATTCAAATGTAAAGTCAAAAGTAATATAAAGTTCGCAAAGCAGTGACATACACTGATAGTCTGGAGCTTAAAGTACCAAGAAAAAGCATGGAACAAGTATGGATGTTACCATTCAATTGCGACCAATTCTATTAATATTATATTACTTCATCATTGGTTAGGTTGCATGAAAAACAAAAACAGAATTATTTTCAAGAACGTACCATTCAACCACTACACCCTCCGCTTGTGAGAGCTGGCATTCTAGCTTGGCTGTGTTATCCTGGAAGTTGATGGACAGGGGCTGAACGAACGCAGGGGCAGCCGGGAGGGCAGGAGGTGCTACAACGTCAATGTCCAAGCAACAATATTTGCTAATGTCGTTATTTTACACAGAACATTATAATCCACCAAAATTAATAAGATATACTTTAAAAAAATAAAAGCATTTACAGACTAGTTGTAATGGTTCATTTCACCAATATATTGTTGTTGATATTATTTTTATACCTTCTATCTCCAGCGTAGCAGTACATTTCAGCGCGCCACCCTTTGTTTTGGCAGTAAACAAATAGTCACCGGCGTCCTTAGCAGGGTCAAGGTCGTTGACAGTTAGGCTGTAAGTGCCATCATCACCCGCCAACAAGGCGTATTTGTCGGTGCTACTCATTACTTCACCATTACGAGACCTGGATAATACAGTTAATTGTGTCTACATTCAAAGGAGATAAGCGCTGCTTGAAATTGAACATAATTGTTGGGACTATGGCTGGAAGTATTCATGGTCTAACATGATAATTGCAACTCTTCCAGAATATTCCCTGGCGACACACTGTTATGATGTGTATTCTTTAAATAATATATGGGTGTTGATCAGCGGAAAACCAGCGTGACAATGTATGAGCGTGATAATGTATGAGCGATGGAATTCATAGACTTGGTTGTTGTATGAAATCGGGACAACTTGGGAATAAACAAACATACCATTCTATGACAACGTCCTCTGCAGGGTTTAACTGGCACGCAAATTTGGCGGTATTTTCGTGGAACGCAATCTGTAGGGGTTCTTTGAAAGTTGGTGCGGGTGGCGCTGGGGCGGCTGCTGCATTATGTCAAGAAACGCACAATACATTTGCATAAGCGACAAAGAAGACACGATTATTCGTTACGAAAAACATGGCAAAACATTGTGAGATTTTCGGATATTTTATTAGTCTGAATTGTATCATAAATCCTAAGTTGCTACTTCAATCACATATTTTCAGTTTTAGTAAGGGTCGAAATTACTGCATTCCAATATGTCACACCTGTTTCGGTACGAAAACACCCCGGTAACCATTGTTCACTGAACCAGATTGTACAATAGGTTTTATAATGTTGGATTTCACGACACCAACCTTCTATTTCCAGTGTTGCAGTACATTTCAATGAGCCGCCAGGTGTTTTGGCAGAGAACAGGTAGTCCCCAGCATCAGTACCAGCATCCAAATCGTTCACAACGAGCACATATTGGCCATTATCGCCACGAGTGACGCTGTATTTGCCTGAGTCACTGAGCTCCTTGCCATCACGAGTCCTAAAACAAAGTGCAGTTCATGGCATGACACGTTAATGCGAGTGGATGCATGTTAGGGATTATTGTGATGACATCTTTCACATCGACCATTGGTTAGAAACCTATCATGAAATATGCCTCGTCAGCAACATATTACTGCTATGCGTTAGTAACCACACCATACCAGCCTTACAAAGTTTTATACTGCATCAAAACAAAAGAGTTAACGCCAAATACACCTAGTGCGTTATGATGTAATGACAACCCCCCTCCCCCACACACTTTAAAAAGATAGTTTAAGTGCAAACGCATTTCTTAACCTACAATGACCATTTCCGAACGCAGCATACGAAATCAAATATATGTCACATTTGACCACGCATATGAGGTTTTAACATACCAAGTGACAACAGTATCCTCTGCAGGCGCGTCCAACACACACTCCAAACGGGCAGTGTTCTCTTTGAAGACGATTTGCAAGGGCTGATCAAACTTGGGGGCGGCAACTGTCGGCTTGGACTCTGTTGAGAGCAGCGACAATACATGTAGCAATGGGAATAGTTTTTACCAAAACAGCAAACACCTGTTATAACAGAGTTGAAACCAACACAAAATGTGCCACCACTAAATATAACTCATACTGCTGTACAACTATTGACCCGTTGCGGTTATTTTCATATGTGACTGTGTAAAGCGCACTTGACATTCCCTGAATGAACCAACACTTGCAATGCTTAATGGCAAAGAGAGTCTCTACAATAATATTGATGACATTTAGCACACAAAGGCTGTCTTAAACCACAGTTTGTGTATTCAAACATGGCACTAACCACAACATGGCCCTCTGCATGATAAACCCCACGTTTTCAGTTGCTCAGGTACAGTAAACAGTTACACCTTGAGAAATTAGACAGTGACAGGAATACAAACAGAGCGATCCATGTATTACCTTGGATGTTGAGAGATGCTGTGCACTCGAGTTTGCCGGCCGGGTTGACGGCTTTCAGTGTGTAGTCACCAGCGTCAGAATCAGGAGAGAGGTTGAGCACAACAAGTTTGATAAGATCATTATCACGAATTATCTTATACTTGTCAGAATCTTTGATCTCTTCTCCGTTCCTGTACCTGATCACATCAATGGAATATATCGATTTTGGTTTGTAACAGTTCTCATGATATTTGGCTTCAAGTTTTGATATGACTTCGGTATACAAAAATGTCTGCTCGTTAATAATTCAAAGAATCCCACCGTAGCATCAACACAAATAAAGGGTTACAATATTCATACGCTTTAATCTTTTATTGCACGTGCTGTTTCGTGGGTTTGATAATCGAACCACGTACCACGTAATGTTAGTGTCATCAGTGGCCTTGACCTTGCAGGTGATTTCTGCGGTGTTGTCTGCCATATTGATGCTCAGCGGCGTGTCCTTATCGGCAAAGACTGGAGCCTCACCAGCGGGTTGTGCGGCTGCAAAGCATTCATCATAGCATTTCAATACAGTCTATTTGATCATAGCCGCATAAATAGAAGGATTAACGTAGATACTACTGCAATCGCCACAATAAGAGTCGTACTCAAGACAAAGAGACGGAAAGTGATAGTCATAGTCCCCTACAATATTCGTTTATATACAGTTTTCGTTTCAAAGTGGCTGGTAGAAATGGCATAGATGACTCTTTCAAACAAAAATTAAGACAATCATTGCTTGAGGCTTAACATGTCGATCTTTGTGACAGCAAACATAGTAAAGATTACAACGCGAGATCAACCCGTGGTCCAATTGGACGGTTATTAATTGTTATTGTCGTCATAGGTAAAGAAGTCTCGATGATATATATAATTACCTTGGATGTTGAGAGAGGCTGTGCACTCGAGTTTGCCGGCCGGGTTGACAGCTTTCAGTGTGTAGTCACCAGCGTCAGAATCAGGAGAGAGGTTGAGCACAACAAGTTTGATAAGATCATTATCACGAATTATCTTATACTTGTCAGAATCTTTGATCTCTTCTCCGTTCCTGTACCTATTTATGTAAAACAATGTAAGAAAGATGATAGCACTATGAATGAACCAATTTGTGTGATATATGTGATCACAATTGTGGGCGTAGATAATGGTTCTGCAAGGAAACCACACCATGTAAAGCTCGTGTCGTCGCTGGCCAGAATATGGCAGCTGATTTCGGCCTGATTATCCGCTATTTTGATACTCATGGGGTTTTCCTTGTCAACGATGAGAGGTGCCACAGGAGCAGGTGCTTTCTCTTCATCAGTTGACCGCTCAATAGGTGCTGCACCTACACGTAGATTGTGTGTTAACACAAGAGCAATCACATTGATACAGAACTGGGAAATCGATAGTATTTTAATTGAAATCATTGCTTAAGACAATGAACTTGACCAAATCAAGAACTAAGGGTTTTTCAATATCTATTTGTAAATTGAGGATTGCTATAATTGCTATAATTGCTATTGATAATGCCAGAATCATATTTGAGGAGGGCATGACACGTACCAACCAAGTTTACGATGCAATCGCAAGATGCCATTCCCAATGGATTTGTTACCGTGACATTATAAACACCACGATCTCCTTCCTGCATGTCAATCAGTTCCAGCAAATACCGCATAGCATCTTCCTCTTTGGATATTTCACATTTGTCTGCATCAAAACACCCAAAGGGCAATGCAGTAACAGAAACCATCGTACACACATTTTATGATATGTTTTCCTGTGCCATTCAGATGTACTTACCTTCTATTGGGACGATTGGATGGCCATCTTTGGTCCACTTTACAGTGGGAGTAGGTTTGCAGTCATCATTAACCTTGACACTGAGAAGACATAAGCGACCCTTCTTGATTACTTTGTCATTCAGCGATGCCTCAATCGTAGGCGGGACGCCATCGGTAATAGCTTCCTGGGGTACGGCCTCCTCGGGGGCTTCTTCTTCGGGTTTAACCTCGTCCTTTGGGGCTTCCACTGGAGCTATTTCCTCTGGTTTCACCTCCTCTCTGGGAGCTTCAACGGCTTGCACTTCCTCTGGTACTACCGCTGCTTCTAGAGCAGGGGCTTCGGGCTCTTTTACTGGCTTTGATTCGTCATCAGACTTCTTCGACTTTTTGGGTTTTGTTTTCTTGTCTTCTGGCATTTCATCTGACGATGTCTTATCAGTCTTCTTCTTCTTCGGCTTTTTGTCTTCCTTCGGCTCTTCCTTTGGTTCTTCAGGAGCCGATTCACCTCCAGAAGCAGATTTCTTGCCCTTCTTTTTTGGTTTTTCTTCCTTCGGCTCAACTTTTGGCTCTTCAGGTGCTGATTCACCACCAGAAGCAGATTTCTTGCCCTTCTTTTTTGGTTTTTCTTCCTTTGGCTCTTCCTTTGGCTCTTCAGGAGCTGATTCACCACCAGAAGCAGGTTTCTTTTCCTTCTTCTTTGGCTTCTCTTCTTTTGGCTCTACCTTTGGCTCTTCGGGTGCTGATTCACCACCAGAAGCCGATTTCTTGCCCTTCTTTTTAGGTTTTTCTTCCTTTGGCTCTTCTTTCGGTTCTTCTTTTGGTTCTTCTTTTGGTTCTTCAGGAGCTGATTCACCACCAGAGGCAGGTTTCTTTTCCTTCTTCTTTGCCTTTTTGTCTTCTTTTGGCTCTTCCTTTGGCTCATCCTTTGGCTCTTCAGGAGCTGATTCACCACCAGAAGCAGGTTTCTTTTCCTTCTTCTTTGGCTTCTCTTCTTTTGGCTCTACCTTTGGCTCTTCGGGTGCTGATTCACCACCAGAAGCCGATTTCTTGCCCTTCTTTTTAGGTTTTTCTTCCTTTGGCTCTTCTTTCGGTTCTTCTTTTGGTTCTTCTTTTGGTTCTTCAGGAGCTGATTCACCACCAGAGGCAGTTTTCTTTTCCTTCTTCTTTGCCTTTTTGTCTTCTTTTGGCTCTTCCTTTGGCTCTTCGGGTTTTTTGTCCTTCTTGGACTTTTTCTGCTCCGTTGGCTCTTCTTTTGGCTCTTCTTTTGGCTCTAGTTTGGGCTCTTCAGGGGCTGTTTCACCTTCTGAAGTCGGCTTCTTTTCCTTTTTGTTGGGCTTTTTGTCATCCTTTGGCTCTTCTTTGGGTTTTTCCTTTACCTCTTCTGTGGCAGATTCTGCACCAGATGCTGGTTTCTTCTTGGGCTTTTTCGAATCTCCTTCTGGTACAGATTCTCCACCAGAGGATGCGACCTTCTTTTTCTTCTTTGGTTTTTCTGCATCCGGTTTTTGTTCTGGCTCAGCAACTGGTTCCGTTGGTTTTGATTCTATCTTATCAGGTTCAACTACTGGCTCTGAAACCTTTGGAGTTGGCTCAGAAGGGGCGGCTTCGGTGGGCTTTTGTTCTGAGGGAGCTGGTTCAGAAGGTGTAGCTTCTTTGGGCGCTGGTTCTGTTGAAGCTGGCTCTACAGGAGCAGATTTTGAGGGTTCTGGTTCCTTTTTGGCTTCTTCTACAGGAGCTTCTTCCTCTTTAGCAGGCTTCTTCTTAGCCTTCTTATCATCAGCTGGTGTCTTTTTGGGCTCCTTGGTTTCTGGTTTTTCTTCTGCTGTTGAACTGCCTCTTTAGGTGCAGCTTCTTCTAGCTTAGATTCTTCTTGCACTGGTGTGACATCTTGGGGTTTTTCGTCTGCCTTTGGTTTTTCGGAAGGTTTAACCTCATCAGGCTTAACTTCGTCCTTTGGTTTTGTCTCATCAATGGGTTTTTCTATAACGATAGCAGGAGCTGCCTTTGTAACATCGTCAACAATGGCTTTAGCCATCGATTCAGCCAATGCTTCTGGAGCAACCTCCTCCTTTTTAGGTACCTCTGGCTCAGAGGCCTCTTGACCTTCCTCTGCAGGAAGTGCCTCCGGTGCTGGATGGCATACAGCCGCTGGGGCCTCAGCTGCAGATACTTGTGTGCCATCTGCAACTGGAGCCTCAGCCACTGGTTCAGGGGCATCTGCTGCTTCTGGAGACTTGACAATCTCCTCCTTTGGCACTGATTATAACAGAGAAATTCTTATTTCATTAGTCTTATTTCTGCATAGTTACACTTGTGCAACAAACCTTGATCATATGGTATTTACGTATCTATTTTGATGTATCTCACAGAAGTTAATTGCGCAAAAGACAAAAAATGGATTTGAGTAATTTAGTTATCCTTCTATCCTGCAGTGTCCGTTCAAGAACGTTTGCGGGGTCATGTAGTGCTCAGTTAATACAAATGGAATTCTTAAATCGACACAGAAGCAAAGCGTAGAAAGTCTCTTATACTATTTTGTATACGCATTTGAAAGCAACTCCAAAGACATCACGACATGCGATAGGGTTACATTCATATGATATCACACCACAAAATTAAAGAGGGTAACTCTCTGGGAAGATGTTTGGAAAAGCAAGCTACTGGCTTATAGGAGGAGCAACACGTGGTAAGGTGGCTCACAGTAACGAAGCAGATGTCGAGGATTAACAATTCGTCAGCTTATCATCTCATTGGTGAGCAACCCACAGCAGACCCGGACGGATGCCTTTGAGTGAGTCAGTACCCCACTTAAATAAACTACTCAAATACAATTTCTTAACAGCAACGACAGCACCAGACACGGGAGTGTAGTTGGGTTAGAACAGATACAAAAGGCTCGTAACACCACTTACAGGAGCTTTTCCCACCAACCAATCCCTCGCCTCCCAACTTCTCAATACGGCATCCAAACTCCAAATTGGACCCAGGCGAAACGTCGTGTTCCCGGGGAAGTTTCTTGAGAAACATGGGGGCTGTTAATAAAGACAGAGGTGAGAACAGAGATGGTTAAATTCAACAATGATGGCATGCTAGCGTGCGCCAGTTGTATTGGTGCTGTGACGAAGCAGAAGGTTTGGTGAAAGGCCAAGTGCTATCATTGCTCTAGTACATCGATGTCACAATTCTAAATCTCGTTTCATACAACTGTACAGCCTCATTTGGTACACAGATCAATAGATATTAGTGCACAATGTGAGTACAGTTGTATGCTTCTTCTAATCATTCAGATAGAGACATTCTTTAGATAGATAACATTACGAACATTGCAAAGGAGTTTTGAAAAGCATTGACAAGAGCAACATGCATTAACATATATACAGGGTTAGGACTCCGAGACCCACCCCCAACCCCCCCACCCGTTATGATCACAGATGTTGATTGCCTCTTTATTGTGCGAGGCATTCAAGATCACATATAACACAGGTGTGGGGGGGGGGGGGGTCTCAAAATCCTAACAACTGGGGATGAATATGACCAAGGTGCAAGGTTATTATTGCAGGTAGAATAACAAGTAGAACAGCGAGGAAGGGTGAGCTTTACGGTGAGATGCCATGAGTTTATCAATTTATCGACCCATTTTCACCATAATGGTGACTGTTTGAATACAGCCGCATTTGTTGTCCATTATTAGATGTAAAGTACACAATGGATAAAAGTTGTATATTCCATTAACAAAAGAGGCACCCTCACCTTCCGTTCCCTGTACACAGATCATGCGGACAACATCGAAGCAACCTATGTTTTGTCAAGAAATGTGCTACTCACGCATTTTGCCTGTGTCAGGATGCAAATCAACGTCGGCCCTTCTCTGTTCTAGCACTTCGTCGGTATCCCTGTTATAGCATGAAATACACGTTGGTGTAGAGAACTAAATGGTTGGTGCTTTGTTGGGGTTTGGTAGGGTCACAGTATAAGTTAGAACTACTTAATAATTTATGTAATGGCATAAAATATATATATATATATATATATATATATATATATATATATATATATATATATATATATATATATATATATATATATATATATATATATATATATATATATATATATACATTTATATATATATATAGGTTAGAACTACTTTACATCTATGTAATAGCATATATATATATATAATATATATATATATATATATATATATATATATATATATATATATATATGATATATATATATATATATATATATATATATATATATATAACATATATATATATATATATATATATATATATATATATATATATACATGTATATATATACATATATATATATGAATATATATATATATATATACATACATGTATATATACATATATCGTATAATTAGATATTGTCTCTTACTCGTCTTCGAGTGCCGGTAGGATTTTAACCCACAACACCGCTGTGGTTTTGCCGAATTCATTCTCTGCTATGACAGAAAACTCCCCTTTGTCAGTGGAGAGCGTTGATTTGATCTGCATCATGTGATTGTTGCCTTCACCCACCACACGGTGGCGCTTCGTGTAGACCAGGTCGCGAGCTCCTTTGCGCCAGGTCACTGAAAATCGCATGAAGATGCTTGCAACGATCGGATGATCAATAGCCACAGCGACAACAACAAGACAAACATCTAGGATCAAATTAGTTGATTGCATTAACCAGGTATTTTCATGTCCCAACGTTACATTTTGTTTGATAATCATATGACATCGCTATGTTGCTTTAATTTGTTTTGAGTAATATTAAACGAAATGAAATATCTGTGCTCTATGTTGGTCCTATGTATACAAATTGAAGAATTGTCGACAAAAGGCTAGCAATTTACCTAATGGTCTTGGACTACCATCTACCTCACATCTCAGTGTAAGTGGCTCCCCCTCATGGACTTCTATTTGGTCAGGGGGTGATACAATAAACTTCGGTCTCTTTCCTTCTCTGGCGGGTTTATCATCGTCAGCGTCATTGGCCTTCGGTTTTCCCGCCCTGATGTCGTCGCCAACTTCCGGGAAATCGTACTCAGCATTGGCCTTCTTCGCAAGGCGAGTCGGGAAATCATCGAAGTCGACATCTCCGGGTTCACGGGGAGTGAAGCGCGTTCGTCCGGACGAAGTGGGCTCGAGGCTGCTGTATCGTCGGGGCTCGGAGGCCTTCCATTCCGATAGCTTGATAGGCGGGTATTCCCTGGGAGCGATCTTATCTACGCTGCCTCTGCGCACATCTCCTTCGTGGTACTGCCCCTTCTCTGTACAAACCATGTTGCAAAGGTTTTCAAGCACACTCATAACGTTCCCAACGTAAGTTATGTGTAATAATTGGACTCCATTGCTGTCAGCTAATTAATTTATCAACCGATTATATGGAACAGATAACCCTGGACATTCACCATTAACAAGCATTACTGAAGCATTGCTTACAACAATAACAACATTTGACCTTAAAGTTATGAATGCGATGCTCCAGTTCAATTCAATACAATTCAATAATTGTAGGCAACATTGTCAAACCATGCCACCAGTGGTGCATATCAATGGTCTCTAGCGAGTATTCCGTAACGAGTGGCCACTTCGTTGATTCCGTTCGGCTTGAGGAATGGTATTTACCATGTATCAGAACTCATCCGGCACCGGCCGTAAGTGTTATTAGTTATACCTCGCTGTTAACAACGAGGAGACTTCGTGACGGTGATGGGTGAGGTCAATAGCGATGCCTGAACAAGGCCTCCTTGAGTGTGCCGCATATTCCTCTTCACGGGCACTCGAGTCTTAAAAGGCCTCACCTCTCGGAAGGCTATCTTTATATTTGAGCCGACCGAGGGATTGGAGGTTTTAAGACTCGAGTGTCTGAAGCCCGCTTGGCACAAACCCGTTGCGAACCTACGCCGCCGGGACGCGATACCATGGAGCCATAATGTTACGGTTATATCACAGTGTGTACTCACCGACGACTCGCAGGACGGCAGCGCATTTAGCCTTGCCGTGAATGTTTTCTGCGATACAGAAGTAGAGACCAGCGTCGTCCTGCCGTATGGGTCTGATGGTGATACTTGTATTACCAAGGTCGTCCGTCATCACATCCGTACGCGAATCCCTCGTCAATGTGATGTTGTCTTTTTGCCTGGTGAGAGTCGACAAATTTTGATAAGCAATTTAAATAAACAATTGAATGCATGTTATAAAGCTTGGTTTCATAATCTATGTTGTGTTGTAAACATATCAAACACAATGCAAAATATAAGCTGCATAACAAACAGATGCTATGAACAGCTTTTAAAACTTATCCAAAACAAACATATATCTAATAACACAATGTAGGCAAACAAAGTATCATTACTATTGAATATAAACTACACATCAAGTGGCGTATACTACACATCAAGTGGCGTATACTAGGACACTGACCACTTAAACGTTGGCATAGGATGGCCATGAGCGGCGGCCTCGATCAGCGCTCTCTGTCCCAGCTGAGCCCAGGCATTGTGCGCTTCAACCACGAACCTCGGGGGTTCGTCTGCCTGTTTCCTGCCTTCTCTGGCGCTCACATCTGTTGTACATACCCGGATGTTATTGTAGATCATAAATGGTTATCAGAGCAACCTGCACGGGACTAGTTGCTGTTGTTGAAGATCACGCTTGAAGATCAAAGCAATTACGTAAAGTCAAATAGTCACATCCTGTAAATTCGTAGCCGTGTTTTTCAGTATTTTGCTGAATTGATAAGAAATCGTCTTTTATTTTGGTAAATTTCATAGTCGAACAATCAGTAAACTATTCATTTCTCCAATCAACAATGAGACATTATTCCAACCTCGTGCGGTTGTCTACGACCAATTCAACACCAACCCACCACCCCGTTCCTTAAAATACACTGTTGTGTTTGCATTTATCAGCGGGCAACTAACCTTCGTATATCACCCGATCTTTTATACCGACATGAGCATTACGTTGTCTTCATGAGGTCTCCTCACTTCTGGGGCACATTTGCCATCACATAGTTAACGCTAAGTTGTTTGATAAAAACACTTGAAGAATCACAGGGTTTGATGCTTCTTGTAGGGCATATTTACGATCACATTGCAGATTTCTTACAAATCAAGGGGGCGTACCAAACATCACAGTGCATATACCCAACACTTCTAGCGGAGCGTATAAAACATCACAGTACACATACCTAACACTTCTAGCGGAGCGTATCAAACATCACAGTAAACATACCCAACACTTCTAGCGGAGCACTGCAGGACGCCTCTCCCTCTCTGTTAGAGGCCTTTACAGAAATCAGGCCAGCATCGTCCTTCTTAGTAGACGAGATCTCCAGTGAACACAAGCCGTAGTCATTCTGCAGACCCACAGAAACCCTCATTACTACCCTGAAGGCATAGCTCACTACCTCCGTGGTACGGACACTTCATTTCTCGGTAATGCCATTTCCTGCTCACATCAGTACCTAGAGCAGCAATGACAGCTGCTTTAGCGTTTCCAGCCGTTCTTTATCGATATTTGGCTGTCAACAGTTGGCGTAACCTTGACATAAATTCACTCCTCCCAAACTCACAAATGCATTTCCATCGTGTTAAACGATGTCGACTATTGTAATCTCTGCGCTTGCTCTTATGATATCACCAGGTAAACCACTATTACACTCATCATTTTGTTTATTGTTATCATACAACAGAAGCACGGAGCACACGAGTTTAAGCAAGTATTTGTGCTTCATAAATGACTGGTGTATACTTTTAAAAATCCACAATTTGCGTATTTATCATCAGAAATAACGTGTGGAAAACGCACACCTACCGTGACAGTAAAGCGACTTCCGACTCTAACTTGCTTGCCACCCTTGTGCCACGTGACATCCGGCAGAGGCATACCCGTGACAGCGCAGTTAAAGTGCACCGTCTGTCCTTCATAGCACTGCTTCGGTCTGAGCTTAGATGAAAAGACAGGAGCCGCGTCGAGATTCTTCTTCTTATGTTTGGGCGTCGACTTCTTGCGAAAGTCCGCACGATCGAGAGAAACGCCCCTGTCTGCGTTCCGACGGGGGTACAATTTCTCATAGTCCAAACCTGCATTATCATAAACAGACTTGATGTAGTCGTAAGTGAGGTTTTTATGCAGCGCATCGCATTCGTCCTTGTCGTCCAGGTCTGGTTTTTTGGTACGGTCGTATTCTCGTTCGACTTGGTGGCGATTCTGATTCAGCATCTGGGCGTTATCAAGGTCGTGAACGGTCTTCACGTGGCGCCGGATGTAATCAGGATCTTGATACTCGATGGAGAAGTCAGAAGACTTGCCGTAGAACTTCTCCAAGGCGTGGGTGACATCTGTACCGTAAGGAACAACCAGCTTTTCTTTCAGTTTGACGCCGTATATATCGGCATCCGGATTCACACCGATACGACACAGCTCGTCTTCTGGCAGCTTGTACAGGCGTATACCTTGATGGACGTAGGTTTCGTCTGGGAAACGAAGTCGATTGCGTCGAACGAAATCTTCCAGGGTGTGAATGTTACCTTGAAGCTGTCTGTTACGGAATGCCAATGCATCCAGGGCCATGGTGGCTTTCTGGGGGGCTCTGGCGTGGGTCACAGCGCGTTTTCCAGAAGGTAGAACAACCATATGCAGATCCAACGGTTCATACGACTCGGGTTGTGAGAAGATGTAAGGTCCAACATGAGGCCTGACAGACGTACCCGCCGAGGATCTGCGGGGAGCATAGCCTGGACGCAGGGATCGATCGGTACTTCGAGCTCGGATTCGAGCTCTGGCATCAGCAGAGTAATCTTCATCGTCGAGATCAGCAGCACGTGACAAACTTTGTGCTCTGTAGTGTTTGGCACGCACATCATGCTCGATGGCGCTCTGATCAATGGTCCCGTCTGGTGTCGCGTACGATAAAGGACCAACGCTGCTTGCACGACCAGCCCCGATACCGCTCGTCCTTCCAGCGCCAACACTGCTGCTGCGGAAGCTAGATCTCGCAGGGGTTCTCGATGTTGGACGAGAATCTCGGTCCACGCTGGATCTGGCGTAGTCAGAGGAGAATCTTGGTTGGTAGGATGATTTCAACTTGACATCGGGAACATCATAACTTGTGATGGATGATTTCATAAGCGACGAGTAATCGTCATCTTCGTCATCGTAAATCGACCTGGTCACACTGGACCTTGAAGGAGTAACCCTGGATGGTCTATAGCTGGATGGAGCAGCGCTAGAAGACACTGAACTGGATCGATCAACCCGGGATGATCCATATCTTGACGGCAAATCCGGATTTCCTCGGATGTGTACATGCTGTGTACTTCCCGAGGCAGCATCAGGTGTTCGCACCTGTGCATATCCCAGGATGGTTTCCTCGCGGTCACCGATATAAATAGGATCTTTACCCGCCCCTCCGAAGGAAGATCTTCCGCTATCGGCAGAAAAACTACGAGGAGAGCGCCCTATACTGCCGTAGTCCCCTGTCAAGCCGGAGGATCCCAGCCTAGAGCTGCTGACTCGACTGGACGAAAATGACCTCGATGAGGACCCGGATGGAGGTAGTCTGGCACCGACACTGCTCCCCAACGAGGAGGTCCCGTAAAGGGAGGACCCATAAGAGGGACCTACGAGAGAGGATCCTCCTAAGGAGGAGGAGGAGGAGTAGCTGGAGGTTCTGTAGGCCATTGTGTTGAGGCTTCTTGGCTACGTGCGGTCACATGGACAAACTCGACCGCAAAGCAACACCCTGAGTACAGACAGGAAATCTCAATCAACCATGGCAGGATGGATGAGCATTGGAAATGGTGAGAAGCAGAGTCTACGACGATGATTATACTCAGCATTATTGAATGATGTAGCTATAATCACATTGTGACCTCTTAAACCCCCAGCCTACAACTCATCGCATTATTTTGAATCCCGGCTCCAACAACAAACTCACCGCATCATATTTTTGGAATAACCAAGCACACTCCCAACAACATAAATTTCTCTACAAGCAAGCATATTTAATAACCCCACTCCTCAGGAAGCACCTAATTTCATACAAGCTAACTACAAGCCTACGATCCCATTAATAACCCCACTCCATCAGCAAACAGCACATAATATTTCATCCTACAAGCTAACTACAAGCATACGATCCCATTAATAACCCCACTCTATCAGCAAACAGAGCACATAATATTTCATCCTACAAGCTAACTACAAAACGATCCCAGACCCCACTCTATAATATTTCATCCTACAAGCTAACTACAAGCATACGATCCCATTAATTACCCCACTCCAGCTATGAATAAGGATCATTCTAGATCATTCAAACAAGATACACACCCATGCATCTCTGTCTTACTATAAATAAATCAATAGCGTTATCATAAAATAAATAAATAAATGACGTCATCATAGATAAATCAATAACGTCATCATAAATACTGCTCTCAAACTCAAACAAACTACCATCTTAACCCCTTACACTTATTAAAACCACACTGCATAGGTTGTTTTGTAAAAGCCATGTCTCTGTTTTGAGGTCATACACACCACCGTCTTTAATCCAATTACGTCACCCCAGAAATATTAAAAACTTTAGATACAAATTTGTCTTCTTTGATATCTTATCTACACACAGACTAACGCATACACGGTTGTTCTTGTAGTTCACCTTCATCAGCTCAGGTAAATATCACAAACTCTGACCTTTCTACAATATTACAACGTCCATCCGAAATGTTGCCCACCACAAACACCCCAAGTGGTAATATCAGGTCAGTTGGATTTCGATAGCTCATCCGATCGATTTCATACAAGGCTAACATTTGAATTTCCGCTTTTCCCTTAGATTGTTTTGCGATAATATTGGATAATCCGACTGTATCATCTGGCCTTTGGTATCAATGAAATCAGTACCAACATGCTTGTACCTAGGTAACCACTTCCACCCCATAACAAGGCACCTCTACGCGAGCAATTGAAGCCGTCTGGGTGGTGAGCATTCCTCAACTCAACATTCTTGTCTCTAAACATTCCCATAAGGCAACTACAAAATACCAAGGCACAACACACGGGATGGACTGACTAGTTCTTATGACAAAACCAGCCCAGTCGATAATCCACGATTTAGCGACGTTGAGAGCTAAATCATAGCTAACGTAATCAGACCAATACCACTGCCTTACTTCCCACGAAACTGGCATTGCAGTCTCTAAATATAGCGTTAACATACTAAACCATAATGTGGCCACTTCATTTTCCGCAATAAGGATGCCGAGCGTGACTTTGATTACTGGTATGTGAAAAGTGTACTCACATAGCTAATGTGAATTGCGCCCAGTTAGAATGCTAACTACACGTTCACTTTATCCATCAAATAATGTGTCTTTGGTCAGCCAAACGAAAGCTATGGAGTAGTGTTGTGTTTGTAGTAGCGCCACTTACGTGTTGTGTCTGTAGTAGCGTCACATACGGCTTCACTACACGAAATATTGCAGGGGTATAGCATGCAATCTATATTGTAATATGATATGCCGACCTTACTTTAAAAAAAACCATAGCTTGAAAACCGAAATATGTGATTCCTTAAAACATCCCGCTTTAACACGAAGTTGGTGAAGGGGGTGGGGGGGCATGCACACCGGGTTATACACTAGATGTATTCAAACACTCCGACTTAAATAATCCAACCACTGGTCGTATATCCTTATATCTCTCTAAGACGTTAACCATCACTTGAAATCACCGGGTTATCCGTATTGCAGCACCACCTATCTACTCCAAGCACCACGCCGGGTATAGGATGACGTCTTCAAATCACAACTACTCTGACTAAAAGCCGGTATTGGGAATTAACGGAAGTCGAAAAGTACAAGAAGCGTCCAAGCTGCTCACACAAGCGGACACGGAAGCTCCCAGCCACGGCAGAGGATCTCGGCAGACAAGATGCGCTCCACTACATCTATACCCTACAAATGCAGAAGCTTCTGAAGCTGCCAACGCATTGTAGCCATAGTAACAGGCTGAGATGGGGTGCATGAGAGGATAACGTGTGGGTTGCGGAGCCGCTCTTTCTGGGAGGGTCTCCGGGTGAAATGTGGGTTAGCCGTGAGGGGTGAGTGATGAAATGTGGAGTTTAACGCCATCGGCGGGGGTGTTTTGCATTGCTGTTTATCCAGAAGCCGCCACATGCAACTGCAAACCTAGAATACATCAAGACTCTGGCGGTTTTATATCGGGTTTTTTTTACTTAGAACCTTTTCTATGTTGTGTACATCCGTAATAACTAGGAGAGAATGATGAGGATTTGACTGTCAAGGTGGTTATTTGGGAGAAGGTGGAGGTTTTACTGCTGTGCCTCCCACGCACAAGAATTGCTTTCGCTTGTCTGAGCAAGGGACCCATTGTAAAGTTATGGAAGGGAATTGGGTGTTCAAAATGCGAAGAGGTAGATGTTTGAAAGTATTGACCGTGTGTGAATGTATTTCAGTACGCATTTCAGTATGCATGCATGCATGTATGTATGTATGTATGTATGTATGTATGTATGTATGTATGTATGTATGTATGTATGTATGTATGTATGTATGTATGTATGTATGTATGTATGTATGTATGTATGTATGTATGTATGTATGTATGTATGTATGTATGTATGTATGTATGTATGTATGTATGTATGTATGTATGTGTGTGTGTGTGTGTGTGTGTGTGTGTGTGTATGTGTGTGTGTGTGTGTGTGTGTGTGTGTGATGTGTGTGTGCGTGGTGCGTGCGTGCGTGCGTGCGTGGATGTATGTATGTATGTATGTATGTATGTATGTATGTGTATGTATGTATGTATGTATGTATGTATGTATGTATGTATGTATGTATGTATGTATGTATGTATGTATATTCGTGCGTATGTGTATATATGTATGCGTATTGCCGCGATGAACAACTGAGACTATGTAACGCTTTACATACAGTCGGCAGCATCAATACATAATTCAATGCTTGAAGCGAACATTAGGCGGTGTGCTTGTCGTTATATATAGAGCTAAGATGGCTACATGTTGAATCACTTCGGCAGATATAGACCCTCGCCATCAGCCCCGTTTGACTCATCGTTAGGATCAGCACTTCTATAACATATGCCATACACGAGTGGTTTACGGTCGCTTTTAGGTATTAATTTGTTTAAGCACAAATATATGCAAAAACCATCATGTTCAAGTAAATCAAACAAAATATCCAGATTTCCCACTCAATTTATCGATATCCTTTACATTTGTAGCGAATTATTTGGAGATCCTAGATACTCTCAAATTTGTCCACGAATCATTTATATTTCCTCTTAATGTTCCATTGAATATTTAGAAATCACTAAATATTTCAACTTGATACTGAGATGTCAAATATTGTTTTATCTAATTATTTTGGAGCATTTTTGTTGTGTGTGTCTGTGAACTTCGGCCGTGTACAGGTGCCCGTTTGGAACGTCTCCATTGCGTTGACGGCTTCAGACCAGCTAACTTCTATATCAAGATCAAACCTTTTCATTTTTCCTGCCTATCACCCCCTTAGTGGTATATTAATGCACCTCAACATAGTGGAATACTCCGCCAACGCAGCAACAGCTAAAGTCTTTAATTCACTGGAGCATATGCTTACCACAGCATAACTCTATATATTACATGGTATTTTTTAACAAATCACCGAACACAAATACTTCCCCCTCAAAAACTAGCAGACTATCCGTCTTATATTAGTTTAACTGGCTTCCACGTGCCAACCTACGACACTGTTCTTTCTGTGCAATAAGCAGTTAGCCTGGTCAGGTACACCTTGGTAAATTGTACATCTTGTTCAGCATCGTATGTTTACGCAGTACAAGTGGTTGTACAATAATACAAGCCAGCTCGCCTCAGGTTGATGCAGCCGTTCAACAGACGAACGTACACTGGAATGCTCCTACCTAACTCACATTGAATGTAAAGATGCAGGACAAATAGACATGTATACATGCCCCGAGAATAATTACCTGGAAGGCATTACCCTAGAAAACCTCCCCTAGTCCACTCACACAGATGTCAAGGATCTGTTTTCACTTTTTGTGAAAAAAAAATAAATCAGTAGAATTTCAGAAAAGAGACCATCCCTCAGAAAACTACCTTGCTATCGTTAGTTGCCATGGTAATCCCTGAACCCCCACAAAAAAAACCTGTGCCGGGTTATGTACAAGCGTGTGTGTTAGGAATCACTGGAGCATGACATCTCAGGTGATGCTGAGGTTGATACATCTGTTAGGCTCCATGACGGATGATTGTCGGGGGTAGTCAGGTAATGGATCAACGGCTGATCCGAGGTGGGATCCATTATCTTAGCTGGATCTTCCGTCTGCTGCACCCCTTCAACCACTTGCTGTAGGAGTAGCAGTCTCTGGGTGATGTGTGGAAACTGAGATTGGTTCCTGTATCATGTTTCTGTCTTGTCCGTGAATATGATAGCTGAATATAAACACGAATGCTGCGGAAGCTGATTGAGGATATAAATCCTCTATTGCGTGGGCGTGATGCATAGCTTGTCTTGTGTTGTGTGGGATAAGGTGTGAAGAGAGTCGATATCTCTCTTTATTCAGCATTTGTTTGCAGACATTACAATGGAATACAAATATACTGGCACATTAAAATATAACGGATTGCAGGATTGAAATATGCTTCATTTACAAATACGTGAATGGTATTTTGCTAATCAGTATAAAAACCGCAAAGATGCATAGCAACGTGAAAGAATACAACAATAGATATCACCATAGAACAGTAAGATCTATGGAATTGCATGCAACAATGCAATCAAGCTATCAACCCATGGTGTGCCTTGAATATCGCCCAATTCAACCACCACTTGAGCAAATGCGGGTATTCCGATGCAAATATGATTATTTCACAATGATTAGTATGAAACAGAGAAAGTGTTTATTCTTTGGGGGCGCTTCAAGCTAAATTGTTCTGCTTTTCGGATGTTGTATGAGTTCTATTGAATCATGTTTCCAACTTTCCAGAACAATAAAGAATGTTTATATTTCCCCAGTGGTTAACATTACACCTACATGTGGATGAGGGAGCCTGATGCTAGTAGCAGGGAGATGCAGTACATCAAACTACCCATGTGGTAGCTGGATAGCAAAGCCTACATGAAACACTCAACACTCCCCTCAACTTCTTTGGCCGGCTATCTGGCCCGCACTACGCTCTGCACAGCCTACGTGATGTATGGCAAGACTTATATGGCTTGAGCGGTGGATGGAGCGGCTGGTCTATAAATAGCGCCTTTGTTGTTGTAAATGCTGATATGCAGGAAAGATACCAAGGCCCTACACACCAACCACCTTCCAGCTGCCGAGGTAAATATCGTTGAAGCTAACGTATTCAGCTGGGTGGATGTAAATCTTATTAGTTTATTGGGCCGGGTTAGGGAAATCTATTCATAGTATGGACCAATCGGCGGGGCGCCCTTCTACAACCCCCAGTTCACCTGCAAAGTACTAAGTAAAATTCTCCCACCCTAACACCCACGAATGAATATAATAGACTGGCCCAAGTACGAAGATTTAAGAGTGTGGGTCAAGCCAAATACGGACGGATGTGGAGGTAGAAGGTTGTACTCACTTTCCACGAGTAGCTCAGCTTCGGTGTAGGCTGTTCCCGCCGAGTTCTCGGCCCTGCACGAGAACCAGCCAGCGTCTTGTCGGCTGGTCTCCAGGATGGTGAGGCTGTGGAAGCCATTTTGACCGGTACCAACGACGTATGCCGGATGTTCAGCCGCTATGGGACGACGATCTTTCATCCTAACATCGCCCAAGATTATACTTGATTAGTTTTGACATATTTCATCATCAATGTTATGAAGCGTTATTGGTCGATTTCCACTCCAACGCTTAACACACATATGTTGTATAGATCTTAGTGATATGCACATGTTAAATTATTTACCTCCATTAATTCCAATTGCCTTAGCATATTACACCAATTACCTACAGCTATTGTTCTGTTTAAATATTCCATTTTCTCTACAATACAGCTGCATTCTGTTGTTTTAATGGGCGGATATATGGACATGTTTCGACATGGAGCAAACACTGAATAGCTAACATTTCTCATTCTCATTTACTGACTAGGCATGTTTTTCACGCCATACCATCCGAAATATTTGTAGTTGGAAATCATATTCCCAGCTTGATTCAGTTTGAGACGAGAGAAAAGTTGATCTCAGAAATGAATGGGAACCGGATGGTTATCAGCGTCCATGATTTAAAGATGAGCTGACATTGCTCACATGCTGTAAGAAGTTCGCGAACTGGGAAAAGAATGCTGACTTGGGTTTTTATGATAGAGACGTTATGTTTCTATCATGACAAATGCATTCATAACGTTTTTGCAAGTTGTTGCTGCATTAATTGGTGTGGGGAGGGGGTGTGTGTGTGTTGTTGGGAGGGGGGTGGGGTGATAAGTGCAACTGCTAAGCTAACTGGAAATGGCACAGTTTTTTCATTGTTTTCATAAATGTGAATATGTTGCGATGAAGACGAGGATGATTGGGTTGCTGGGGCAGTCCCATTGTCTACTTGGCAACAGTTTGGCACGAACCTGTTGCCATGGTTAAGAACTCCTGCCTCTGGGAATCAGTTCTGGAATGTATTTCTCTAACGCTGTAAAAGAGTGTTTAATCAGTAACATCGAACCTCTGCTTACAGAACAGTATATAACAGACAGGTGAAATATATACGCATCTAATACCAAGCTATGAATCACCTGGTTGTAGGATGTTTTTCTACTGAGAGAAGTAATGCATACCCATGATGGAGGTTGATATATATATATATATATATATATATATATATATATATATATATATATATATATATATATATATATATAGATTGCAATGAGATGTATGCGTGTCATATAATATGGCTACATATATCTCGTTATAAGCCTCATCCTGCATAAAATGGGTTTATATACAAGTACACAACAATTGGACGCCAACAGAGCAATAAATGACTTAAACTTAGGCAAGAATGACTTAAACCATGAATGCTTAACTTAGCCATGAACTTAATGAACTTAAGCAATGAATGAATGACTTAAACTAAACAATGAATGGCTTAAACTTAGCCATGAATGGCTTAAACAAAGCAATGAATGACTTAAACTAAGCAATGAATGACTTAAACTAAGCAATGAATGACTTAAACTTAGCCATGAATGACTAATACTAAGCAATGAATGACTTAAACTAAACAATGAATGGCTTAATCTTAGCCATGAATGGCTTAAACTAAGCAATGAATGACTTAAACTAAGCAATGAATGGAATGGCTTAAACGAAGCAATGAATGACTTAAACTTAGCCATGAATGACTAATGACTAATACTAAGCAATGAATGACTTAAACTAAACAATGAATGGCTTAAACTTAGCCAGGAATGGCTTAAACGAAGCAATGAATGACTTAAACTAAGCAATGAATGGCTTAATCTTAGCCATGAATGACTTAAACAAAGCAATGAATGATTAAACTAAGCAATGAATGGCTTAAACTTAACAATGAATGGCTAAGCAATGCTCGAATGAATAAGCCGAATAGGGCCCGTTATCAGACCTTTCATCGGTGTGGCCATACTAAATTTTGACGCGGGATTAGAATGCAATCATTACCAGTATGATAATATATACCACCTCACCCCCCCCCCCCCATCTTTTTTATATATGCCATAAACCCCACGCCCCAACCCACACCGCCCAGTTGCCAACCCGACCTGGCAGATACAAAATGATTGCTTCCTTGTCAACAACTGCTTATGTTTATAACTAAGGACCTTATAACACTGCCAAACACGGGAGTATTTACCGCCTCATCCAATCAGAATGTTCACTTATCATACCATACACGTACCATAGGTTTCTTTATGTTTTGCGAAGTTCCTTTGTCTGTTACAGGATCTATGTATTTACAAGACTGCATGGATGATTAAATCTGTGAAACCGAGCCGTAGATTACAGTGTCCACAGGTGAGTGAGATGAAATAGTGGATGGATATGTGTTTTCCAGTATTGCAACGTTGTACCGAGAATATATTTGATCAAGTAAAATGGCTAAGTGTCTATTTATAAATGTGTCGAAGTACGCGTCGATTTATGATTTAATGTGGCAGGGTTGATATGTACTGCGCTTTGTATATATGGTCACATCCAGCATATGTTTACTTGTGTAGATGAGTTCCCCCGTTATTCTACAGCACTCATAGGATTAAATACAGGTAAACTGTGGCTCAAAAGGGACATCAAACGATGTGGAACCTAAGCCAAATAAAACGTAATGGTTTCATATTGACTGACCACGTGATTTTGGAAACAGATCCCGCTAGGCGGCACTCTAATAAGCACTTGTCTCCCTCTGTCGTCATGTTGTGGGTCAGATGGTGAGTGAAGCGTGGGGCAACCAAACCGCCCTCTACCGGATCTACAGTACACAGAGTGAATACTTACTCACTACACGATTTTAAAAATCGCTATTACTCATGAAAACCTGATGTCCCATTTCATTGTTACATTTGTGGATTGCCATTACCAAGGGGACAGAATGTCAGAAAGTCCTTGGCGTCACATTAATTATTCCGAGCAAACACTAATATTTGTAATAACATATCATTATTTATCCTCATTTATCATCTCTTGTCATGATTCATCAATATTTGTCATACACTCATGTTTTTTGCCTATAAAACGATGCCTCACCAAGAACGACCAGGTTACTTACTTTGGTGAAGATATTTTATACTCGACCAGGGTATTTTACCCTTGGTGAAGATATATTACTCTCGACCAGGATAGTTAGCCCTCGACCAGGATATTTTACCCTTATCAGGGATATTTTACTCTCGACCAGATAGTTAGCCCCCAAACAGGATATTTTACCCTTATACGGGATTTTTTACTCTCGACCAGGATAGTTAGCCCTCGAACAGGATATTTTAACCTTTTACGGGATATTTTACTCTCGACTAGGATAGTTAGCTCTCGAACAGTATATTTTACCCTTATACGGAATTTGTTACTCTCGACGAGGATATTTGCACCCGACCGCGATATTTTACCTCGACCAGCTTATTTGACCCTTGACCAATACGTTTTACCCACAATCAAGTTTTGACATCGGTCACTCACCCAGTATATTGATGTCACATGAGGACTCGTCATGGCCGGCTGTGTTCCTCACAGAACACCGCCACTGACCGTGATCCTCGTGGGATACCGTGAATATCTTCATCTTGTACCAGCCATCATACGCCTCCTCCTCGTACCCGTCGTCCGCGTCCGTACGCCGCGCGTCGTTGTTAAACCACGCCACCTCAGCCTCGTAGCGAAGATCAACTGGAACACAGCAATCATCGGTGGCTAAGTAGGTATGGTAGGATTCGCCGGTGGATAAGTAGGTATGGTAGGATTCGTCGGTGGATAAGTAGGTATGGTAGGATTCGCCGGTGGATAAGTAGGTGTGGTAGGATTCGTCCGTGGATAAGTAGGTATGGTAGGATTCGTCGGTGGATAAGTAGGTATGGTAGGATTCGCCGGTGGCTAAGTAGGTATGGTAGGATTCGCCGGTGGATAAGTAGGTATGGTAGGATTCGTCCGTGGCTAAGTAGGTATGGTAGGATTCGCCGGTGGATAAGTAGGTATGGTAGGATTCGTCCGTGGCTAAGTAGGTATGGTAGGATTCGCCGGTGGATAAGTAGGTATGGTAGGATTCGCCGGTGGATAAGTAGGTATGGTAGGATTCGTCCGGTGGATAAGTAGGTATGGTAGGATTCGCCGGGTGTATAAGTAGGTATTAATCGCATCATATTCGGTAGGATTCGTCGGTGGATAAGTAGGTATGGTAGGATTCGCCGGTGGATAAGTAGGTATGGTAGGATTCGCCGGTGGATAAGTAGGTATGGTAGGATTCGCCGGTGGATAAGTAGGTATGGTAGGATTCGTCCGGTGGATAAGTAGGTATGGTAGGATTCGCCGGTGGATAAGTAGGTATGGTAGGATTCGTCTGGTGGATAAGTAGGTATGGTAGGATTCGCCGGTGGATAAGTAGGTATGGTAGGATTCGCCAGTGGATAAGTAGGTATGGTAGGATTCGCCGGTGGATAAGTAGGTATGGTAGGATTCGTCGGTGGATAAGTAGGTATGGTAGGATTCGTCGGTGGATAAGTAGGTATGGTAGGATTCGTCGGTGGATAAGTAGGTATGGTAGGATTCGTCGGTGGATAAGTAGGTATGGTAGGATTCGTCGGTGGATAAGTAGGTATGGTAGGATTCGTCGGTGGATAAGTAGGTATGGTAGGATTCGTCGTCGGATGTCGGTAGTGTTCGTGTGCTAGTGTATGTGGCGTTCTGTGCGAAATGTTTTTAATTTCCTCGGTTGTGACTGATTTCACCAGGTGTAACTGAAGTGCAACTGATTTCATCGAGTGCGAATGAGGTGTGATTAATTTCATCGGGTGCAACTGAGGTGTGACTGATTTAATTGAGTGCAAATAAGGTGTGGCTGATTACATCGGGTACAACTGAGGTGTGACTGATTAAATTGAGTGCAACTAAGGTGTGACTGATTTAATTGAGTCGAAATTAGGTGATACTGATTTCATCGAGTTCAAATAAAGTGTGACTGGTTTAATTGAGTGCAACTAAGGTGTGACCGATTTAATCGAGTGCAAATGAGGTTTAACTGATTTCATCGAGTGCGAATGAGGTGTTACTGATTTCATCGGGTACAACTGAGGTGTGACTGATTTAATTTAGTGCAAATAAGGTGTGACTGGTTTCATCGAGTGCAAATAAAGTGTGACTGATTTAATTGAGTGCAACTAAGGTGTGAACGATTTCATCGAGTTTGAGGCACCCGAGGGCAAATGAGGTGTTAACTGATTTCATCGAGTGACCACACGACCCTGAGGTGTTTAACTGATTTCTCTGTTCTGAGTGCGAAACGCCAGGTCCTGTCCTGCCTGGATTCTGTTCGTCAATGGAAGCATCTTGATGAAGAATGGCTTCATCCCCCGGGCACCTGGGAGGATGGGAAGGAAGGTTACGATTAGAGGTTAAGAGTTAAAACATGCTCTAATTTTAACATGCCAAACTTGACAAAAACTTAAACCATAAGACGCTACGTAGATATGTCACAATTATTTCCCACACTGCACGCGATGCAGGTAAGTTACGACAAATTCCACAGACACACAATGCACAAATGTAATATCCCCTCAGGAACACAAAGTAGAAATCCAGTGATTTGGTTCCTTTTATTTTCGATGCCGTTTTTGTGGAGTAGCTAGAAGGACTGCTTGTAAACCAACCCTTCTTGGCATCGGGAACAGCAAATCAGCGATAATTTAACGATATAGGCGCACTGAAAACAGGCTCTGAAATTTGTTAGGAAAAAATATCAAATGAATTAGCAACCTGGACCAATACCTTCGCATGCGCAACTTCATTATTTGCTAGAAATGTCACAACAAGTCGCACTGGTACATAAAGTAGAAATGTGACAGCAAGTCCCACAGACACATAAAGTAGAAATGTGACAACAAGTCCCACAGACACATATAGTAGAAATCTCACAACAAGTCGCACAGGTACATAAAGTAGAAATGTCACAACAAGTCCCACAGACACATAAAGTAGAAATGTCACAACAAGTCGCACAGGTACATAAAGTAGAAATGTCACAACAAGTCCTACAGGCACATAAAGTAGAAATGTCACAACAAGTCCTACAGGCACATAAAGTAGAAATGTCATAACAAGTCAAATTTGCACAAAAAGTAGAAATGTCACAATCACTCCTTACCGATGTATGGTATGCAACAAGTCCTATAGACACATACAGGAGAAATGCATGAGCGAGGCCTTTCCGACCATAAAGTGACATGTATTCATGATCTCAATGCATGTTAGTTGGCACATTTGTAACAAATCGTCACAATGATTCGGACATGTGATTCGATAGCACTATATGCGATTTGTGGTGATTTGTGCAAACATGTACTGATGAAGATTTGTAAAAGGTCAAAAACAGGGTCTGACATTACAGTATCTAATATATGTGTCACAAGACATCAAATGAGATTTGTAAAAGGTTCACTGTTGGCGCAACAACATCTTGGTTATAGGCTTTGTGTAACTTACCGCTAGTGTTATTGAGTTACATAACATACCCTGTGAGTTACCAGCAGTTCAGTTAATAGAATCCTGGTACAGACAAGTACCCTACTACCGTTCAGTTGTGTATGAAATGTTACATTTGACATTGACCCTGAGGCACACACTGCCGTGTGAAACATGTTTACATTAACATGACCCTGAGAACACAAAACACATTGATTATACGTGGAACATGTTACAACATGTCACCCTGAGGCACACAATGTGGAACATGTTACAACACGACCCTGAGGCACACCATGTGTGGAACATGTTACAACATGACCCTGAGGCACACCATGTGGAACATGTTACAACACGACCCTGAGGCACACAATGTGGAACATGTTACAACACGACCCTGAGGCACACCATGTATTGAACATGTTTCGACATGTTATCTGAGGTTTCAAGTGGAAGTTTTTGTCCAGTCCCTGCACCATGTGGAACATGTTACGTTATGTAACATGACCCTGAGGCACATCCATGTTGTCAGAACATGTTGCCAACACTTGAGGGGAGACCCGATATGATTGTCAAAAAGGCGTTTAAACTCCACCATGTTGGAAATGTTACAACATGACCTAGGCAGACCATGTGTGGAACATGTTACAAGGCATGACCTGGCATGAGGGCAACAAATTTGAGGGAACATGATGGTTTCGCGAACTCGGGTCATAGAATTTCATCGTTCATGCAAATGATGTTATATACATGACCCAACAGGCACATTATTATTTATTAACAAGCGATAAATAATGTTAGAACATTGACCCATCCAGGCCATGTTAAGAGAGCGTGTAGGGTTGATGACCTCAGTATGAAGTAGCAACGATGCGCTACCTCTATATGTACCTACAAGATCATCAGAATTAAGGAGGTGGCTCACCATTCTCCACGACGTCTATGTATATTGTTCTGGAAAATGTCAAAGAGAATTAGTTTGTCTGTTTTGCCAAGTATTAAGGTTAAAATGACTGCAGTGGATTGATGTTGAAAACGGGCCGAACCCGCAGAAGCAGGGTGTGCCATGTGACAAATGTTGCGTGCTGCAATCCCTATGGCAGGCCGAACGGGAAGTAGAAATGTCAATGGCAGTACAAATATTTCCTTTTGTAGATGAGGTGTTCAGTGTGGGAGTGTAGAAATGTTTGTCTGACAAAGACAAAACCCCACTTGGCATCGGGACGTGGAAGAAATGATCACGACGGTGGAAATCCTCGGGTTCCGGATATAGGCTGCACTGTACGTGTTGCGTCGAAAACGATCAAGTGGTCGATTTACATTGACAAATATTAAACACTCCAGACATCCAAAATAAAAGCGCATTAAAATGAATAAATATCGTCATTTGACACAAGAGGGGTGAAAATGGGACGGCCAAAAGTTAAGAAAAGAAGATCGCTGATGTCTGACTTGAAACATGCACCTCTCACTCGGGGCGTAACTTCAGAGGGTCTACAGCAAATACTCTAACAGCTTATGTTAAAATGGCACAAGTCCCACAGACTAATCTAAACTATTTCTATGTTGGTAATAGCATAAAGAACTTTAAGTCGCATAGTGCAGTAGTCTATAAAGTAGAAATGTCACCCTTCTTGGCATCAGGTACATAAAGTAGAAATGCACTATCAAGTTTATTTACAACAAGCATACCCACAAACACAGTTTGTGAAATTTAGGCTCAACAAACAATGGATAGTCACTGTAGCGATGTTCCACATAAAGTAGAAATGCTCACAACAAGTCCTTACAGACTATGAGCATAAAAGTAGAAATGATCGCACATTGGACAAGTCTTGAACCACGGACATTCTCGAAAATGAAAAACATAAACTAGAAATGTCACAACAAGTCGCACACAGGCTCACATAAAGTAGAAAATCATTCATAAAAAATGTACCACAACAAGTCCCACAGACACATAAATTGTAGAAATTCATTCATTTGTATAGCCACGGCAAACTGTCCTTTTCGTAGACAGTGCAATAACTTGCTGCTGCTACTTAATCGGTATAAAAATATCTCCTATTTCTGGTTAAAGTCAAATTTGTTGAAAGTCATAAAGCCGCAAGAGAGATGGTCGCTTTAGAATCGGCGCATCCAGGCGAGATCGAGATTGTCAGTGGTGGTCGTGAGAGGTTCATCTCCGTAGGTAGAGTAGGAGCGCTCGGCATAGGTCAACTGTCTCATGACGCGCGACATCTCGCGAGGCTCAACGCGTTCTTCGCGGAGCCACGACTCAAGGTCAGCTTCAGCCGCTCCCTCTGTAAATAATAACACTTACACATTAAAATTGTATTCCCTTTCGATTGTGAAATATTCATCCATCGTGATTTTTATATTACCGGGAAACGTCAAGACTACTTATACATTTTGTTTATACATAAAGTTGAAAAAGCTGGATACCGTAGATTCGTTTTGGAATGATTGGTTTTTCAAACTCCAGTGGATTGCTGCAGCCATAGGCGTTCTCAGCAAGAATCCTACAGGAACAATAGTTACATAATGAATACATGAGGAGTTGACAACCACACAGGAAGAAAGGTATGGGCGTGGTGGGCACAGGCAGGGAGTGCAAATAATGCTGCTCATAGTAACAACTCAAACTGCATGCCAGCTGAAACAAATGATATGGTTAAAACACAGCAACATTGTACTATCAAATAAAGATCACTGGCAATTCTATAAACACGATAAATATATTAAGTGTTCTTCTAACCAATTATTGACCTTTTACCAGTTCAGTAAGCAGCATAATTCAATAACCGATCGGACATCGTCTTTACCTGAAGTAATACATGGTGTTTTCCGAGAGGTCCGTGACACAGTAAGCTGTGACGTCAGCAGAGCAGGTACCCGCCTGCATCCACATACTGCGCTCAGCCTCCCTCTTCTCAATGATGTAGCGCTCGAGAGGGGAACCTCCGTTATTTGTCGGGGGACTCCAGTGCATGGCCAGCATATTACGGGTAACACGCATCACCTTGATGGGCCCGACAGGTGGGCTGGGTGGACCTAGAGCAACAGGTGGATAGCGTTAAGAATGAGCCATGTTTGATTGAACTGAAGAATTTCATGCACATCCTGGAGATGAACCATATATAAAACATGGAACCGACTGGATATATAATATTACCAAATTCATAATTAGGCTTTAACTAGCAAAACCTTTATGGATGCATTATTATTACGGATATATACTTCAAATAATTACAATATCAAGATTGCGCCCGGTATTTTAAAATTGCAAATAATTTCCAAAGCTGTCTATAAACTAACAACAACTGTGGTTTATTGAAGATGAACAAAGGGTTTCATTTACCCAGATGACTCTTGGGAACGACGGGGTTCCTGAGTTCCGTTGCGAGTCCGGGCCCGGATGAGCTTTCAGCATACACCCGGAACTGGTACGACCGTCCTTCCCGCAGTCCTTCTACGGTAGCCACCAACATGTCACATGCTTCTACGGACTTGACCACTGTCCAGCTGGAGCCTGCGGTCAGCTCGCGCATCTCGAGGATGTAGTGGTAGATTTTGGAGGTACGGTCGTATTCTGGGGACATCCAGGATAAAGTGACGCTGTCTTCTGTGATGTTCACCACCTCAAAGAGAGTTGGCGCACCTGATCGCACTGTGACGTCAGAAGGGAGGTGTTAATGAGACAGGTGTCTTCTCAGAAAGAAGCGTACACTTTCCACCAATGCCATTTTTAGTTTGAGTCAAAAGCATCAATTATGTTAACTCACATGTTTGTTGGCGAGGCGCAACTGGCTTGGGCAGCATGGCGGGGGCGCTTACACCGCTCGCACTCTCCGCCCTCACGCGGAACTTATAATCCCCGCTAGTGGAGGAGAGGTTATGGGCCGTCCACCACGTGCGCGAGGAGTCCACGTAGTCAGCCACCTTCCAGCGACCCTTGTCCTCTTGTTCTATGATGTGACGAGATAGAGGAACACCTCCTGTCTCTGAGGGACGTTCCCATTTGAGGGTAGCTGAATCGTGACTCATGTAGTCCACGGAGAGGGACGTCGGGGCGCTGGGCCGACCTAAGTGAAAGTCACATAAATATTAACTATTAACCATGTCAATTAAGGTGCACGTACTAGAGTGGGCGGTCAGATCTCGATGAAAGCTCACTAAACGCCAACTAGAATGGTGTACTCCATCCTGGTTAGCGCTTTGAAATTTTGCATCGAGTTCTGAGTGCACGCAATTTATACAAGATAGATAGAAGCTATGACAGTGATGAATGAATATGAATAAAGTTAATGTTAATGAATAAAGTAATGATTTTTAAGCAGACGGACGGATATATTCCATTTGATTCTAGCATGCGACCACGATGATTCCAGTACGTTATACTTACTCTTGGTCTTCATAGGCTTGACCGGTTCCGGCATTTCCCGGAACGGTCCGACGCCTTCCTCGTTTTGAGCGGCCACACGTAGATGGAAGTTTGACTTGGATGACAAGTTATCCACGGTGTAGGATGTGTTGGACGCCTCCACGCTAGCCATGTGTGTCCACATCTGACTGTGGGGTTCCCTCTTCTCGATGAGGTAGCGCGTAATCGGGGATCCCCCGTCGTGGAGCGGGCGGTTCCAGTCGATGTTGACACTCTTCTCCGTGACGCCGATAACGCGGACGCTGGTCGGGGCTTCTGGTGCTTCTGTTAGAGGGAAACATTACATAAACAATCAGGACAATGCCTACCTCGTTAAGACTTACGTCCTTCCATATAACTCATTGTAATTTATTTATTTATTTCCTATGACATCCACTCCAACATCCCTATGCCAGTATGGTTATTCCCTATGCCAGTATGGTTATCCCTATGCTAGTATGGTTATTCCCCATGTCAGTATGGTTATTCCCCATGCCAGTATGGTTATTCCCAATTAAAATGATATAGTTTGATACAGGATTAGAAGTAAAGACAGCAACAAGGATATATATCCGATTTTGTGCAACATGAAATCAAATTATCTTTTCTAAATGAAACCATACTTACTGAATGGCGATTTAGCCATTGTGGCCTGGCGAGTTTCAAGGGGCGAACTACGTCCCGCTGAGTTCTCGGCGATGACCCGGAAGTGATAGCGATGGTCTTCTTGTAGATGAGTCATGGTATAGGAATAGACATGAGGACGGACGCGATCCACGCGAGACCACGCGCCTGCGCCCTGAGCATCACGCTTCTCCAGGATATATCCCGTGATGGCAGCACCGCCGTCATCAGAAGGAGGCTGCCAAGCCAGGGTCATCGAGTGCTTCAGAACTTGACTGACCACTAGGGGACCTCGTGGTGCAGATGGGGCTTCTGTGTGGAAAAATAAAAAGGTGGCTTCGTCGATTTTTGTTCATATAGTACACATAATAAGAATCGTCATGTTATGTAGATTTCAGTATTGTCATTTGATATGCAACACCCCAATACCGACCTGTTTTAGACGTGTATCTCATTGACTGATCGGCGTGTCTCATCGGAATATCGGAGTGTAAAGGATCACTCGCGCCCATTTGATTCACGGCGATTACACGGAAGAAGTACTCAGCGCTTTCCCGCAGACCCGTTATCGTACAGCTTCGTGAGTAACTGTCCACTGTGGCGGCCTTCTGCCATACTGGGTTGTCCATATCGCGATATTCAACGACAAAGTGCGAGACTTTACCACCGGAATCGCTTGGTGAGTTCCAATCGATGACGACAGAGTTTCCTGTCGATTTGCGCACGCGGATCTGGCCAGTTGGAGACTCGGGTTTAGCTGCACACGATCCCAAATCACAAATTTAATATTCAACATCAACAAATGAATATTTCTTAACAGAGTGTCTACCAAATTACTGAAATGACTAAGTGTCTATGACTATTTTTATGTGCAGTGTTCAACCAGGTCGGAAGCAGCCATGCAGTATAATCAATATTTTCTGACAAAGTAATTTATCACAAAACCTGCGACTGTACATAAAATCATTTCAAAATATCATCCAATCAGAACTCACTATATGGTCTCTGCGTCAATATGGGCGTGTCTGTGGTGAGTGGCGCGCTTCGTCCGTCCACATTCTCCGCCATGACCCTCAAGTCATACTGGGTGCCCTCTGCCAAGTTAGTAACGGTATGAGATGTCGTGTGGGGCTTGAGACGAGCCACACGTATCCAATGCGTCATACCTGTTTCTCTACGTTCTAACACGTAGCTTGTAAGAGCGGCACCACCATCGTAACGTGGAGGATCCCATGACACAGTGAGGCTGTCGCGCGTGACACCCGTAATTTCCAGACCAGTTGGTGCGGATAGTTTCTCTGTTGAAACACGAATTGATACATCGTTGTTATCAAATGTTTTACACGAGTTCGGTTGCAGATAACAACCTATCTTGATTATTCATTGGGCATACCGACGTTTTGTAACACATTTCCTGAGTACCTTAGGTAATAAGAATTAAATATCGAGTATGTATTTAAAATTACATGTGAGATTTTTGACGTGATCGCGTATATTAAATAGAATTTCAGTTTGCCTTATTTCCCCGATCATTTTATTAGGAACAAAGCAATATTGGACCATATTCTCTCCGGTAGAGATGGCGTCAATACAATCATATTTACCCATTGTTGCTTTAGGCACAAAAGGAGTATCGAGCACCAGTGGTTTCGACGCGCCAGCAGCATTCTCGGCCACGACGCGGAAGTGGTAATCGGTGGAGGGTTTGAGGCCACGTACGGTGTAGCAGGTCTCGTGGGCGGGAACCGTACCACAGATCTCCCAATTACGTTTGCTGGCGTCTCGTTTCTCGATACGGAAGCTGGTAATAGAGGATAGATCGGCATCCGGTGATGTCCATGAGAGGATGACGGAATCCTGGCTGTAGGAGCTGATGTTGAGCGGTCCGATGGGAGCAATGGGGCGCTCTGTACACACGTCAGTAACAGGTCTTAGTATCAGTTGTTCAATAGTAACATGACCTAGGGTAAGTATTTGGAGCTGTTGTGTAAAATGAAGGTCGAGTTTCAAACCGTGGCAACAAAGATATTATGAATATTTAACGGCATGAATATGTGCGAGTGTGTGTGTGTGTGTGTGTGTGTGTGTTTGTTTGACAAACATATAATACTCACGCACTACATATAATTTTGAAGCGTATAAGCGTATGAGTAAGTCTGAATGTTTGTCAAATACAAGTACTTACGCGGTGCCGTGGAAACGCTTCTAGGTAAGATAGCCTTGGACGTCTCGATTTGGTCCCCACGTCCCATCTTATTCACTGCATACACAGCGAAGTAATGTGGCTTTCCTTCTCTCAGTCTGCTGATCGTGAACGAGGTAGTGTAGCCGTCGACAGACCCGACTTCCTCCCACATATCCAGGTTCACCTGCTTTTTGAGGACGATGTACTTGTTGATAGGACCGCCCCCTGTCGTGTGCGGGGCGTTCCAGTGCAGGGTCGCGCTATCACGGGTTAAGTTTACTACTTTGAGCATCGTTGGCGCGGAGGGTGGAGCTACACGGAACATAAATTTACATACATATCAATCATAAATTAATCTAGAAGTTTCACATTTAAGTTCACCAGTACAATTAATTATATTAACCCTCATTGATGACATGATTTAGGTTTGCTTATATCTTTATTGCCAAATAGAGGATGAAAAGGAAAAAGAAGAAAGCAGATCTTACCTCTCGTCTTAGGAATCAAGATGGAGTCGGACACCAGTGGCGTACTATCTCCCTCCCGATTACATGCCTTGATCCTCACAAGATACTCTACGCCTTCCAATAAATTAGACAGCGAATACGAGGTTGTCGTGGGAACAAGTGTTGCTAGGCGACGCCAGGACGCATGCGCAGTATCTCTCATTTCGACAATGTAGTGCATAAGTGGAATACCGCCCGTTGTCTCCGGGGGCATCCAGCTGATGTCAGCAGAATCTCCTACCCACGTGGTACGCACGGGGCCGCGAGGTGCTGATGGACGTTCTGTGGAAAATCATAGACGAATTTCATGAGATTATTTGATGAAATAGCAATTTATAAATTGCTTACATGGCGGTAAAACCATAGTCGAATGGACATGATTAAAGATATCAGATACAATGGTTTATCTAGCTTTGTTTGCCGAGTTTGCAAGGCTTTAACCCAATATCTACGAAACTGCAGAAAGCTGTTGTTGCAGCAAGAATGAACGTAACAGATGCAACATACAAAAGCGACACCAATGTCATTCTATGGCTGTAAACCACAGTGATCCGACAACATTAGCGCCTGACTAACGAACTCACTGTATGGACTAGCGGCAGTGATTGGTTCGCGCGGCTGTATAGGGTCCCCGACACCCATCTTATTGACCGGCATGACACGGAAGTTGTACTCCCGACCCTCAATTAGGCCGGGAACCTCATAACTCGTGGCTTTAGCGGGAACCTTCTGTACGTAACTCCAGCGTTTCTTCTGTGTGTCTTGCTTCTCGATAAGGTAGCCAGTGACGGTCGATCCGCCGTCATGCTCGGGGGGTTCCCACTCTAACTCGACCGAGTCACGACGAACACGCTTGTAGGTGATGCTCGAGGGAGGGGCGGGTGTACCTGCCAACATACATACACCGCCATTAACACAGTGATACCAGTGGCAAGATCACTAATGGATTTCGTCATGAACCTATTCAACGGGTTTTATATTAATGAGAGATCATTTTAATCATCATGCAACTTTAATGATTTAATGTTTTTATTGCCGATATATTAAAGGAATCAGAAATATTGAGATAAGCAATATAGTTAGATTTATCACGAGAAACACATAATTAAAATGTAAAAAAAGTACAACTGTGATTACATAAAAAAAAAAACTGTTGAGGGGCATTTCAGATATTTGTGAGTGAGGTAATATGAGTGATTTACCCAGTGGTTTCGTTGGCACCACACAGTCACTCTGTAGTGGCTGACTCAAGCCGTTAGCGTTCTCAGCTGCTACCTTGAAGAAGTAATCTTGTCCTTCAGACAGGCCAGCCAGTGTGAAGTTAGTCTCCCGACTGGGGGTGTATCCCACCTTCTTCCAGGCTCCCCCTCGTTGACACATCTCTACCACGTAACCCACGATAGGACTGCCGCCGTCATCCAATGGGGGGCGCCACTCGACGGTCAGTGAGTCGGAGCTCTCTTTTGTGATGATGAGGGGGCCGATAGGTCGGTATGGGACCTCTGTAATCACAGGTGAAAAGTCACGTGATTACACAATGGAACAGTCCATCAGAAGGCGACAATTATTGTTCTCTCGTTAATTGATGCAGCAACTATTTGATGTTGTTATTTGTTTTTTAATTATATGGTTCGTGTGTTTTTCATAATTTCTGGCACCTTCCTCTTTATCGGTACCATTATTATTGTCATTATTATAAGAAATCTTTATTTTCGTGGATAATAATGTCATCAAGTTCTTTGACGTTGTATATTTGCCCTATTTTAACATTGATACATAATAATGCTCCGAACGTACGACGTTTGAGAACTTCGATTTCCATTGATTTATGATTGATTTATGAGAATCAGAAGTATCATGTCTGTAAGTCAAATACCTCGCTGTGTGGGCGCAAAGATTGGCGGTTCGTACTCGACGGGAGCACTTATGCCTCGCTCTGTCTCCATCGACAGTCGGAACTTCTGCCTCCTTCCCTCGGGCAGATCGGGAACGGTGTAGCGTGTGGTCGAATGAGGAACGCGAGCAACAGGACTCCAGTCGGAGATGTCGTCGTCATAACGCTCAATAGCGTAACCATGGACTTCATGGTGAGGTAGAAGTCGTGACGGTTCCCATTCTAGTGTGACGCTGTCACGGCGTACGTCAGTGTGTGTCACGGAGCCAATGGTGGGGATGATAGGTGCCACGGAAGCTGTAAGAATTAATATTAACATAAATTAACATATATAATCAATACATACGACGAGCAAATTGAATATATATAAAATACAGTTGCTTAAGAATCAAATATAATTAACGAATCCTGCGTTTGTAATATTTTGATCATCTCAAATAACTAGATTGCATCTTACATAGGTGAAATCCGCTATAGTATTGATCCTACCTTCACGCTCGGGCAGTCGGATGGGTATGTTCATTTCACAAGGTTCGCTGACACCCATGTCATTTTCGGCGAACACCCGGAAGTAGTAGTCGAATTTCGGCATCCCTCCGCTAACAGCGCAGCTAGTCTTGTCACCGGAAGTAGTAGCCACTTTAGTCCAGTATCTCATGTTGCCTTCGCGACGCTCGACGATGAAGTGTTTGATCTTTGCACCGCCATCATGGCGGGGTCTCTGCCAGGTAAGTGTAGCAGAGTCATGGCCGATTGAGGAATGGAGGTTGGTCGGGGCGCCGGGAACATCTGGAGTTTACACCAGCACCGTGTTAGATGGTGTACCATACTGTGAGGTTATACATTATAGTACCATATCTAAGCTGACAAAACAATGTAATTATATTTGGCAGTATGTTGCACAATTAACATTTATATATATTACAATAAGACACATTAATCTATGACCAGTTCACAGCTTGGCCAGTTTCAATAACCTTGGCAAAGCTTGATAAGACTTATTGATGCAGTCTATTCATCCACAGATATACCAGAGGCGTATAAATACACCAAGAACAATTTGTTAACGTACCTAGAACTTTGACTGTGAAGCAGAGTTGAGAAGTTCCCCATTTGTTCTTGGCAATCACCTCATATTCACCATCATCTTCAAACGTGGCTCGTCGGATGGTTAATATTGTCATATTATCGCTCGTGTCAATGTTGTAGCGGCGATCATGAATTGGTGTACCATTCTTGTACCACGTGACGGCAGGAACTGGGTCACCATATATCGTGACGCTGATCTTAATAGAACCACCCATATGGGCCAATTGCTTGAGGTAACGTTCATCGACGTCAAGCTGAGGGGGCACTGTTAATTAAGAAAAAGAGACGGGCAAATTAATTGTATTCTACTAAAGAGCAGCAGCAAATTGCTGCATGATTTATTCATATGAACAAACATTTTTATAAGAATGTGAATTCTAGATATTTATCAATCATGCGCAACATGACCTTGATACTTACATTTGACCTTGAGGGACGCTGATGAGTTGGTGAAGCCATGAGGATTTGAGGCCTCCACTGTATACAGACCTGTATCTTTCTCCTCTACGTCATACACAGTCAAGAGTGCCAGGCCGTCACGGCTCTCCATGCGGTACTTGTGACCCTGCTTCAGTTGTTGGTAATCACGATGCCTAAGAAATTCAAACAAATCAATATGTGTTTTATGCTGCTGAGAATAATAAAGGCAATGCATGTTCATTATGAATGAGAAAGAGAACACATACTTTCCAAAATATTCATAGGAAATTGGACATGGTATATCAAATTGCAAATTATTAAACTCACTAAATAAGAAGAAAAAACAATCATAATACTATCGACGTTTGTAATTGGTTAAAAGAGAGATACAAGCCAAAAACAATTAATTGTACATGAGTCACTCGTCATTATTTACAGGTGATGGTACACCTACCATGTGATGTCGGGTTTAGGTTCGCCGGAGAAGTGGCATTCAAACGTGGCGTTTTCTCTGGGGCGGGCATACACGTCATCCATGTGTGACGTCACTAACGGACCTCTGCCGCCTGTTAAACAGCATCATCAAGTGTTATACTAACGCCAAGCTGGAAGTGAATAAGCTCATAACTCACCATTGCTTTGCTTATACCATAATAAATTACTTTTAAATAACCATGAAGCTTTGATTTGTTAAAATGACAACTGACCAATTTGGTCACGAATGATGACGCGATCGCTAGGGCTGGAGGGGTCACTCTTTCCGGCGATATTCTCAGCGCGAACACGGAATTCATATGAAGTGCCCTCCAAAAGGTTCTTCACCGTGTAGTGGGGTTCATAAACCGACTCAGTGATGTTACAGGTGGCCCAGGCGTAAGCTGAGCTGGATTTGCTCTCGACGATATAATTAGTGATTCCACTTCCGCCATCATGGCGCGGAGGAGACCACATAAGGGACACGGAATTGTGAGTGACCCCCACCACTGATGGAGCTGATGGAGGTGATGGCTTATCTGTTCAACAAAAACAAGCCAGTTGTTACCAAATACCTCACCCTCAGCAACAGAACACAATTTATAACATTCTTACATGGTAGATATGTCTGTTTTATAGTTAACTATTCCAGCATTTGTGAATGCTAAGGAATAAATAAAAAGTGGAAGCTTGGCAATGATATCCCGTTGGTGAAATTACGATTCCCTAACAAACAAATACTTAGATATGTCAGCAATCTCAACCACCACGAAACACAACCAGTAAGCACTTATGCATTGCGTATCTATGACCTTATATATAAACAGAGGTTAAAAAAATATAGCTGTTGCATTTGACTAAAATCCCTCACCAAATGGATTGGCGGCTTTGACAGTGGGCGTTGTTCTGGTGAATGCGCCCTCCCCAGCCTCGTTGCACGCGGCCACGCGGTACTCGTAGTCCATTCCCTCATACACATTGATGTCACGGAAGTGAGTGTCATGAATAATGCCCTTCGATATGGGCAGGAAGTGACTCGTACGGCCTGTGCGACGCTGTACGATGTAACCGGAAACAGGTGCGCCGCCATCACCGTACGGGGCGTCCCATTCCAGGAGCACGTGGGAACGTGAGACTTCAACCACGTCCAGGTTTCGTGGGGCATCTGGGGATTCTGTTAACCAGATGATCAGGCGAACTTATTTTCATGAATTGATTTGATTATGTTAAGATATTGCGATGCTTTTGCGTTGAAAAGTGCTAATTAACGTAGAGAAAATCTGTCGAACTGTAATGTGTCCGACTTCGGAATCATTTAACAACATATGCACATCGAATTACAAGTAAGACGACAGAGCTATAAATAGTTGAATATATGTATATCCGTCCGTTCAATCAAACTGGTAGGGCTTAATAGATTGTATGATTTACCATAGGGACTCTTGACCTCCACGCTGGACGCCGTCTCAATGCCTTTGCCGGTACCCACGCTGTTTTCGGCCAGCACCCGGAAGTAGTAATGGCCTCCTTCTTGGAGTTTACCGACCTAAACAACACAGCAAACCCACGATTCTTATGTGCTGCTATTGTGAATAAGCTACTGTGCTTTCCTTACACAAATAAATGTCATTCCATTGTAAGTCATTGTAAGTAATTCGTTGGTTTTGTGCGTGGTTTCGTGGCGTAGACGTACCCTGAAGTTGTGTTGATTGGGTCCCGTGGAACCTACAGTGGTCCAGCCACCCTGACTCATATCGCGGCGTTCTATGACGTATCCTGTGATCGCTTGACCTCCGTCATGGTCCGGTGCGTCCCAAGCCAATGTAACAGAGTCCATCAGGATACTCTTTAGACGCAAACTGGTTGGAGCGCTGGGCGGAGCTGTTTTGGACGAATTAACATATTAATTTATACGAAAAGAAATGTTAAGAAATGGGTGCATAAAATATTATCGGCCATATCATATGGTTCTATAACTGTTAAATTATTGTTGTAAATAACGCATTGACAACAGGGAAATCAGGCGGTAAGCGTTAACCCATTGAATCACACATTCAGAAATTGTACTTGGTTTGACCATCTCGACGGAAGAATCGCGCCGTCAACTGACCTTGGACATTGACGTTGAAGTCGGCGGTGTTCTTGCCGGCGGAGTTCTCGATGACCACTTCATATCTGCCAGCCTCTTCCGCTTCGATACCCAGTACCGTCAACGTCGTGTAGGAATCGCCAGTATCGATCATCACGTGACCTGGCTTGGACGATAGAGGGACGCCGTTACGGTACCACGTGACGCGGGGAGGCGGGTACGAGATGAAGTTGACGGGGAGAACCAATGAGGAGCCTGCTTTCACGTGCTGCGTAGATTCGTATGTTGTGTCGTAATCAACTTCCGGTGGCACTATAAATGCAAATGCATTGCTTGGTTTTAATGAACTATATTAAATAGCACAAAGAGCAGAATGGAATGTTGCTGTTGGCGGACATTAAGCGCCTAAAACCGGTTAATTGACCATGCGCTACTGATAAACTTTTGCAAATACGAAAATTGCGCAGAGACAGTTCAAATCAAATTAAATTTTGACACGAACTTAGATTAATGCTCTGTAGCTTTAAATCTTCAATTAAATACCAAATATGCACGGCGTCTTCAGCATGGTACATTCATTCGACATAAAGACCCACTGTACTACCAAAGGGAATTTTACAACCAGACCCCCGTCCCAACATCAAGTGCATTATGAGAGAGAGTCATGTGACGTACCTTGTACAGTGAGATCGCACGTGGTATCCACCTTGCCGTGTCTATTAGCGGCCTCACAGCGGTACCGACCTGCGTCGGAGTAGTCTACGTTAGAGAGAACCAGTGTAGCCACCTGGTCTCGTGCTGAATGCGTCATCTTATGCTTCCGGCTGTTGTACAGTTCCTTCACGTTCTTAAACCTAATGGAATAAAAAAAACCGCAAGTTTTGAATGTTTATAAACAATGACATGAAATTATATAACAATAAAATAGCGTAAAGCATATTTACAATAACGTGGTTGAGTAAAACGTTGTATGGATACCCTATTGAACTATACTAATTTCTGTTGCTTATATGTAAAATGAATATATCACCATCTGATGTCGGCAGGGGGTTTTCCAAACGAGATGTCACACTCGAGCTTGATGGTCTTGCCAGCTGTCGAGTTGACATTAAAAAGAGGGGAGAGGATCATGGGACTGTTTCCGGCTGCTTTTGGCGCCTGCGCTTTGACGGACATAGCTAACTCCGTGTAAGCTCCAATGCCCGCTCGGTTCTCGGCAGCGACTCGGAACTCGTACTCCTCGTCACTCCTCAGACCCGTGACCTTGTAATCAGTATCTATGACCTTCTCGAGGTCATTGCAGCGATTCCATTTGTAGGCACCTATCATGCGGCTTTCGATGACGTAATTCCTGACGGCATCGCCGCCATCACCGAGTGGCGCCTCCCAGGTGAGTTTACATGATCTACCTGTGACGTCACTTATTTGCAGGTGCGATGGGGCTGCCGGTCTATCCCACGGATTCTTGGCGACGATCGAATCAGACGGACGACTGGGGTTACTATCGCCGACTCTGTTGACCGCCACCACGCGGAACTCATACGAATTACCTTCGACGAGATCAGTAATGTAATGTGAGGCTTCTGTAATAAGTCCTGGTGTGATACGAGTCCATCTCAAACCGGAAGGTGTCTGACGCTCGATGTAGTAACCCAGTATGGGAGACCCGCCGTCGGAACTGGATGGAACCCAGCTAAGAATGCAGCTCTCACTTGTAATGTCGCTCACAGACACGGGGCCGGGAGCGCTGGGGACTGAATGGGGACTCTTTGCAGCAATGGCGCGCGTCAGCTCCTCGGGTTGACCACAACCCACTTTGTTTTTGGCGGTCACTCGGAAGACGTAGCTTGTTCCCTCGTGTAGTCGTGGTACCTTGTAAGACGTACCGGTCGTTTCGTCCACCTTTTGCCATGACATTCGCAGGGCTTCTCGTTTTTCCACAATATATGACGTCACAGGAGATCCGCCGTCGTCCAATGGAGGTTGCCACGCCAAACTGACGTTATCCTCACCGACGGACTTGACTTGCAGGCTTCGCGGAGCTCCAGGCTTGTCAAGCACGATGACCTTGACACTGATCGAAGTTGAACCGAAGTTGTTTTCGATTACTAAGCTGTATTCACCGGCGTCTTCGCGTTGTGCGCGACCGATTTGGAGTGACGTCATATTATAGATAGTATCAGCATGCTTATGGCGTGTTTCTACCATAGGGCGCCCGCCAAACTTCCACGTGACTCTCGGCTGCGGACTTCCACGGAACGGAACCTCAAGCACGGCATTCCCGCCGACATTCAACACAATCGGTTTGAGAATTTCGTCCGTGACGGCGAACTCGGGTTTGGCTTCCACGTAGAGACGAGCCTCGGAGCGGTGTCCCTTGACAACGAGGGCGTAATCCCCAGCGTCCTTGGCCTCCACATCGTTCACTCCGAGGCTGTAGAGATGTCCAGCTACAGACATGTCATACTTCTTACTCGGGAGCACCTCGTGACCATCTTTAAGCCAGTGAGCCTTATAATCGGGTTTGCTGACCTCGACGTCAAACTGGGCTCGTCCTCCGAGCTGACTGAACTTCTGGTCGTGCAAGGGACGCTTAAAGACAATGGGCTCATCTGAAACCGGGAAACAGATCACTTAAGGTACTGAAAGCATACTTACAAAAAAGATTATGTGAGAATAGTTATAAGGGCAACAAATCACATATTTGTTACAATCAATGTTCATAAAGAATTGAAATCCAATCATCAAAATTGAATTTCGTAATATTTGATCAAAAATTTATATATTTGTATGAGAACATACCATATTTCGCGGTACGGGAAGCCGCCGAAGGCGTACTCAGACCAGCTTTGTTTTCCGACGATACCCGGAACTCATAATCCGTATCCTGAAGCAGTCCTCGGATATTATATTGAGTGCCAGGGATCCTTTCAACTGGATTGACCACATCCCAGTGATAGGTTCCTACAGTCCTCATCTCAATGCGGTAGTTGGTGATTGGCGCACCGCCGTCATTAGCGGGGCGTGTCCAGCGGATAGTGGCTGTGTCACGTGTTATGTCGAGAATCTCGGGCTGTCCCGGGGCGCTTGGTTTCTCTGCATTAAAATAGATTGTAATCATTTATGGTGACTTGCTTAAGATAGAGAGATTTTATTAAAATGTTGCTTTCCACATGGTTATTTGTTAGCAATGGTTGCTCACCGAAGGCCGGTTTGGTCTTGACAGCTTTCGTGGCATCAGAAGCTTTGCCAGGCCCGGCTGCGTTCACAGCGAGCACTCGGAACTCATATTCTTCGCCCTCTAACAGATCATCTAACCTCATCTCCGTAGCGGATACGGGTGTACGATTGACTTTACTCCAGCGAGGACTGTACGGGGTGCGTCTCTCCACGATGTAACCACCGATAGAGGCGCCACCGTCATCGCGAGGCGCCGACCACGTGATAGTAGCAGCGCCATCTTTGATTTCTCCAAGGCGGACGTTGCGTGGGGCTTCCGGTTCGCCTACAACAGGGGAACAATTGTTATAACACGCAAGTGTATCATTCTCTTCGGAATCACAACAACCTTTTTAAGAACTGAAATTTAATATTTGCTCGCATTTGCACAATTGTAGTCATCTTTAGATGTGTATTCTCATACTCACAGAAGGGAGGTTTAGCTGTGACGGGTTTCTCTAACTCCAGGTAGTCACTGGGTCCGACTGCGTTCTCAGCAGCCACACGGAACAGATAATCACATCCCTCCCACAGCTTATGTATGTCATAGCTACACTTATCCGTCCCGTCCACGCGACCGATTCCGATCCAGTTGTTCCTGGAAGCATCCCTTTTCTCGATGACGTAACCAGAGATGGGCGCGCCACCGTCGGTCGTAGAGGGTTCCCACGTGATGGTGGCGGAATCTTTAGTGACGTTGGTGACTTGCAGGTCGGTTGGAGCCACTGGGCGATCTGCAATACAACAACGCATTACATCCATGAAATCACACCAGTGACGTCATTGGGTGGATCTTAAACAATATATTCGCAAATTAAGAAAGAGTAGCAAATATGTACAAAGAGGTACATTGGCAGGAACAGAATTGAAGGGATGAGAAAACGAACCTCTGACATTGATATCAAAGTTAGCACTTTGACTTCCGGCTTTGTTAGTGACCTTGAGTTTGTATTGGCCAGCGTTCGCCGGTGTGAGGTCCCTAACGGTCAAGGTCGAATGAGTATCAGAACTACTGATTTCTACATTACGTGAAGCTGTCAGGGGCTCGTCGTTGAAGTACCATTCGGATGTCGGTTTAGGTAGCCCAGAGAAGGAAGTATGGAGCGTGAATTTGTTACCAGCCTTAAATGACTGGGGGCGACTGAACGTCGGATCGTGTTCTATCGTCGGGTGTTTGTATACAGTCAGGTGACCGGTGGATTCAACCTCACCCAACTCACTGCTCACATGACATCTGTATTTGGCCGAGTCACTGGGCTCCGTGTCTTTGATAACGAGAGAAGCTTTATTGTCCCAGAAGAACATGTCATGTTTGCGAGATGGGTGCAATTCGCGGTTGTCCTTAAACCAGCGGATCTGAGCTTTGTCTGTTCCGGGACGTACTGCGCATTCCATTGACGCAGCTTCCGGGGCGACGACGGTAACGTCGCTGACTTCACCGATCAGACGCGGGGCTGTACCCAGCACCGGAGAGCGAGCGCGAACAGTCATGCCACATTCAGCAAATTTGCCAATACCAGCCTTGTTCTTAGCGGCCACGCGCAATTCATATTTCAGTTCATCATCCAAATTCCTGATTTCATAGCTACTTCCGGTCGTGTCTTCGTTTTCATTGGCTGTAATCCAGCGGAAGGCACCCTCTGGTCGGTACTGTACGACGTAGCCAGTAATCGGCGAGCCACCATTGTTGGAGGGGGTACTCCATTTTAGGGTGACGGCACCGCTCTTTGATGACTGAATGTTTGGAGACCCGGGCACACCAGGAACATCTGAAATACACAGCAAGCATATTCTAAGTGCATGTTGTATCAACCAAGGTAAGGAAACAGTGCATTAAATATTATTATATTGTTTCATATGGAGCGTATTTGGATGATAATTATGATTTCAGGAGCGATGTTATTTAAGAAACCATTTCCTATTTGACACCGAGCATAAGAATAAAACACCTTCCCCACCCCCCCACCTCCCCCAAAAACCTCATTGAGCTACTGAAGCTATCTACCTCTGCTGTAGCAAACAATACCCAGTCAACTCACCCCATGGATCCTTGGCCAGTGTTGGCGTGGACGGCAAACCAGGTTTACCGACTCCTTGCTTGTTTTCAGCAGAGACTCTGAACTCGTACTCGGTGTCCACAAAGAGATCCTTGACGGTATATTGTGTCTCCCTCACGGGTTCCTTTGTGATGAACACCCAGCGTTTAGAGGTGTACTGCGACGTTCAATGTGGTAACCCTTGATTGGAGTTCCGCCATCTTTCTCTGGCGCGTCCCAGGTCAAGGTCATCTTGTTACTGAACACGTCCTTGACATTTGGTGCAGATGGCGCTCCAGGTACAACTGTACACGATAGGGAATGGCATGCATGTAGATATAAACAAAAGTAACAGTTCATTAGGAAATTATGACGATGTTACAAAGTTTTAAGGGTGGTACATTGACGACAGTAAGTACTATCTATAACTATGACACATAATTAAGTAATGACCCAAAGCACTATCTTACCAAATGGACTCTTGGCGACGATTCCCTGGGACAGCTCGGCAGGTTCTCCGAGACCGAGTGCATTCTCTGCACTCACTTGGAACACGTACTCGTTACCTTCAAACAACCTCGTGACCTTGAACTCGCAGCTTGTTGCTGTCCCCACTTGACTGTACATCTTACGCTTAGGATCGCGTTTTTCGATGACGTAGTTGATGACCTCACTTCCGTTGTCGTTTTCAGGGGGAGACCATTTTAGAGTGACGCTGTTTTGTGTTACATCTGTGGCTCTGAGATTAACCGGTGCACTTGGTTTGCCTGAAGGGTCATAACAATGTAACGTGATTACATATGGCTGCATCGCAAACAAAAGCATGATACTGTTTGCCACTTGGTAAATTTAACATCTTGTGTTTACATTAATAGGCGTTGCCCGGGGGCATTTAAGAAGTTCACACCACACCCTTTTGAGTCTGAAGAAGCACCTCCTCCAAAATACGAATACACCCTTAGGATCCCTAGCAACTTCCTTGTCACTAACGTATCTTACCTATAACCGTGATGTTGACGGTAAGCGACACAGATCCGCTTGGGTTCTCCAGTTTGAGGCAGTAGGACCCAGCATCAGACGTCTTGGCGCGTCCAAGACTGAGGCAGGTCTTGTTATGAATGGTATCAATGGCAAGCTGAGGAGTGGGTATGATCCTCTGTTTGTCGTGGGTCCATGTGACACGAGGCTGGGGGCTGGCTGTGAAGGGTACCTCAATGATCGTGGAGTCACCTTCCTTTAGGGTCATCTTGTCTTTGAAGTAATCCGTTGTGAACTTTGGTGGAGCTGATGAAAATAAATATTGTATTATGCTTACCAATGTAGCTGTTTTAACACTAAACCTTCAATCCAGACATCAATTGAATGTTTTATTTTATATCATCGCTAAACAATACCTTCTATGGTGAGTTCCGCTCGAGAGCGCGTCTTTTTCGCCTCAACGACGTACTCTCCGGCGTCTGCGTCCTGTACATCCCTGATGACGAGTTTATGCACACGGCCCTCATCGATGATGTCATAGTGCTTGTTGGCAGAGATCAACTCGTGGTCTTTGTACCAGTTGACGGTGTTCAGCCGCTTGGATGTCTCGCATTCCAATGTCACCGATGAAGGCAGCTTGGTGACCTTGACATTATCTAGGCCACGGATAAATGCCACAGAGTCCTCTGCAAAAGGTGAAGGTCACATGAAGAGTATATCGTGGACCATGTATCACATACAACATAACTTGTTGCAGCATAATTCGAGTATAACGCACATTTGATAATAACGGACACAGTTGTAAACGAACTCCACCCATTAATTAACACTAGCGTCCGTTAAAGACAGGTTTTAGTCTTATATTCAAGTTCTTAATCACATTTTGGACTAAAACACAACTATGGGGACTTACCATACTTAGCTGGGCTCGATACCATGGATGGCTCCCCGGCACCGACCTTATTCTGAGCGATAACCCTGAATTCATAATCGACATCGGATTCCAGATTCCTCACAGCGTATGATGTACCCTCAATGCGTTCACCACCACTAGCTGACTTCCATCGCAGATCCCCAACTTCGCGGCACTCCACGGCATAGCTCACAATCGGGCTCTGGCCGTCATCCTTTGGTCTGGACCAGTTCAGGATGAACTCATTTCCTTCAACTCTAGCTACAGGCTGTCCGGGGCACCCGGGCCGACTGAACGGGTCTTGGGCGCGGATAACACCCGTGGGAGATGAAGGTTGGCTACATCCGGCATCGTTTTCAGCCAGGACACGGAACTCGTATTCCTGACCTTCGCTCAGATCCTTGACTGTAAACATTGGTGATGAGATGGCGCCCTTGTTGATTCGAGTCCAGCGGGAACTGAATCCGGTCTGCTTCTCTACATAATAACCTGTCACTTTCGATCCGCCATCAAAATCTGGCTCTTCCCATGTCAAGGTCACGGAAGACTTGCTAAGGTCATCGATCCTGACTTTGCGTGGTGCGTTTGGAACACCAAATGGCAGGCCAGCTTTAACGGATGTCTCCATCTCAACGAACTCTCCAGTACCCTGTGTATTCTTGGCAGCTACTCGGAATCTGTAGCTACTGCCCTCAAATAGTTTACCGACCTTGAACTTGAATGTATCGCTGTCGACTTCACCGGCAGCCGTCCATGTTTTGCGGGCATCCTCTTGCTTTTCGATAACGTAGGTACGTACGGACGCACCACCGTCACTGCTTGGGGCGTCCCAGGCAACTGTGATGTGGGATTGGGCTTGATCAACGACTCTAAGTTCACGGGGAGGTAGTGGCTTGCCTGAACATATCAAGAAGTAACATCATAAAATGTCGAAATCGCTTGCTGATCTTTGATCTATTGAATCTAAATTGAATCCTACTAAATAGATAAATGTTTAATGCATAAAACATTGAGGATTTACCATGGACGACCATTGTAACACACCAAAAAAGAAACACAAACAACTCTCCAACAAAAAGCAACGAAACAGAAAGGAACATTTTTGAATTTGAAAACTCACCAATGACGTTGACAGAAAACGACGCGTCATCACAACCGACGCTGTTCTTCACTTCCACGCGGTAACTACCGGCATCTTCCACAGTACAGCGGCTAATCGTCAGGGTACTGAACGTCCCGTCTGACTCGACAGTAACGCGGCTTGATTTCTCAACTTCGGTTTCACCATGGAACCAATTCGCTTTGGGGACCGGATGTCCTGTGAAGTTGGCCGTCAGGATACATGAGCTGCCGCCATTAACTTTCTGCGGTGAGTAATACTTGGCGTCAATCTCGACCTTTGGAGGAGCTAGAAACAAACATAAGGAGCAATAAAAATTAATTTGTCCAAGTATACTTTTAATGACGACTCGCATTGATATGGTAACGTATTTTGACAGTTCAACTATGTTATGAAAGTAATTTGTTGATATTATAGAAATTTAAAGCTGTAAGTGATAACGAAATCGTTTAAATGAGTCAAATGTTCACAACAATCAACTAAAGCATTATGGAAAGAAAGTTTCAGATCGATCATACCTTGGACGGTAAGTGTAGCATTGGTTTCGGCTTGTCCCAACTTGTTCATAGCTATACAGTTATAGGTTGCTGCGTCTGTGAGTGTGACGTCATCAATTATCAGCGTGGCTTCGCCGTTATGCGTTCTCATTTCATATTTCTTTCCCGCGTAAATTTCCTTAGAGTCCTTGTACCAGGAAATCTTAGCAGGTGGTTTGCCGAAGTCAAAACGGCATTCCATGCAGACTGTTTCTTTAGTGGTAGTGACTGTGTCGGCGAGAGGCTCCAGAAGACTCGGCTTGTAGCCAGCTGTCACGTCAGGAACCAAACACCAATCAAGCCATTTGGACATTTGGAAGCAATTACAATACATATTATCACACTAAGCAATGTCAAAGTATTTTTCACCAGCTACGAGTGTTTCAATTGATCAGAAACATGGTGAGAAAGAATTATAATCATTAGCATGAAGGTATAAATCAAATATTGCATTTACATACATATTATATGAATATTCATATGTATCACTCTGACCTGTAGTTTCCGAGGCTTTAACGGGTGTAGCTGTGCTAGCATATGGACCTACTCCAGCCTTATTCTGGGCAGCCACGCGGATCTCATACACAACATCCTCCGACAGACCCTTGAGTTCGTACTCCTCTGTATTCACTGGTTTATCATTGGCCACGCTCCATTGGAAGGCGCCCTCAGCTCTGAACTCGATGACGTAGCCGTCGAGAGGGCATCCCCCGTCACTCTTGGGAGCAGTCCATTGCAGACCTATGGTGGTGGCTGTGGACGAGGTTATTTGGGGTTCTCCGGGAGCACTGGGCTTCTCTGTGGGGGCAACATGTGTGATATTAATACTCCATGCAAAACGTGTCATATCAACGTAAGGTATATACATATAAATGCAATTGATTGTCAGAAAAAAACGGGAAATGGAATAGTAAGTAACGTTACGATGTATATCTTAATGTAATACTACATAAGTTAATCACAGATGAACCTCAAAATCGCAAAAGAAACAAAAATGGAATGCAAATCCATACCAGACATACGGTTATCTACCAATACGGCAATATCTGGTGTTATATAGCAAATATCGCTTGCAAATATGACATTTAACCTCAACTCAAAGTAAATAAAATTAGATTATCACTACATACTGGACACTTAATTGAGACAAAAGAAAGACAACTTACTCCACGGGTCTTTGATCAGCACGGGGTCACATGCGATACCAGGTCGCCCAGGTCCGACTTTATTCTCAGCAATAATACGGAACTCGTAGCGGGTGTCTTCGTTGACGTCCGTGAAATGTATGGATGTATTGGCCGAGTTGGTCTTGACAGGAAGCCAGGTGCTTCCCGATCGTCTCTCCACGATGTAGCCGGTGATAGGGGACCCTCCATCCCGCTCTGGTGCCTCCCATGATATCGTACATGAGTCTTTACGGACCTCTGATACCGATGGTGGGCCCGGAGCGCTAGGTGGGTCTGTACACACACAACAAAGTGAAACAAATTAAGACTTGTTGGTTACCGGCGGATCATTTCCATGAAGTTATTTTGCCCAGGAATGATATTAACATGTTTATGCCTAACACATGGGATGAGAGCAATGATATTGACATGTTTAGGCCTAACACATCGGATGAGAGCAATGATATTAACATGTTTAAGCCTAACACATTGGATAAGATCAATGATATTGACATGTTTATGCCTAACACATGGGATGAGATCAATGATATTAACATGTTTAGGCCTAACACATGGGATGAGAGCAATGATATTAACATGTTTAGGCCTAACACATGGGATGAGAGCTATGATATTAACATGTTTAGGCCTAACACATGGGATGAGAGCTATGATATTAACATGTTTAGGCCTAACACATGGGATGAGAGCTATGATATTAACATGTTTAGGCCTAACACATGGGATGAGAGCAATGATATTAACATGTTTATGCCTAACACATGGGATAAGATCAATGATATTGACATGTTTATGCCTAACACATGGGATAAGATCAATGATATTGACATGTTTATGCCTAACACATGGGATGAGAGCAATGATATTAACATGTTTAGGCCCTAACACATGGGATAGAGCAATGATATTAACATGTTTAGGCCTAACACATGGGATAAGATCAATGATATTGACATGTTTATGCCTAACACGCAATAGGCCTAACACAATGCTATGATATTAACATGTTTATCATCGGATGATCTTATCATGTTGACGTAAATGAGATCATATGTTTAGACTAATTTCCACAGATTCCAGTTAATTGGGAGTAAAGATAGGGATGGAGTCCCTTTTAGACTCGAGTTTCTATATTCTATAGTTGATGGTAGCTAATGATACTGCGAAAGGACGCACCGAATTTCCTCTTTGGCGATGTCGTTTCCTTGAGCTGGGCTGCAGCACCAACACCCACAGAGTTCTCAGCCATGACGCGGAACTCATACTGGTTACCTTCAAACAGCCCCGTGACCTTAATCTCAAGACCACGGTTTGCGCCACGCTCTGCCACATTTTGCGGAGTACTTCGCGCCTCTCCACGATGTAATTGTTGACTGGGCTTCCGCCATCATCATCCGGTGGGAGCCAGCCTAAGCTGATGGTGGTAGCAGTGATGTCTGTCACGCCTAGCTTACGGGGCTCATCTGGTTTGTCTGGAGTCAATCAATATATACATCGATCAAGCTTTTCAAAACATCAAGCAATCATTTACCTAAAGTAGAATACTAAAGCAGAATACTAAAGCAGAATACGGTACACAGATAATATAACTAAAGGAAACTTTATTATGTCAGCAATGTGATTTTTATTACGAATTCAAAATAAACTTTGTCCTCACCGATAACCTTGACCTTGACAACTACAGTGGCTTTTCCATAATCGTTTTCCAATGTCAGTGAGTATGCACCAGTGTCTTTGACCTTGAGTTTACTCAGAGAGATGGATGTCATGTTGTAGATGGTATCTACGGTCATGCGTGCGGGGTCAGGGAGACCTCTGTCGTTGAACTTCCAGCTGACACCAGGTTGTGGACTGCCTGTGAAGGGCACCTCTATCACAAGAGACTTCCCAGCATGCAACACTACATCGTCCTTGAACTTGGCAGATAATTTGGCCTTGGGAGGAGCTGGAATACACAGGTCAAGATATCAACCAGTTTAAATTTATGTTTTATAACTCAATGTATCACATAGTTTGTTACCAGCGAATTTAATTCATGAATCAAATACTGTACTGACCGTGTATAGTGAGTGCAGCTATGGTCGATAGACTCTTGAATCGAGCAGAGTATTCGCCAGCATCAGGTCCATCAGCCTTTTTGATAATCAGCTTGTGGACAGTGCCTTCCCAAACCATCTCGTACTTGTCACTCTTACGCAGGACACGATTATCATGGTACCACTCTACCGGGACATCATCACTGGACAACTCGCATTCAAACGTGATGTCATCCGGGATCTTGGCCGTGGTGACGTCCGATAGGGGGCGCACCAGGGACACTGTATCCTCTGCTCACAAAGTCAGAACGATGTTCACATAAGACCTATAGTTAGATACTTGATCACATAAGACCTATAGTTAGATACTAGAGAAAGGGAGGGAATGAAGCGTGTACAAAGTGCAGAACTTGTAAAAGACTTTGACAGAATCCATGCAAGACGAAAACCTCTGGCAGTTATCACGAAAGACATACCAAATTTAGCAGGCATTGATGCGTCAGATGTTGGACCTTGTCCAATGCGGTTCTGAGCCGTAATACGGAACTCATATTCCGTATTGGGTTTGAGCTTCTTGACAGAATAAGATGTGTCAGTGACGATCTCCTTCGTGTTGACCGGATGCCACCTGTACTCGCCAGCTGCTCGCATCTCGATGGCGTAGTTGGTGATGGGACTGTTCCCGTCATCTTGTGGAGGAGCCCATTGGAGGGTGGCGCTGTCCTGTGTAATATCCGTGACTCTGGGCTGTCCGGCTTGACTTGGTTTGCGGTATGGATCTTGAGGTACCACCTTTGAGGTAACCTCTGAAGGCTGACTTAATCCTGCCGCATTTTCAGCAATGACCCGGAAGACATACTCATTGAGTTCGACAAGGTCACGGACATTGAGCTTGGTTGTGGTGGATGGTACTTGGTTGACTCGCATCCACCTTGGCGAATAACCGGACTGGCGTTCTACGTAATATCCGGTGACTTCAGCGCCGCCATCGAATTCTGGTTCTGCCCATGTTAACGTACACGACCTCTGCGTGACCTCGCTGACATTGACCTGTCTAGGAGGAGATGGAGGACAGAAGGGCAGTTTGGCTGTGATCGCCTCGGACACCTGGGCGGGTTGGCTAACACCTGCCTTGTTCTCTGCACTGACGCGGAACAGGTACTCTGTACCTTCTACCAACTTGGATACCTTCGCTTTCCGAGTCTTCCCATCGACAGTAGTAGCGGACAGCCAGTTGCTCTTGGAGCTATCGCGCTTGTCTACAACATAGCCCGTCAGTTTCAGTCCGCCGTCAGATTCAGGTTCCTCCCAAGCTAACATTGCGTGGTCCTTATCGATATGAGTCACCCTGAGGTTCTGGGGTGCACTAGGCCTGTCAGTGACTTCAACACGCACTTCTTTCGTGTCCTTGCCGCTCTCATTTTCCACTGTGACGTGATAAGTACCGGCGTCATCACGTGTACATTTCGTCACTGTAAGGGTAGAGCTATCTGATGTTGTTTCTATGGTAACAGTTTGTGATGGAACGACAACACGTTCGTTCTGTTTCCATGACACAGTAGGTGTTGGATGACCGGTGACATTAGCTTGGAGGATAAGTGAGCTTCCGGCCTTGATTGTGCGGACTTCACCGACCCGGCCTTCCAGGGTAACCGTCGGACCGGCTGCAACATAAAACACACACAGTCAAACACAACGCCTCAACAGTAAACACCACAGAATATTTACCATTTTCATCCTAATGATATGATGTGATTTAGTTTTATTGACCTGTGAGTGTGAGGGTAGCGTGTGATTCGTCCCGTCCTAATTTGTTGTCGACTTCCACTGTATATTGAGCACCGTCTTCAAGTTCCGTTGGAGAGATCGTCAACGTTGGCTTTCCGTCTTCAAAACTCATATCGTACTTCCTGTTGGAGTAGATTTCCTTCGAGTTCTTGTACCAATGGACGTTGGGTTTGGGTTCCGCTTCCTTCAGTGAACACTGAAGCTTAGCCGGGTTGGGTACAGAGACTTTGGTGTCTTTGAGGCCAACAGCAATCTTAGGCTTGGCACCAACTGCACCGAAACAATCGCACCATCATAGAATGATATTTATAAACTATATATTAAGCATTTAATCATGCGTTTACAGTGAGGTCGCTTGCTGAATGACCTCATCCTATGATATATATGCTGTAAGACTTGGGTATTGGAGCACTGACCTATGATATATATGCTGTAAGACTTGGGTATTGGAACACTGACCTATGATATACATGCTGTAAGACTTGGGTATTGGAGCACTGACCTATGATATACATGCTGTAAGACTTGAGTATTGGAGCACTGACCTATGATATATATGCTGTAAGACTTGGGAATTGGAGCACTGACCTATGATATATATGCTGTAAGACTCGAGTATTGGAGCACTGACCTATGATATATATATATATATGCAGCAAGTACTGACCTATTTTCTCTGATGGTTTAATGGGCATGGTAGCCTCAGAAGCGGCTCCGACACCGGCACGATTCTCAGCAGCCACCTTGAACTCATACGGCGTTTTCTCTTTCAGGTTCTTCACCGTGTACGACTTCACTGGGCACGTGTCTTTATTGGCTTGAGTCCAGCCAAAAGCACCCTCTTCCCTATAACTTATGACATAGTTAAAGATTTCGCTCCTCCCATCGCTGCTGGGGGCCGTCCAAGATAGCGTGACGTTGTGACCGTCCGTCTTCTCGATGGTTGGTACACCTGGTTTGCCTGGTTTCTCCCAAGGATCCTTGGCTAGGACGGGCAGGGAATGGGGACCAGGCGGACTGTCTCCTACTTTGTTGACAGCGATCACACGGAACTGATATTCATTACCCTCAATCATATCTGACACGGTCATTCCTGGCTCCTCGACAGGTGCTCTCGTTAACCGCACCCATCTGGCCGATCGTCCGGAGATGTTGCGTTCTACGATGTAGCCGGTGATTGGAGTGCCACCGTCTTCACTAGGCGGTCTCCATGACAACTCACAGGTAGTGCTGGTGACGTCAGATACGGTAGGCGCAGATGGAGCCCCAGGTACGACTAGATAAAGAAAAAAATATTTTGTTAATCCTAAACAATTATAAATATTATATCCATTTCAAAACCCCAGGACACCTCAAAATGGCGTCATAGATGTCGATCCCAACAGATGAAGGACCACTCACCATAAGTGCTCTTGGCAGTTACAGTCTGCATGAGTTCCGCAAAGTCTCCCAAACCACACTCGTTTTCAGCAGCCACACGGAACATATACTGCGTGCCCTCGATCAGAGGAGTCACTGTATACTCGAGTTTCCCAGACGCCTCCATCGTGCCAGCCTTCTGCCACGTTCTGCGCAGCGTCTCTCTCATTTCCACTAGATAACCGGTGATATCAGAACCGCCGTCCGATTCAGGGGCGGCCCATTTGAGGCCCACAGCATGCTCAGATACAGATGCTACCTGGAGGTTAGTGGGGGGTCCGGGTTTGTCTACAGACAAGCAACATACATGATGTAAGTTATAACATGGAGTTCTTCGAGTGCATTTACTAATATGCATATAAAATATGAATTCCTGTACCGAGATAATCATTGATAAAAGCACGATCAAAGTGCTTATTGATCCACTTGTAACCCAGATATGCAATAAAATCGTCAATAAACATCTTACCATGCTTTAGAATCATTCTTAATGCCACCAAATGATTGATAATTGCCTCAATTCAGTTGCATATAAAGACAGATTTACCGTATACGATGACACGGATGGTGAAGACGCATTTGCCGTGCGGGTTTTCCAGTACCAGTCTATAGTCGCCAGCATCTCTAGTTGTCATTTTACTCATAGTGAGAGAAGCCATACCAGGTATGGTATCCTGACGGAATCGGCGAGTGTCTATGATTGGTTTACCCTTGGAGGTCCATGTAGCTTCCGGTAGTGGGTTGGCAGAGAAGGGGAGTTCGAGAACAGCTGACTGGCCGGTACGCAGTGCCAATTTGTCACGGTACTCGTGGGTACCGAATACAGGCGGCACTAAAACCGAAGCCATTTCAATTGAGCTCATAGATCTAAGTTCTGTTAATAAGCATGAACTATGTTTGTTTGAGATGAAACTAGCGTAAAACATTTTAATCACATTGTTATTCGTCAAGAAATATTGTCATCAGAATACTATATATTTGACGATGGTTATGAAGGTAGAATTAAGAAGAAATGTAAAACAATCAGTGATTCAAATCCGTAAGTAAACTCACCTTGCAGGAAGAGCTCAGCTGAAGTACTGACGTCCTCGTAGACTGCCTTGAACACACCAACATCCTCAGGCGCCATTTTGTCCACCGTGAGTTTATGCACAGTACCAGAACTCTCCGTCGTGTAGCGGTCATTTCTGCGCAGACTCTTGTCACCCTTGTACCACTCAACCCGTAGTCCAGATTTAGACAGCTCGCACTCCAAGGTCACAGTGCTGTTCAACTCAGTGACCTTGATATCTTGAAGGTCACGGGTGAAGATAATTGCTTCCACTGCAAAACAAAGTGGGATAAGCATTTAAGATTAACTTGTATACATAGACTAAAAGAACTGAATAACTTGACTAAAATATTGCTTTTTGATTTCTGAGATGAAGTGGGCGATCATTCTCACCATATTTGGCCGGAGCACTAGCTTGTGAAGGCTCGCCACGGCCAACCTTATTTTCAGCAGTCACACGGAACTCATAAGCTGTTCCTTCAGTGAGGTCCTCAACATCAATGGAGGTACTAGTCACCGGTTCCGTATTAACCGTCTTCCATTTCACAGAGCCCTGTTCCTTCATTTCCACGATGTAACCAGTGACCTGAGCCCCGCCATCGGAAGCGGGCTTGGACCAGTTGAGCGTGGCCGAGTCCTTCTTCACCACAGTACTGAGATCACCCGGTTGTCCAGGTTTTGTGGCAGGCGCCTTGGCTTGGAACACACCAGTAGTTTCCGATGGTTCACTGGGACCGGCTTTGTTGACAGCAATGACGCGGAAGTCATACTCAGTGCCTTCCACAAGATCAGAGAACTTTTTGGAATTTCCAGGCATCGGGTCACGAACCACCTTAATCCAGCGTGAGCTGTAACCTGAAGTCTTCTCGATGAGGTAGCCTTGTATTGCTGACCCGCCATCATACTCAGGGGCGTCCCATTGGATAACGCAGGCTGTCTTTGTGACGTCACTGACACGGACGTTGGTAGGGGGGCTGGGTGGATCTGGTAGCGCAGAGAAAGCAACTTATGATACATACACTCCCTGAAAATTAAGGATTCCGTACACAGCACCAATCACTGTTCCAGCGTCTTCACGAGATCAATAGCACCCCCCCCCCCCAACCTACTGAGCTTTATAATATGAGGCGGTAACGAAGATAATCAAACGACGCGTTCAGTATATCAAACACCTAAAATTACCAACATACTTCTTTTATTAAACAGTCCCAGAATGCACGCCTCCATTGACATAAATCTCAGTCAGATAATTCACTCCATATTGAATCAGCTGTACTCACCAAATGGCAGTTTAGCTTTGACCGGCTTCTGTATAGTAGCAGGTTCGCTCTGGCCCACGGCGTTGATAGCCACCACACGGAATATATACTCGGTGCCTTCGTACAACTTGGTGACTTTAAACTTGTGTGTATCAGTATCGGTGTTACCAGAGATGATGAAGTTGAGTCTCTTTGTATCAGTTTTCTCTACCTGGTACTCTTTGATGGGACTGTTGCCGTCATGGGCAGGTGGGTTCCAGCCCACCACGACGTAATCCTTGTTGACTTCAAGCACGCGGAAATGTTCAGGTGCTTGTGGTTTGTCTGCAAGGGCAAGATCCACATTTCGAACATGACACAACATTGACATGTAAAGCTTTGGAATAGATATTCTATATTATTCACACTTCCATTAGCAAAATGTATCATATTCCGTGAAACATTTCAGCCATGGTTAATTTTAGGAAACATTGTTAAGAGGCGATACATGTTGAGAACGAGGTTAGGGTCAACATTAGATATTTATGAATTTTGTGATATGAAATTGATCTATGAAATATGAAAATGATCTATGAAATATGAAAATGATCTATGAAATATGAATTGATATATGAAATATGAAAAGAAGCAACGTTATCTTGCCTTTAATAAGAAGCTCAAATTGGGCTGAATCTTCTCCGAGGTTGTTCATGGCAACACATCTGTAGCGGCCAGCATCCTTTGCCGTCACCTTGGATACAGTGATTCGAGAAAATGTTCCATCTCCTTCAACACTGACGTTATCCTTAGCAGAGGAGGGTGAATCATTGTGGTACCATTCGACATCTGGGGTAGGACTACCCAGGACGTCAACAGAGATCACGAACGAGTTCGCTATCTTCACATACTGGGGTTCTAGTAGGCTCGAGTCGTATTCCAACTTTGGCGCGCCTAGGAACGTAAACCATCATAATGTCAGGCATACACATATCAATCTGATTTCCCAGAATGTGTTCATGAACATTGAGAGAACGTGAAAAAGCCCTATTCTTGCAATGTTTTTTAGCACATGAAACAATACATAATGGTGTATGTGGTTAGATTCCATGAATACAAGAACCATCCTAAGACACTTGACACTATTTCCTGACTAGCACTTACTTTGCACGGTGAGTGAGCACTCGGTCTCGACACGCCCATGTTTGTTATGCGCCACGCACATATACTCTCCCTGATCCTTGAAGTCGACGCCAGTGATCTCCAGCGAGGCTGTTTCCTCCGTATAATGAGTCTTCTGCTTCTTGCCTTCGCGAATCTCTTGACCGTCCTTGAACCATGCCACAGTGGCAGGAGGTTTACCTGGGCTGATTTGGCACCGAAGTGAGGTGGATACGCCCATCTCTGTCAGTTTGTCTTCCAATGGTTCTATCAGCTTAGGAGCGGATCCCGCTGTGAACAAATTACACATCGTGTCACGGCGACGTATAGTGGTCATTCATGCACTATAGATCTATGTTAATGTTCCATTTCAAATTGGAAACCTCACATTTTCACATGGCACAAGAAATGAATAAGTTACCTTAGTAGAAAATGACACGAACGTTCATCATCAATCATCATTTAAAGTATATTGTAACAAATATATGGAAATTATTCCAAGCAATTGCCTCAATAAAGCCTCGACATAATCTAGAACTATTTTCATGTCAATATAAAGTTATGTTTAATGTTAACACGAAGATGATACATTAGATAATGTGATATATATGTGGACGACACTCACTGATAGGCTCGGCGACTTTAGCAGGGAAGGTAGGCTCGGAAGCCGGACCCACCCCAGCTCTGTTCTCAGCCGACACACGGAACTCGTACAGCTGGTCAGAAGTCAAGCCCTTCACAACGAACTCGGTGACGGGAACGTGATCTTTATTGGCCTGTATCCACTGGAAGCCACCCTCGATGCGATGTTCTATCACATAGTTGAAGATGTCTGCACCCCCGTCGTTCTTTGGAGGTTTCCACTGAAGGTGAACTGTGTTTGAGGTCATTTTGATGATCTCTGGTGCCGATGGTTTGCCGGGTTTATCTGTAAAGCCATCAAAATGATAGAAAAAATGAAGGTTCATGTTTGAAGGTTCATAATTATTTGTTATTTTAGTGCATTGCGTTGGTTAAAGCAACAAGCTATCTCACCCCATGGGTCCTTGGCTACTACTGGGGACGATTTGGGACCGACAGGACCGTCGCCAACTTTATTGACGGCAAACACGCGGAACTGATACTCATTTCCTTCGATGAGATCACGGACTTCTTCCGTGGTATTGGGGATCAATTCTCGTGTGATTCTCAACCAACGTGTACTTCCTGAGAGACAACGTTCTATGTGGTAGCCAATGACGTCAGTGCCGCCATTGCTCTCAGGCTCCGCCCATTTCAGGAGACAGCTTTCCTTTGTGATGTCGGATACGTCAGGTTTTCCTGGCGCGCTTGGCACTTCTGTGGGAAAAAATACAGCCCAGACGTGTCAGTTTCTTTACGAGATTTATTCAACTATGAAATCAATTATGCATAGGAATTAGTTTGATACTTATCTTGGGGATCACACGAAAAGGAGTCGCAATTCAATAAACATACCCCATTACCATCATTATCGTCATAACGGATTCACAATCATGATATTAATATCCATTAGCATCTGAGCCTACAAATATATATTGTAAATGTTATAACGTACCATGTTGACTTTTGGGTGTGACAGCTTGTTTGAGCTCAGCATAGGGACCAAGACCAACTTCATTTTCTGCGGCAACTTGGAACATATACGTCTGACCCTCCGTCAATGCAATAGATTTGTGCTCCATCTGCTTGGTGGCTGTTTCGCGCTGCCAAGTGCGTTTGACAGCCTCACGACTCTCGACGACGTAGCCAGTAACCAGACAGCCACCATCATCATCAGGATCGTCCCATTCCAGACTGACTGTGTTTTCTGTGAAGCTCTTAACCCGCACGTTCTTACAGGGTCCAGGTATATCTACAGAGGGAATATCAAACAACGTACGGAGTGCAGGGAGGCATATATAAACCATATGATTGTGAACCACATGTAGTAGCTCATATATACAAAATATCCCATTTTGTGAATTTATCATGACGTTAATGATATTGGTGAAGAAAATGGAGATTAATTGTCATATAAATTAATGGTTAAATAAGGACACCTACCAAGAACGACTATTTCTATGGTGAATGTTGCCTTGCCGAAGTCATTTTCAAGATTCATGGTGTATTTACCAGACTCAGACCTCTTGACTTTAGATACAGTCATAGATGTCATATTCTGGATGGTGTCCACCTTGAACCTGCGTTTATCAGGTAGGTCTTTGCCTTTGTATTTCCATGTGACTTTAGGCTGTGGACTTCCTGTGAATGGTATTTCTATGGCGGCGGATGCACCGGCTTTCATTACCAGACTATCCTCATATTTGTGCTGTCCAATAGTTGGTGGGACTGAAAGAAACACACAAACATGCAGGTAATTGTATACCTAGACAGGGTTGCGCTAATAACGTTATGTTTGTTGTGCTTTTGTTAGGTACAGTTGAGTATTTGTCAAAATTTGTATATTGCTTTTCGCATATCACAGTTCCTATATTATAAATCGCGATTGATAGTTTATTGTCGTAATATTTCACTGCATATTATAAAAGTTGACAGCGCCAGCATAATATGCGAAGTTAGTATGAATCGCTAAAAAACTCCCGAATTCAATTCTAGCAATGTGAAATGACTTGCATTTATGATGCTTACAGACACTTTTTACATTTACATCCAGCACGTGCGATATTGAATTGTATCAATAAGTCATGTAAGTAAGCCTCATACCATGAACCGTCAACTCGGCGGTAGTCTCAAGACCATTCAGCACCGCCCTGTAGCGTCCAGCATCCTCAGAAGTGCAGTTCTCAACCAGCAGTTTATGGACAGTGCCTTTCTCTACCATGTAGTTGATCTTATCACCGCGTCGTAAAAGCTTATCTCCGTAATACCAGTCCGGCTTCAGACCAGTTTTGGATAACTCACATTCAAACGTGGCAGTATCGCCGTGAGTGGTGACCTCTACATCTTGAAGCTCCTTCACAAATGATATTTCCTCCACTACACAATCACACAAAAGGTCAATAAGTCAGCGTTATCCTCAGGTTACAATCCAAATGTATGTTACATAAAGATGATACATGTAACATAACAACCGCCTTTTATGGTGCAATACATTAAGTGTAAGGTACCATGTCATGAATATGGGTAAATCAGGCCAGTAAACAATTGGTCTGAAACTGAAACACATACCATATTTGGCTGGAATGGAGCTCTCTGAGGGCTTGGAGGATCCTGCTCTATTGTGAGCTGTCACACGGAACTCGCACGCCTTGCCTTCTATCAAGTCATCGCATTTGTATTCTGTGCCCATAAAGTTCTTTTCTAATATAGTCCACCTGAGATCTCCACTTACCCTCCTTTCGAGCTGGTACCCACTAATGGCAGCCCCGCCATCTGAAGCAGGGGGCTTCCATGAGACTGTGGCGGATGTGGGTGTCATATCAGACACAACAGGAGCTTCCATGTCACTTGGCTTTGTGAATTGATCCTTGGCAATAAATTTGCCAGTCTCTGCGGGTTCGCTGACACCTGCCTTATTCTCAGCAGTGATACGGAACTCATTCTCAGTACCCTCAATGAGGTCACGGACGAAGTACCGACACTCTGAGATGGGTGACTTTGTGACTTTGATCCATCGAGTTCCAGACAGCTTCTCTACGTAGTAACCAAGGATTGGTGAACCTCCATCAGATGAAGGGGCCTCCCAAGTCATCATGCAGGATTTCTTCGTAAGATCACTGAGAACAAGATTCTCTGGCTGCCCTGGAACATCTGCACTCACATTGCAGCAAACAACACATTAAATCACCAACGATTGCTCAAACACGTTTCAGATGTCATACGAATTTTACGCGATTTTACCGGTAAAAATAAGATTACCGAATGGAAGTTTGGCTTTGATGGCTTCTTCTGTAGAAGCAGGGGCACTCTGGCCAATACTGTTCTCAGCAACAACAGTGAAGCTGTAGGATTTACCCTTGGCCAATTTGGTAGCTTTAACTTCCAGAGTATTGCCATCAACATTGGCTACATGGACTGGTTTGGCTTTAGATACGTCTTGTTTGGAGACACTATAACCCGTGATTGGTGATCCTCCATCTTTCTCCGGCTCATCCCAAGTTATCACGATGAAGTCTTCATATACTTCCTTGGGCTTCACATTACGTGGTGGAGTAGGTTTGCCTGTATAGGAAAGTCGTTGAATATTTGTCCAATGACAACTTACGTTATATGCATCATATTACACTGATAAATACACAATCTGACAAAGAAACCTTAAAAATGCATTAGGTGGAACATCTCACTGACCTTTGACCTGGATATCGAATTCTGCAGCATCTTCGCCAGCCTCATTTTCTGCCTTGACCATAATCACTCCAGAGAAGTCTACTGCCACTTCAGGCACAGTCAATGTGGACACGGAGCCCTTAGTCTTGATTTGGGTGTTGAAGTCATCAATGAGCTCGCAGTCATCTCTGAACCATGTGACAGTTGCTTCGGGATGGCTGGTGATTTCTACTGAGATGTTCAGTTTAGAACCTGACTTGAGAACTTGAGTTTTCTTCAGACTAGCATCGTAAGTGATTTCTGGCTTACCTGCAAATGGAATCATTAATTGCGTTTATTTATGTGTTGCAAATAAACTTATTGATGTCTACCTAGAATATCGGTAGTTATATTCCCCTTTAATAGCATGTTTCTTTGCAATACATGGTTCAATAATTTTACAAAAAATGTCACGTACTCAGGACGACGAGTGCAGCTTCGGTCGACGCTTTTCCCAACTTGTTGACAGCTTCGCAACGGTAAACTCCGGCGTCTGTCTTCTTTGACTCCTTTATAGTCAGTTCTGCAGATGCTCCATCAAACTCCATGTCAATAGTTTTGCCGGCAAATATCTCCTTGTCGTTTTTGTACCAGTGGGTGGTTGTCTTAGGTTCAACTCTAGTAAAGAGGCAGCTTAATGTTGTCTTCTGGGGACTACGTGCTGTTACAGGCTCCAGTGGCTCAACCAGGACTGGGGCATTGCCCTCTGTAAGTTGAGATACATAGAACGCTTTGAATGTGCATATCAATATTGATTGAGTTGTTACTCTTGAGTCGAGATTACCTTGAGTACGTAAATCATATATGGGAACGTTAAGAAACAAATGCTGATTGTGGGGAAGTATTCAAATGCCCCCTGAAATCAAAAGCTGCCGTAATTTGGCTGTGATAGAGGTGCCAAATATATGACCTAGCATTAGATGAATTGGGGATAGAATGAAACGTTATTAACCTATAATTTTGGCAGCCTTGGTCGGTTTGGTCGGCTCTGAGGCAGGACCAACACCTCCTCTGTTCTCAGCAGAAACACGGAATTCATAGATGGTGTCCTTCTTGAGACTCTTTACAGTATATTCACTGGCTGGCATGTTGTCTTTGTTCGCGCGTATCCACTTGAAAGCACCTTCTTCCTTGAACTCCACAATGTATGTGAAGATTGCATCACCACCATCATCAGCAGGAGGAGACCAATGAAGTGACACAGTCTTGTCTGTAGTCTTAGTAATCTCCAAGTTCTCGGGTTTACCGGGTTTTTCTGTGAATATATAAAAATATATATATTAATGCCCAATGGAGAGTTACATAGTACCTTATATCAATTCCAAAATGAATCTGCGGTTTGCTCATTAGAACCAACCCCATGGGTCCTTTGCCAGAACGGGAGCTGATGGTCCTGGTGGGCCATTTCCAACTTTGTTCACAGCAGCAACACGGAAAGCATATTCAGTTTTGTCAATAAGATCAGAAACTTCATATGTGGTCGCTTCAATAAGTTCAGTGATCTTCAGCCAGCGTGCGCTTCCTGAAGTACTGCGCTCGATGAAATAGCCCGTGACAGGAGATCCTCCATCTTCCTCAGGTGCGGTCCACGTGAGCACACAGGATGTCTTGGTGACGTCACTTGGCACTGGAGCACTGGGTGCGTCAGGTGGACCTGTAAGTAGAGAATGTGTCGATGCAGTTACATTAACTGACACAACACAAGTCAAATGTGAATATGAATACAAACTGACAACATTACTCACTGAATTGGCTCTTTGGAGCTACACCCTTCTTCAGCTCAGTGTAGGGTCCTGTACCACATTCATTCACAGCTGCAACTCGGAAAGTGTACGTCTGACCTTCTGTCAGTTTATCAACTGTCGTTTCCATTTGTGTACAAGATGTTACTTCAGTCCATGATTTCTTTCCTGGCTCACGCTTCTCAACGACATAGCTGGTTATCAAGGCCCCTCCATCTTCTTTTGCATCATCCCACAACAGACTGATTGAGTCTTCGGTAACAGTGGATACTTTCAAGCCCTGGACTGGTCCTGGTTTGTCTGAAAGACATCACAAACGACCTTTAACTTCCCCTAACATTGATCACCTGTTCTATACGTAAAATACCATATGGTAATAGCATACCCAATACAACCACTTCAATGGTGAAAGCGGCTGAGCCATGTTCGTTCTCCATGGACATGGTGTATTTGCCACTGTCAGTGCGAACAGCTTTAGCAATAGTCATGGAAGTCATGTTCTGGATGGTGTCCACCTTGAACCGTCTGGCATCAGGCAACTTCCCGGACTTGTATTTCCAGCTCACTTTAGGCTGGGGACTGGCTGAGAATGGAATTTCGATTGCAGCCGACGTTCCTACCTTAAGAACCAAACGGTCTTCATAGCTGTGCTTGCCAATAGTTGGTGGAACTGGAAATAAAACAACCACTGCTTAGAACTGAGTAGCTTCACAGACAAGAGGTCAATTGGACAGCTGAGATTATCTTATAATACTTTAGAGCAATTATGTTCATATAAGTCTCCTACCAGCAAGTGTGATTTCGGCTTTGGATTCTAGCTTCTCATATACTGCTCTGTATTCTCCAACATCATCAACAGAGAATTTGTCAATCATCAACTTGTGCACTTTACCATCCTCAACTATATAGTTGAACTTGTCATCTCGTCGTATCTTGGTCGAACCCTTGTACCATTCTATCTGTAAACCTTCAACTGACATCTCGCATTCAAGTTCCACAATAGAGTCCATTTCTTTCACCTTGATGTCAATGAGGTCCCGAACAAAGCATATGGCCTTTACTGAAAAATGAACGAAATATGATGTACACTGCTAATCAACATAATACAAAGCATTTGAAAGCTAAATAAAATGTGCAATTGCAACGTCAGAGGAAAGCGTGTTAAACAAAATTGAATAACAACATACCATATTTGGCTTTGCTAGAAGGCTTGGAAGGTTGTCCAGCACCAGCCTTGTTTTCGGCAGTCACCCTGAATTCATACTCACCACCTTCAGTAAGACCAGTTACTGTGAATGCTGTATCAGTCACATTCTCTGTGTTGACCTTCTTCCATTTTATGTCATCTGGGCCCTTCATCTCGACTGAGTAATTGGTAATAGGGGATCCACCATCCTTAGGTGCTTTCCATGTAAGTGTGGCAGAGTCAGCAGTTATCTCTGTCACCCCAGGAACATCGGGTCTTGCTGGTACCTCATAAGGGTTCTTAGCCTTGAATGTACCGGTAGAGTTCGATGGCTGGCTAAGGCCTGCTTTGTTTTCAGCCATGACGCGATATTCATTGTCAGAACCCTCCATCAAATCTGTAATTTTCAACTGGCAATCAGTGATTGGTTTCTTGTTGACTTTCAACCATCTTTTTCCAGAGAATTTCTCCACAAAATATCCAGTAATGGAAGAACCGCCATTGAATTCAGACTCCTCCCAAGTCAACAAACATGACTCTTTTGTGATATCACTTGCTGATAGATTTCGGGGAACACTTGGAGGATCTGTCAAATAACGTCAATGGGTGAGTCGCAAGTAAAAGGGAAAAAACACAACAACATCAGCATCAAACTTGACAAATGTACATAAAATATAAGTTTGACATAGCGATAACGGTACTTACCAAAGGGAACTTTAGCCTTGACCGGTTGTGCTAAACCACTTGGTTCACTACTGCTTATATCGTTCAGTGCAAACACTTGGACGTCATATTCCTTACCCTCGACCAATTTTGTCAGTTTCACTTCAAATGTAGCATCACTGACTTCGCTGGCTTTGACAAAACTCTTCTTTGAGGCATCTTTCTTTTCTATCAAGTACCCAGTAATTGGTGAGCCGCCATCACTTTCTGGCTTATCCCAAGCAACAACAGCGAAGTCTTTGTCAAATTCCTTGACCCGCACATTTTGAGGAGGACTTGGTTTATCTGTAAATTTGACAATACAACAATATACTGTCACGCCAACATAGTGCACCGATTTCAAAGTAATCCTATACACTCCTGCACTTATTTAACGAAAGATATGAGATTATACCTTTAACTTGCACATCGAATGTGGCAGCGTCATCACCAGCCTCATTCACAGCCTTCACCGATATAGTACCAGAGTATGACGATTTGATCTTGCGGACAGTCAAAGTGGAGGTGCCATCTTTGGTCTCAATTGTCACATTCTCGGATGAAGTCAATTCATCATCACCCAACAGCCAGGACACAGTCGGAGCAGGATGGCCAGAGACTCTCACCGGGATGATAAGAGTTCCTCCAGATTTTACGACTAGCGGTTTGCGCATTTTATCTTCATATGTGATCTCGGGTTTACCTGAACGATATTACATATACATTACATACAAAACAAATGAGACTCGTGTAAAATTATTTAACATATCAATCGTTTTCATCAACTTACAGAGTACGGTAAGTGATGCTTCAGTGTCAGCTTTGCCCAGCTTGTTAACTGCTTCACATCGGTATTCTCCTTTGTCATTGACTACGGGTGATTTGATTGTCAGTGTGGCTTCTTCTCCCTCATAAGCCATGACAAGCCTCTTGCTCTTCACCAATGCTTTGCCGTCCTTGTACCAATGCATGTCCACTTTGGGCTCGACACGCTTAACTGAGCACTTCATGATAACATCGTTTGGTGCGATGACAGTCAACGACTCGAGGGGTTCCAATATTGATGGTGCATCACCAACTAAAACAAAATTTATACCAGTTTTATTATGATAACTTGTTTCTGAACTACTCGTTATTTTCATAGACGTACTGTTAGTTGTCTACTTTGATGGGAGTTGATACTCCCATTTAAACAGTACCTGATTAAATATACAAGTCGTACAGTAATATATAGCTACATTAAGACGAGTTATGGAGCCGTAAAAAGGAGAAGTAATACCAATGATTTTAGCAGCCTTGGTAGGCTTTGTCGGATCGGATGCTGGACCAACACCACCACGGTTTTCAGCAGATACTTGGAATTCATAAAGTGAATCCTTTTGTAGGCCTTTTACTGTGTATTCGCTTGCTGGCATGTTGTCTTTGTTGGCGCGAATCCATTTGAAAGCTCCCTCTTCCTTGTACTCCACAATGTATGTGAAGATTGCGTCACCTCCGTCATCAGATGGTGGTGACCAACGTAGGGATACTGTCTTATCTGTGGTTTTAGTGATCTCAAGCTTCTGTGGCTTCCCTGGTTTATCTGGAAATTAACGAGTTACGTTCTAAAGTAAGCAGAAGAATACATTTGTTAACATTGAGAGCTTTGTCAAAAGGCACAAGCTGAGCTGATTGTGCAGTTGAAAAGGCATCATACCCCATGGATCCTTAGCCAGAACAGGCGCAGAGGGTCCGGCAGGACCATCGCCAACTTTGTTCACAGCAAATACACGGAACTCATATTCCGTTCCATCAACTAAGTCATTCACAGCAAAGGTTGTGGAATCAAGCAGCTCAGAGATCTTGAGGAAACGAGCGCTTCCAGCAGCACAACGTTCCACGAAGTAACCAGTCACAGGAGAGCCACCATCTTCCTCTGGTGCAGTCCATGTGAGCACACAGGACTCTTTAGTGACGTCACTGGGTACTGGTGCACTTGGTGCTCCTGGGGGATCTGCACGAATATATAATTGAGGCATAAATATGAAATACTTAGACGTTACCTTTGTCAATGAATATCTATAGAAAAATTGCTATGTAAAGAGTACTCACTGAATTGACTCTTAGGCGCTACTCCTTTCTTTAATTCAGTGAATGCTCCAGCACCACACTCATTCACAGCCGCAACACGGAAAGTATATATCTGCCCTTCATTAAGTTTGCTGACAATAGTTTCCAGCTGACTACATGTCGTTACTTCAGTCCATGCCTTCTTGCCAGGTTCGCGCTTCTCAACGATGTAACCAGTAACCAAAGCACCGCCATCATCTTTGGGATCTTCCCAGACAAGGCCAACCGAGTCCTCAGTAACACTGGACACTTTCAGGTTCTGGATAGGTCCTGGCTTGTCTGTGATAACAAAACAGCATATGGTGCAACTGAATATTTGTTAATAGGCAGCTCGGATTAATTCCTTTAACATTTAACCGATGTATTGCTATTGAAATAGAACTTACCTAATACAGCTAGTTCAATGGTGAAAGTGGCTGAGCCATGTTCGTTCTCCATGGACATTGTATAGTTGCCACTGTCAGTGCGAACAGCTTTAGCAATAGTCATGGAAGTCATGTTCTGGATGGTGTCCACCTTGAACCGTCTGGCATCAGGCAATTTCCCGGACTTGTATTTCCAGCTCACCTTAGGCTGGGGACTGGCTGAGAATGGAATTTCGATGGCAGCCGAAGTTCCTACCTTAAGAACCAAACGGTCTTCATAGCTGTGCTTGCCTATGGTTGGTGGCACTGGAAACATAATATACTTTTGTAAAGAACATTCATCGAGAAAAGGAGTCCATCTTAATAACAGTCAAAAGCTCTACCACTATTCTATCTCATATAAAACCAACCAGCAAGAGTAGTGTTGGCTTTGGTCTCCAATTTTTCATAAACGGCTCTGTATTCGCCAACGTCATCAGCAGTGAAATTGTCAATCGAGAGCTTATGAACTTTGCCATCCTCAACAAAATAGTTGAATTTGTCGTCACGGCGGATTTTGGTTGTACCCTTGTACCACTGAAGTTGAAGTCCCTCTTTGGAGATTTCACATTCAAGCTCAACAACTGAGCCAAGTTCAGACACTTTGACGTCTGCAAGCTCTCGAACAAAGACTATTGCTTCAACTGAAACGCAGTATATATCCATGTTAGACTGACACTGGAAATAAATATACCACACAAGTACAATTGGCAAATATTTCAACATGCTTACAGGATATATAATCAGGAGACATACCGTATTTGGCTTTATTAGACGGCTTGGAAGCTTGTCCAGGACCAGCCTTGTTGTCAGCAGTCACCCTGAACTCATACTCGCCACCTTCAGTTAGACCTGTCACTGTAAACGTTGTATCAGTCACATTCTCTGTGTTGACTTTCTTCCACTTTATGTCACCCGGCCCCTTCATCTCAATGATGTAGTTGGTAATAGGGGATCCACCATCAGCAGGCGCTTTCCACGTCAGTGAAGCTGAGTCCTTTGTGATCTCTGTCACCTCCGGAGCATCAGGCCGTCCTGGTACTTCATACGGATTCTTCGCCTTGAATGTACCAGTTGAATCAGAGGGCTGGCTTTGACCAGCTTTGTTTTCGGCAGTTACACGGTACTCATTGTCAGATTCTTCTATGAGGTCAGTGATGTTCAATTTGCATTCTTTGATTGGCTTCTTGGTGACCTTGACCCATCTTTTGCCAGAAAGTTTCTCCACAAAATACCCAGTGACAGGAGAACCGCCGTTGAACTCAGGCTCGTCCCAAGTCAAGACACATGAAGTCTTAGTGATATCATTAGCAGTCAGATTTCTTGGTACACCTGGTGGATCTGTGTAGAAAGCATTAAATGTTAATTTGGAACATACACAAATTAAACAAATAATACATGTGGTGGCAATGTTGGTATTATGCTATGATAGTTACTCACCGAAAGGAACCTTAGCTTTGACAGGCTGGGCCAGGCCACTGGGCTCGCTGCTTCCAATGTCATTCAAAGCAAACACGCGAACGTCATATTCCTTGCCTTCCACCAATTTGGTAAGTTTCACTTCCAGAGTAGACTCATTCACTTCGTTTGCTTTGACAAACGACTTCTTTGATGCATCTTTCTTTTCAATTAAGTACCCAGTGATAGGAGAACCTCCATCTCTTGCTGGTTTGTCCCATGTTACAACTGCAAAGTCTTTGTCAAACTCCTTAACTCTTACATTCTGTGGAGAGTCAGGTTTGTCTGAAAGTAGGAAAAGTAGGTATTCACAAATTAATGATTATTCATATGTATTTTTGCTGATTTAGCGAGGTCAATAATAAGTATGTACCAACCTTTCACTTGAACATCGAAAGTTGCAGAGTCGTCACCAGCTTCATTTACAGCCTTCACAGATATTGTGCCCGTATACGTGGAACTGATCTTACGAATCGTCAAAGTGGAGGTGCCATCTTTGGTCTCAATTGTCACATCATCGGATGAAGTCAGATCAGCATCACCTAGCAGCCAGGACACAGTGGGAGCAGGATGGCCAGAGACTCTCACCGGGATGATAAGAGTGCCTCCAGATTTTACCACTTGTGGTTTGCGCAGTTTATCTTCATATGTGATCTCGGGTTTACCTACGCAGCATTACATACACATTAAACATATACCAAGGGAAATTCTTGCACAATTATTTAATACATCAAACGTTTCCCAGCGTAGGGAAATCGGCTAATACTTACAGAGTACGGTAAGTGATGCTTCAGTGTCAGCTTTGCCCAGCTTGTTAACTGCTTCACATCGGTATTCTCCTTTGTCATTGACTACGGGTGATTTGATTGTCAGTGTGGCTTCTTCTCCCTCATAAGCCATGACAAGCCTCTTGCTCTTCACCAATGCTTTGCCGTCCTTGTACCAATGCATGTCCACTTTAGGCTCGACACGCTTAACTGAGCACTTCATGATAACATCGTTTGGTGCGATGACAGTCAACGACTCGAGGGGTTCCAATATTGATGGTGCATCACCAACTAAAACAAAATATATACCAGTTTTATTATGATAACTTGTTTCTGAACTACTCGTTATTTTCATTGACGTACTGTTAGTTGTCTACTTTGATGGGAGTTGATACTCCCATTTAAACAGTACCTGATGAAATATACAAGTCGTACAGTAATATATAGCTACAATTAGTCGAGTCATGGAACCGTAAAAAGGAGAAGTATTACCAATGACTTTAGCAGCTTTGGTAGGCTTTGTCGGATCGGATGCTGGACCAACACCACCACGGTTTTCAGCAGATACTTGGAATTCATAAAGTGAATCCTTTTGTAGGCCTTTTACTGTGTATTCGCTTGCTGGCATGTTGTCTTTGTTGGCGCGAATCCATTTGAAAGCTCCCTCTTCCTTGTACTCCACAATGTATGTGAAGATTGCGTCACCTCCGTCATCAGATGGTGGTGACCAACGTAGGGATACTGTCTTATCTGTGGTTTTAGTGATCTCAAGCTTCTGTGGCTTCCCTGGTTTATCTGGAAATTAACGAGTTACGTTCTAAAGTAAGCAGAAGAATATATTGTTTAACATTGAGAGCTATGCCACAGGCACAAGCTGAGCTGATTTTGCAGTTGAAAAGGCATCATACCCCATGGATCCTTAGCCAGAACAGGCGCAGAGGGTCCGGCAGGACCATCGCCAACTTTGTTCACAGCAAATACGCGGAACTCATATTCCGTTCCATCAACTAAGTCATTCACAGCAAAGGTTGTGGAATCAAGCAGCTCAGAGATCTTGAGGAAACGAGCGCTTCCAGCAGCACAACGTTCCACGAAGTAACCAGTCACAGGAGAGCCACCATCTTCCTCTGGTGCAGTCCATGTGAGCACACAGGACTCTTTAGTGACGTCACTGGGTACTGGTGCACTTGGTGCTCCTGGGGGATCTGCACGAATATATAATTGAGGCATAAATATGAAATACTTAGATGTTACCTTTGTCAATGAATATCTGTAGAAAAATTGCTATGTAAAGAGTACTCACTGAATTGACTCTTAGGCGCTACTCCTTTCTTTAATTCAGTGAATGCTCCAGCACCACACTCATTCACAGCCGCAACACGGAAAGTATATATCTGCCCTTCATTAAGTTTGCTGACAATTGTTTCCAGCTGACTACATGTCGTTACTTCAGTCCATGCCTTCTTGCCAGGTTCACGCTTCTCAACGATGTAACCAGTAACCAAAGCACCGCCATCATCTTTGGGATCTTCCCAGACAAGGCCAACCGAGTCCTCAGTAACACTGGACACTTTCAGGTTCTGGATAGGTCCTGGCTTGTCTGTGATAACAAAACAGCATATGGTGCAACTGAATATTTGTTAATAGGCAGCTCGGATTAATTCCTTTAACATTTAACCGATGTATTGCTATTGAAATAGAACTTACCTAATACAGCTAGTTCAATGGTGAAAGTGGCTGAGCCATGTTCGTTCTCCATGGACATTGTATAGTTGCCACTGTCAGTGCGAACAGCTTTAGCAATAGTCATGGAAGTCATGTTCTGGATGGTGTCCACCTTGAACCGTCTGGCATCAGGCAATTTCCCGGACTTGTATTTCCAGCTCACCTTAGGCTGGGGACTGGCTGAGAATGGAATTTCGATGGCAGCCGAAGTTCCTACCTTAAGAACCAAACGGTCTTCATAGCTGTGCTTGCCTATGGTTGGTGGCACTGGAAACATAATATACTTTTGTAAAGAACATTCATCGAGAAAAGGAGTCCATCTTAATAACAGTCAAAAGCTCTACCACTATTCTATCTCATATAAAACCAACCAGCAAGAGTAGTGTTGGCTTTGGTCTCCAATTTTTCATAAACGGCTCTGTATTCGCCAACGTCATCAGCAGTGAAATTGTCAATCGAGAGCTTATGAACTTTGCCATCCTCAACAAAATAGTTGAATTTGTCGTCACGGCGGATTTTGGTTGTACCCTTGTACCACTGAAGTTGAAGTCCCTCTTTGGAGATTTCACATTCAAGCTCAACAACTGAGCCAAGTTCAGACACTTTGACGTCTGCAAGCTCTCGAACAAAGACTATTGCTTCAACTGAAACGCAGTATATATCCATGTTAGACTGACACTGGAAAATAAATATACCACACAAGTACAATTGGCAAATATTTCAACATGCTTACAGGATATATAATCAGGAGACATACCGTATTTGGCTTTATTAGACGGCTTGGAAGCTTGTCCAGGACCAGCCTTGTTGTCAGCAGTCACCCTGAACTCATACTCGCCACCTTCAGTTAGACCTGTCACTGTAAACGTTGTATCAGTCACATTCTCTGTGTTGACTTTCTTCCACTTTATGTCACCCGGCCCCTTCATCTCAATGATGTAGTTGGTAATAGGGGATCCACCATCAGCAGGCGCTTTCCCACGTCAGTGAAGCTGAGTCCTTTGTGATCTCTGTCACCTCCGGAGCATCAGGCCGTCCTGGTACTTCATACGGATTCTTCGCCTTGAATGTACCAGTTGAATCAGAGGGCTGGCTTTGACCAGCTTTGTTTTCGGCAGTTACACGGTACTCATTGTCAGATTCTTCTATGAGGTCAGTGATGTTCAATTTGCATTCTTTGATTGGCTTCTTGGTGACCTTGACCCATCTTTTGCCAGAAAGTTTCTCCACAAAATACCCAGTGACAGGAGAACCGCCGTTGAACTCAGGCTCGTCCCAAGTCAAGACACATGAAGTCTTAGTGATATCATTAGCAGTCAGATTTCTTGGTACACCTGGTGGATCTGTGTAGAAAGCATTAAATGTTAATTTGGAACATACACAAATTAAACAAATAAAACCTGTGGTGGCAATGTTGGTATTATGATATAATAGTTACTCACCGAAAGGAACCTTAGCTTTGACAGGCTGGGCCAGGCCACTGGGCTCGCTGCTTCCAATGTCATTCAAAGCAAACACGCGAACGTCATATTCCTTGCCTTCCACCAATTTGGTAAGTTTCACTTCCAGAGTAGACTCATTCACTTCGTTTGCTTTGACAAACGACTTCTTTGATGCATCTTTCTTTTCAATTAAGTACCCAGTGATAGGAGAACCTCCATCTCTTGCTGGTTTGTCCCATGTTACAACTGCAAAGTCTTTGTCAAACTCCTTAACTCTTACATTCTGTGGAGAGTCAGGTTTGTCTGAAAGTAGGAAAAGTAGGTATTCACAAATTAATGATTATTCATATGTATTTTTGCTGATTTAGCGAGGTCAATAATAAGCATGTACCAACCTTTCACTTGAACATCGAAAGTTGCAGAGTCGTCACCAGCTTCATTTACAGCCTTCACAGATATTGTGCCCGTATACGTGGAACTGATCTTACGAATCGTCAAAGTGGAGGTGCCATCTTTGGTCTCAATTGTCACATCATCGGATGAAGTCAGATCAGCATCACCTAGCAGCCAGGACACAGTGGGAGCAGGATGGCCAGAGACTCTCACCGGGATGATAAGAGTGCCTCCAGATTTTACCACTTGTGGTTTGCGCAGTTTATCTTCATATGTGATCTCGGGTTTACCTACGCAGCATTACATACACATTAAACATATACCAAGGGAAATTCTTGCACAATTATTTAATACATCAAACGTTTCCTAGCGTAGGGAAATCGGCTAATACTTACAGAGTACGGTAAGTGATGCTTCAGTGTCAGCTTTGCCCAGCTTGTTAACTGCTTCACATCGGTATTCTCCTTTGTCATTGACTACGGGTGATTTGATTGTCAGTGTGGCTTCTTCTCCCTCATAAGCCATGACAAGCCTCTTGCTCTTCACCAATGCTTTGCCGTCCTTGTACCAATGCATGTCCACTTTAGGCTCGACACGCTTAACTGAGCACTTCATGATAACATCGTTTGGTGCGATGACAGTCAACGACTCGAGGGGTTCCAATATTGATGGTGCATCACCAACTAAAACAAAATATATACCAGTCTTGTCTTTGTTCCTTGCTTTGGAATTACGACTTTGTATTCAAGAGGGACTAAGGTACACACTTGAAATTAAATGCTGTAAATGTAATGCAAGGTGATACTCACCAATAACTTTAGCAGCCTTGGTAGGTTTGGTTGGGTCGGAAGCAGGGCCAACACCTGCACGATTTTCAGCAGAAACACGGAATTCATAGGTGGTATCTTTTGTGAGGTTCTTGACAGTATATTCGTTGGCAGGCATGTTGTCTTTGTTGGCTCTGATCCACTTGAATGCACCTTCTTCCTTGTATTCCACTGCGTAATTGAATATTTCATCACCACCATTATCTGATGGGGGAGACCAATGAAGGGATACTGTCTTATCTGTCGTTTTTGTCACTGCCAAATTCTCTGGCTTTCCTGGTTTCTCTGTTAATGATCAACAAATATATGATTGAATATGTAGTAAAATGTACAATAACGTACATTAAGTTTGAGGTGGTTTTAATAATTAACACAATTAACCCGTTGGAAATACGTGGGGGCACATACCCCAAGGATCCTTTGCCAGAACAGGAGTAGAGGGCCCGGCTGGACCATCTCCAACCTTATTCGTAGCAAATACACGGAACTCGTACTCCGTTCCTTCTACTAGGTCATTCACAGCAAATGTGTTTGACTCGAGTGATTCGGTAATCTTCAGCCAGCGAGCACTTCCTGCAGCACACCTCTCAATGAAGTAGCCAGTCACAGGAGAGCCACCATCTTCCTCTGGTGCGGTCCATGTGAGCACACATGATGTCTTGGTGACGTCGCTGGCAATTGGAGCACTAGGCGCACCAGGAGGACCTGAACAAAACAAATGTAAGAATTGGTAATATTTCATTTGATTTTCTTTTTGGGTTGACATTAATTTAAATACTTATTAGCTCGTGTACTCACTGAATTGACTCTTAGGCGTAACCCCTTTCTTCAGTTCAGCAAATGGTCCAACACCACACTCGTTCACAGCCGCAACACGGAAAGTATAAATCTGTCCTTCAGTGAGTTTATCAACAGTGGTCTCGAGCTCATTACACGTCGTGACTTCAGTCCATGCTTTCTTTCCAGGTTCGCGTTTCTCGACATTGTAACCAGTGATCATGGCTCCTCCATCGTCTTTGGGATCTTCCCAGACAATACTTACACAGTCCTCGGTGACAGTGGAAACTTTCAGGTTCTGTACAGGTCCAGGTTTGTCTGCGATAACAACAAGTACACACGTTTTTCTTCAAGTGAATGTGAGTAGCACATTTACAAAATATGTGGCTGATATATTGCATGCTATCTTACCTAATACAACCACTTCAATGGTGAATGTGTGCTGAACCATGTTCGTTCTCCATGGACATTGTGTATTTGCCAATGTCAGTGCGAACAGCTTTAGCAATAGTCATGGAAGTCATGTTCTGGATGGTGTCCACTTTGAACCGTCTGGCATCAGGCAATTTCCCGGACTTGTATTTCCAGCTCACCTTAGGCTGGGGACTGGCTGAGAATGGAATTTCGATTGCAGCTGACGTTCCTACCTTAAGCACCAACCGATCCTCATAGCTATGCTGACCAATGGTTGGTGGCACTGCAATGTTATGCATGATGATATTATGCACAAACCACATTAATGGCGAATTTAATCAAAGTATATCATAACGTGTCGAATGCAAATTAACGTTTCATGATGACAGAAATCTAATACCTACCAGCGAGTGTAGCGTTAGCTTTTGTCTCCAGTTTTTCATACACAGCTCTGTATTCACCAACATCCTCAGCAGAGAATTTGTCAATTAAGAGCTTATGAACTGTTCCGTCCTCAACAATGTAGTTGAATTTGTCATCACGTTGGATTTTCGTGTTGCCTTTGTACCACTGAATCTGTAAGCCTGACTTGGAAATTTCGCATTCCAGCTCCACCACAGAGTTCAACTTAGTCACTTTAATATCGGTTAGATCACGTACAAACGTTATTGTCTCAACTGCAAAACACAACACATCAACATTCAAGTACGAAGGAATAACATAGAAAAGAGATTATCTTTACCTATAATTTCCTACTTATTTTTGTATTTTTACTGGTTTTAGCCTTAAATACTGTAAAAGAACAGACGAAATATATATCTTTTACTTACCATACTTGGCTTTTCCAGATGGTTTCGAAGGCTGTCCAGCACCCGCCTTGTTTACAGCAGTCACCCTGAACTCATACTCGCCACCTTCGGTAAGACCAGGCACTGTGAATGTGGTGTCTGTCACATCATCTGTGTTGACTTTCTTCCATTTGACGTCACCTGGGCCCTTCATCTCAATAATGTAGTTAGTAATAGGAGATCCACCATCAGCAGGTGCTTTCCATGTCAAAGTAGCAGAATCCTTTGTTATCTCGGTCACTTCCGGAGCATTAGGTCTCTCCGGAACTTCATAGGGGTTCTTTGCCTTGAATGTACCAGTAGTATCAGAGGGCTCACTTTGACCAGCTTTGTTTTCAGCAACGACACGGTACTCATTGTCGGAATCTTCTATGAGATCAGTGATATTCAATTTACATTCAGTGATTGGTCTCTTGGTGACCTTGATCCATCGTTTTCCAGAATTTTTCTCGACGTAATATCCAGTAATAGGAGAACCACCATTGAACTCGGGTTCATCCCAAGTCAAAAGGCATGATTTTTTCGTGACATCGTTTGCTGACAGATTTCGAGGAACACTTGGAGGATCTACAAGTGGAAAAGAGGACATGATAAAAACTTAACTTTATGCCTAATGTTGTCTTCAACAAAACAACATATTTAGCATACAATTATGTTGATTATATGCAAACACTCACCAAATGGAACCTTGGCTTTCACTGGCTTTGGTAAGCCACTTGGTTCGCTGCTGCCGATTGCATTCAGTGCAAACACTTGGACGTCATATTCCTTACCCTCGACCAATTTAGTCAGCTTGACTTCCAATGTAGATTCGTTTACTTCACTTGCTTTCACGTAGCTCTTCTTTGTGGCATCTTTCTTTTCTATCAAGTAGCCTGTGATCGGTGATCCACCATCACTTTCAGGTTTGTCCCAAGCAACAACAGCAAAGTCTTTGTCAAATTCCTTCACTCGCACATTCTGAGGTGGGCTAGGCTTGTCTGAAATATAAGTTTATTATTGTCAGAACGAGTGATGAAAATTATTCGCTCTAAATTGCTTATGCGGAAATTAGTTTTAACTATATTAAAATAAAGTTTTAACATACCTTTCACCTGTACCTCAAACTGAGCTTCATCAGTACCTGCCACATTTTCTGCTTTAACAACCACATTTCCAGCAAAGTTTGCACCAATATCCTTCACAGTAAGAGTAGAGCTTGTGTCTTCCATGGAGATACTGACATTATCACCAGTTGCTAGGACATCATCATTCATAGCCCAAGTTATTGATGGTTTGGGGTAACCCTCAACATTGACAGTGATGATCAATGTTTGGCCAGCCTTAAATACGTTGGCGTTCTTCAAACTGTCATCATATTTAATTTCAGGTTTACCTGGAAGAAACAAGTGAAACAAAAATCATTTTGTTAGGAGACAGGAATTTGGGATTGATGCAGCACTGATTATATACATTTTAGAATAGCGCTTAAATGGTTGAATACAAATATACGCACAGTGTACTGTGAGCTTTGATTCTGTTTCTACTCGTCCAAGTTTATTGACGGCTTCACAACGGTATACACCGGCGTCAGAGATCTTTGAATCCTGTATAACGAGTTCTGCAATGGATCCATCATATGTCATCTGGATTCTTTTGCTCTTGTATACTTCCTGAGCATCTTTGTACCAGTGGATTTCAGGTTTTAGACCTGCATATTTTATTTCACAGTCCATAATGGCATCCTCTGGCGATATGACCAACACGTCTTCCATGGTTTCACCAAGGGTCGGAGCAGATCCAACTATCAACAAAGTAGAATTATTATTAATTATGGTTAACAGAGGTATAATAACACATCATGCCGATTGAAAAATAAAATGCAGCCAGATACAATAACACTTCCGCAACACCAAATACAGATATCTTTATATAAATGGTTGCGCTGGGTTAAGTTATTGCCAACTTTCTTGAAGCTGCATTGCTAGCATAATCACCGATAACTTTTTCCGCCTTAACAGGCTTGGTGGGTTCACTTGGGGGTCCAACACCACCACGGTTTTCAGCTGAAACGCGGAACTCGTATACTGTGTCTTTCTGCAAGCCCTTCACTGTGTACTCTAAAGCAGGCATGTTGTCTTTGTTGGCTCGGATCCACTTAAAAGCACCCTCTTCCTTGTACTCCACAATGTATGTGAAGATTGCATCACCTCCATCATCAGTAGGAGGAGACCAGTGGAGTGACACAGTCTTGTCTGTAGTCTTAGTGATCTCCAAGTTCTCGGGTTTTCCGGGTTTATCTGTGAACACACGAATCGCATATAAAGTCATAGAAAAGAAATAGACAGAAATGGGGGATTACATATAAATATTTGTGCAGTAACATTGGATTTTGATAAGGGCACGGACAATGTGTAAAAAGAGGCCTACCCCACGGATCCTTAGCAATAACAGGTGAAGAATGGGGTCCTGGGGGTCCATCTCCAACTTTGTTGACAGCAAATACACGGAACTCGTACTCAGTACCTTCCACAAGGTCAGTCACTGTGTAGGTCATGGTATTCAGGATCTCTGTGATCTTGAGCCAACGTGCACTACCAGCGGTACAGCGTTCAATGTGATAGCCAGTGATTGGAGTTCCACCATCTTCATCAGGTGCTTCCCACGTGAGGACGCAAGAAGTTTTGGTTACATCACTAGGTACAGGTGCACTTGGTGGACCCGGTAGTTCTATAGAGATACCACACATTACATTGGTACAGGCACGCACGATTATGTTGTAAATGGGAGATGTCAACTGGTATATATTGTACATGTTTAAATGTACTAACCGAATTGACTTTTAGGTGCAACACCTTTCTTCAACTCAGTAAACGGTCCTGCACCACACTCGTTCACGGCTGCAACTCTGAAGGTATAGATCTGTCCTTCGGATAGTTGACTTACAGTTGTAGCAAGTTCTGAGCAGGTGACAACTTCGGTCCACGACTTCTTGCCAGGTTCACGCTTCTCTACGATATATCCAGTGACCATACAGCCTCCGTCGTCTTTTGGGTCCTCCCAAGAGAGACCGATGGAGTCCTCTGTTACGTTGGTCACCTTCAGATCTTCCACAGGCCCTGGTTTGTCTGTGTATAAGAAGTACATAAGAGTGTTGTCACACTGACTATGTCATCACAATCATAGATTTATTTATATCTTATAGAGATTGACCAAAATGTAGTGTGTGCTATTTGCCTATGTCATATTTGGCGTTAACCATATCAACCCTTACGATCATTGCTCAAGCGAGCCCTCACATATCGTTGTTGTGCGAGTAGTTCTTATTGGGTTGACTAAATGTTCATAAACAAAGATAGAATATACAAACCTAGGACAACTATCTCAATGGTAAATGTAGCCGATCCATGTTCATTTTCCATAAACAATGTATATTTGCCACTGTCAGAACGGACTGCTTTAGCAATAGTCATAGAAGACATATTTTGGATCGTGTCGACCTTGAATCTCTTGGTATCGGGCAATTTTCCATCCTTGTACTTCCAACTGACTTTCGGTTGAGGACTTGCTGAGTATGGAATCTCAATCGCGGCCGAGGCACCAACTTTAAGCACCAAGCGGTCTTCATAGCTGTGCTGCCCGATAGTGGGTGGAACTACAACATCAAAGTCAGAAGGTTTAGTATTTTAAACGATTAATTAATCAACAGCAATCCCGATAGTCAATATATATGCTGCTGGATAGAATAAAATAATATATTATCCATTACCAGCCAGTGTGGTTTTGGCTTTGGTCTCCAGTTTTTCATACACAGCTCTATATTCCCCAACATCCTCAGCAGAGAACTTGTCAATTAAGAGCTTGTGAACTGTTCCGTCCTCAACAATGTAGTTGAATTTGTCATCACGACGGATTTTCGTTGTGCCCTTGTACCACACTATTTGCAGACCACCTTTGGAAATTTCACATTCGAGTTCAACCATAGCGTCCATCTCGGTCACTTTGACATCTGAGAGGTCGCGTACGAAGGTGATGACTTCAGCTGCAAGATAAATGTATGATATTGTATATATAATTCTGAAAATTTACATTTGACTAGATTCAGGCCAATTCTTTTCTTTATATGAATCTTTACCCCCAAAATTGAATGCACACATACTATATTTGGCTTTGTTTGACGGCTTAGACGGTTGCCCAGCACCAGCCTTATTCTCAGCAGTCACCCTGAACTCATACTCGCCGCCTTCAGTTAGACCAGGTACTGTGAATGTGGTGTCTGTCACATCCTCTGTGTTGACTTTCTTCCATTTGATATCACCTGGACCCTTCATTTCAATGATATAGTTTGTAATGGGGGATCCACCATCTGCAGGTGCTTTCCATGTCAGAGTGGCTGAGTCCTTTGTGATCTCTGTCACCTCCGGAGCATCAGGCCGTTCTGGTACTTCATACGGGTTTTTGGCTTTGAATGTACCAGTGCTGTCAGACGGTTCGCCTTGACCTGCTTTGTTTTCAGCAATAACGCGGAACTCATTGTCTGAATCTTCTATGAGATCTGTGATGTTCAATTTGCATTCTGTGACTGGTTTCTTGGTGACCTTGATCCATCGTTTGCCCGTGTATTTTTCCACGTAGTAACCAGTTACAGGAGACCCACCATCAAATTCAGGCTCATCCCAGGTGAGAAGACAAGACGATTTGGTGACGTCATTAGCCTTGAGATTCCTTGGGATACCAGGTGGATCTATGACAATCAAACAGTAAACAGTTATGTACGCACACTCCTTCTTGACATTTATCATAAGGAACCTCTGAGACACTGATCACAGCACTTACCAAATGGTAACCTGGCCTTGACCTCCTTGAGGTCAGCAGCTGGACTTCGGCCTACTTCGTTCTCAGCAAACACACGGAAGTCGTATATCTTTCCCTCAACAAGCTTGGGGACTTTGCACTCCAGTATGTTGGGTGCCACTTGCTCCGCTTTGACGAAGCTAGTCTTGGACGCATCTTTCTTTTCCACGATAAAACTAGTCAATGGACAGCCACCGTCGGACTCCGGAGCATCCCAAGCGACCACGGCGTAATCTTTATTGATTTCCTTCAAGCGTAGATTCTGGGGTGCACTTGGAATATCTGTACAGGTACACAAATCGTTATAACAACATCAGTAGTGATATGTAAAAATTCACACCATCAATTTAGTTAAGTTGGCTATTATGATGTATATTAAAAAGCTTACCCTTCACGTTGAAGACAAACTCAGCACTTGCGCTCCCAACTTGATTCTCCGCTTTGATTGTGTAAGAACCCGAGTTCCGCACCTCTACTTTTTGGATTACCAACTTTGAACTACCTGTGGTTGTTTCAATTGACACGTTATTGCCAGGAAGTAAGACGTCATCATTGACTTGCCACGTGACTTCGGGGTATGGTAAGCCGGTAATAGTCACTGGTATCGTCAATGTCAGACCAGCTTTCAGCGCTGTTTTAAGCAACTTCTCGTCGTAGGAGAGTGTAGGTTTGCCTGAGAATAAATAATACTACATTAGCAAAATATTTCTCTTTACAGCTAGATGCCTGGTATAGGAGATATCCATTTAACACAAACACTTAAACAGTGCACACGTCTGCTGCAGCGATTTTAGATATACTCACTGTGGACCAGGGTAGTACACTGAGTGCTGACTTGGCCCAGTTTGTTGGCAGCCTCACAGCGGTACATGCCCGCTCCACTGCCATCGCTAGTGTCAATAGTCAGACTACATACTTCTTCAGTCTCACTTATGGTGCATTTGGAAGACTTCTTAACTTGTTTATCGCCACAGAACCATTTCAGGTCCGCTTTCGGCTTACCCCTGTCAATCTTACACTCAAGTACTAGGGGATCTGGTGACGTTACAGTGGTGTCTTCCAGTGGAGATACCACTACAGGTGGGCTTCCCTCTGATACACATACATGAGTCAATTTAAGTTTGAGGTAAGGACCTTCATACACAATGTGAAATTATAACCCACAACAATTTGAAACAACAGATACCACAATAGATGTGCGCGGCAATGTCCAATGTACATTAAAATATTTGTATTCTGAAGACGTTTTCCCATCGGATCTCCAAATAATACACAAGATAACCCTTAGAGCAATTGATTCAGCGAATATAGAAATGAGGATGCTTTACCGAGAGGTTCCTCTGCCTTGACAGGTTTTGTGGGTTCTGACGCAGGGCCAAACCCAGCCTTATTTTCAGCAGTCACACGAAGTTCGTACACCGTGCCTTTCTTCAACCCCTTCACGATATGGTCAAGCTTGGCCACTTTCTCCTTGCAGGCCTGCCACTTGGTCGACCCCTCAGTGCGGTACTCGACCAGATATCCCGTGATTTCAGCGCCACCGTCACTCTCAGGTGGTTGCCAGTTGATTGCGATGCTGTTGTTGGTTACCTTCAGGATGACAGGTGCGTCGGGTTTGCCTGGTTTTTCTGTCGAAGCAAGCATTGACCAAACGCATATTCTAAAGAGTTTAGATAAGGCCACAGGCAGCTTCAAGCGTGAAGTACTGATATATTGCACAAACACAACAGAACATTGGTTTTTTTCAAGGTAATTTAAACTTTATTTTGTATATATTTATTATATTCATAGCTTATGTACATTATGTATTTTCATAAAAAAGCAAATGTATGGATGACGTACCAAACTGGTTCTTGGCAATGAATGGAGGGGATGGTGAACTAGGCGGCCCCTGTCCAACCTTGTTGACGGCACTCACACGCAACTCATACTCATTGCCCTCAATGAGGTTAGCCACGGTCAGTTGAAGGTCAGACACAGCTTCTTTGTTCACGGTTAACCAACGCGAACTATTGGTATCTCGGCGTTCAACAATATAGCCAGTAATGGGGGTTCCACCATCTTCTGAGGGTGGTTTCCATGTTAGCAAGGCGGTTTCCTTGGTGATTTCACTCACTTCAGGAGCCTCAGGGGCACCAGGAAGCACTATAACAGGAATAAATTATATGTATTTTTAAAAAAAACAAAAAAACTCAGAATTAAAAGAGATAAGCATTAGCTGTATATCATCCATTGGCTTTCATCCTCGAATTAACTTAAAGTGAGAGTGTGAGATAATTAAATCCTCATTCCGCTTATTCCATAACAAAGCGCGCTAGCAATGTACATAGTTGAACCATTTTGTACCCCATAGGCTCTGAACTGAGTGAAGAGTTAGTGGCAGCTTGTGGGAGGGGAGGTGACCAAATCAGCTGGGGTGTGGAGAATCACCAACAGGGCTACGGCTAGTGACAAAGATGTCACGAACAAGGTGCATGAACAAAGCAGGAGTTGTCGCAAGTTAGGTTATTTGCGGATTGTCAGAGCATGAACGTAATGGGGTTACAAAATGGTACCTACTTATACACTTGCTTCGAAATCTTCAGCTTCTTTTCATTAAAAATCGCATCTCGCAAAATGGCGCAATATAATTAATGTTTGTTCAACATTCTGCATTTTTTCCTGGCGTAGCTTTCACGATTCTGCCACGTTTGGCATGTATAGTGTGTTGTTTCAGGGCTGTGTTCTCAGGCTGTGTAGTGTGAGGGAGATACATGTCATGACTTGTAGTCTGTGGAGGGTTACAATTCACATCTATGCTATCATAGCAAATGCCACGCAAAGCACCAGCAAACTTGATAAAAAGCTCTTCACGATAGTAGTTTTTGTGTAGCCTTCGCAGCATCAGGTTTGCCAAGGCTTTTCATTGTGGTAAAAACAATTCTTCATTTTGAGCCAAATTATTCAATGTGCAATTTGAAAAGCTGCCAGGCACTTTGCATGTCTTTAGAATAAGACATGGTGAGGTTTCTATACAACCCACATTGGACCCAACAAGTCGTTGAAGTAGTTTGTATATTTACATGATCTGGTCATTGCTGTGATGTTATGTGTGTGATGTCAACATGTGATGAGTGTGATGTCAACATGTGATGTCAACATGTGCTGTTAATAACATTATCACATCATTAAATAACATCACTCACCAAATCCACTGGTCGGCTTCACGGCTTTGTCCAGTGTGGTGAAGTCACCAGTGCCCACGTCATTCTTAGCTGCAACTCGGAACACGTAATTAGTACCCTCAGTCAAATTAGGGACAGTGAACTCCAGCTCGGAAACCTCCTCAACAGGTGTCCATGACCTCTTGTTGACCTCACGGACTTCCAGCATGTATGATGTGATCTCAGAACCTCCGTTATCCTCTGGAGGAGCCCATGTTAGACTCACAGTGTTCTCTGTGACACCCTTCACCATCAAGTCAATAGGTGGGCCAGGTTTAGCTGGAAACAGATTACGAGTAAGTCTGGATAAGTCCTCCTCACTTAAAATGTCATTGGAGAAGATTAGTGCGTTAGTTATCTTCATATTAGTGGTGGAATGAGCCTTCATGTCAGACATTTAGTATAGCGTAGCTAGAAGACTATACAACGGATACCAACATCTCATCATTTAATATCTAATACAAAGAACATTTAGTCAAGTATTGCTATTGTTCAATTCACCACTTTCCGATCTTAAACTTACCCAAAACAATCACAGTCGTGGTAAAGTCACATTCGCCGTGTTCATTCTTAATGGCGACTTTATAAGCTCCTGCATCAGATCGAATGACCTTGACGAGCATCAGAGAGGTCATCCCATGAATGGTTTCAATCTTCATTCGCTTGACATCAGGCATTTTGCCATCGTTGTAGGTCCATTTCACTGTGGGTACAGGGAATGCATTGAATGGTATCTCTAACGGTTTCGATGCTCCGGCCTTGAGGGTAACTGTATCCTCCATGCTTTCACGGGTGAATGAAGGAGGAGCTAGCAGCAAACACGTATGTGAATCAAACATTGCATTCCCCATACAAAACCAAGTAAATGAAAACATAGGATGCATATATATTCACTAATTCGCGATCCACCGTATTATTTCACCACAAATATGACGTTAAACGAATAATACGTTTCGAAATACGTCATACAATTGAAAGCATTTGTCTTGATTTTTTTTAGTTTCTCACCTTTGATTGTGAGGAGAGCCGATGATTGGAGCGTCTCCAGCTTAATAGAGTATTCACCAATGTCTTCACCCTTAGCCGACTTGATCACCAGCCTCTGTACCTGACCATCAGACTGCATGTCATACTGTGCCGATTTCTTGATCACCTTGCCAGCTTTGAGCCACTGGGGTTTCAGGTTCGTTCTAGAAATAGTGCACTCGAAAACAGCCTCCAATCCCTCTTTGTCCAATACTATGTCTTCCAGTTCAGTGAGGAACACCAATGGTGTTACTGCAAATCATACATCGGTGACATAATTAATGTTGACTAATGCAGCCGTCAAAATTGTGACATAAACCGTTCGTTTTAATAGGTAAGAACACTTTTTGGAAGAATTATAAACTTTTGTAAATTTGTATTGAGACTTACTGAATTGAATCGTCTTTGAAGGTCCCGAAAACGGTCCATCTCCAGCCTTGTTCTGTGCTTTTACTCTGAATTCAACTTCGTCTCCCTCTTTCATGTCTGAGACCGTGTATTTTGGCTCGGGGACGACTTCATCAGTATTAACCACACTCCAACGACCACCTTTAGGTCGTTTCTCAATAATGTAGTTAGTAATTGGAGCTCCGCCATCGCTCTCAGGAGGGACCCAGGTAAGGTTGGCAGAATCAGCTGTGATGTCATTAACATCGGGAATTCCGGGTTTCCCGGGTACGTCATACTGATTTTTGGCGGTAAAACGTGTGGATTCGGTTGGAGGACCAGTGCCAGCTGCATTCACTGCGCTGACACGGAAGACATATTGCTCCTTCTCACGCAGATCTGTCACTTCTAGTTGGAGCTCAGTGACCGCATCTTTGCGGACCTTTGTCCAGCGTGATGAGAAGGAATCCTGGCGTTCGATGACGTAGCCAGTGATAGGGGAACCCCCGTCGAACTCGGGAATTTCCCAGGTTAGAAGGCAGGAGGACTTAGTGATGTCATCCACCAGTACATTCCTAGGCGGACCTGGTGGATCTGTTCACGCATCACGCGAGCAAATCAAATAATTCGGAAAATTGATACAAATGATCTAGGAACCTCAAAGGCAAGAAACATTTGGGCGCATTGCATTTAGGTGACAATGGGAAAAATATAGTGCACCCTTATGCTTGATTACATACGTAATCTGGATATTATATTTAATACAAAATGTCATATATCTTAATAAAACTCACCAAAAGGCAGTCTGGCTTTAATAGGTTGCTCAAGAGTGGCCCAATCACTGGGGCCGACCTCATTCTCAGCGCACACCTGGAACAGGTAGTCATTACCTTCGATGAGTTTAGGCACTTTGAGGCTGGTCTGACTGGCGTCGATTGTTTCTACTTTGGTGAAGGCGGATCTCTTCATATCGCGCTTGTTGATGGTGTAGGTGGTGATAGGAGAACCCCCATCACTCTCGGGGACGTCCCATGAGATAATGGCGTACTCCTTGCTGATCTCCGTTACACGTAGGTTACGCGGTACACTTGGTTTATCTGTGGAAAGTTACAAGATAAATTGTTTTATTTCGTAATGGGTTTGAATATGTGTGTGCTCGATGTTATAACGGAATTTATCCATGCATTCTAGAGTCCTCACCTTTGATAATGACTTCAAATTCAGCCGAGGCCGACCCAGCTACGTTTTCAGCCGTGACCTTGAATACGCCTGCGTTGGGAGCAGTGACGTTCTTCAATTTAAGTGTGTACGTAGTATCAACAACCTCAATTTCATAATCAGTGCCGGGTGTGATTGTGGCTTCATTAAATGCCCAGGTAACACTCGGGGTGGGGAATCCTGTGATGGTGACGCAGATGGTCAGAGTGGAACCCACTGTCAGGAGTTGGGGTACTTTGAGGCTCTCACTGTAGGTGATCTTGGGCACCTCTGTGAATGGAAACAATTTCACATTTAACACCTTTACGATTTGAACTCCTTTTTGACATAATTATCATGATGTATTCTCGCTATTTGTTGGTGTGGTGTTGCAGAGTAGCTAATGCATACCGTGGACTGTTAGTTCTGCCGATGTCTCGCAGCTGCCAAGCGCATTGGCTGCTTTCAGCGTATATTTCGCTGTGTCATCGATGTTGGTGTCCTTGAGTGTCAAGGTCGCCTCGGCTTCTGTATTCGACATTTCCACGTGCTCACTAGGCGACAACGGTTCGTCGTTCATTTGCCTATAGACATAGTACAGATTTTAGTTAAGAAAATGGGCTCATTAGGAAAACCCAAATAATGTAAATATGTTTTTCATATCTAAACGTTACCATCATTACTGTCTTCTTAGCCACATTGTTCAAATGTGGTTATAAATCAATAACTTGTGTTTTTTGCATTTGCGACGGCGATTTATTGACTGGACATCGTACCAAGTGACTTCTGCTTCCGGTTCTCCCAGATCGAGAGTAGCTGTGAAGGAGACGTCGGCTGGGGCAACCACTGTGGTATCTTGCAATCCGTGTTTGATTTCAGGAGCAGTACCCTCTGTAGCAATGGTGTCAGAGCAAATTAAGTGGAAGTGATCGAGAAATATTGCCTAGGTTGGTACATAACTCTGTAACAACTTAGTAAAATAGCCAATTAATATTACTCATACCAATGACTTCTTCTGCTTTGACTGGGGCGTTTTCAGAATAGGGTCCCAAGCCCGCGCGATTCTCAGCTGCCACGTGGAACTCATACACAGTTCCCTCAATAAGGTCCTTGGCAGTGAACTGACACTCGGTCACTGCTTCAGTCAGTGTGGTCCAGGCAAATGCCCCTTCAGGTCGGCATTGTAGGGTGTAGCTGGTTATAGGGCTGCCTCCGTCATCCTCTGGAGGCGTCCAGGTTACAGTGATGGAGGTCTTGTTTACCTCTGGGAATTGTGGAACACCAGGTGCGCCGGGCTTACCTGCAGAAGTAAGTTGAGAATAGTCATTGTTAATAATCAATTTAGTAAGTTTTATGCATTAATTGATTGTCAGATGTAAAAATATTGTATTCAACTGAGCGCACAATTTAATTCGATTTCGGCCAATTCTTAATAAGCCTCACATCATCATATTAAGCCTCTCATCATCATATTAAGCCTCACATCATCATATTAAGCCTCACATCATCATATTAAGCCTCTCATCATCATATTAAGCCTCACATCATCATATTAAGCCTCACATCATCATATTAAGCCTCACATCAATCACATAAAGACTTACTCCATGGGTCCTTGGCAGTGATGGGTTTGGTAGGCTCACTAGGAGGACCAACCCCAACAGCATTCTCAGCGCTGGTCCTGTACTGGTAATCATATCCTTCAACGACCTCTGTGTCAGTGAAGGTCATGGTAGTGATGAGCTCCTTGCTGATCTTGAGCCAGTGTTTACTGGAGGTGAGATGTCGCTCGACGTGGTAGCCAATGACAAGTGAACCACCGTCATGCTCAGGGGCTTGCCATTCAAAACTGATAGAGGATTTGAAAACCTCCGTCGGTGTCACAGATCGGGGAGGACCTGGGGGGTCTATCAATACAGAAACACACCAATATAAGCTTAAAACATATCATGAATATCTTTCAACCAACACAGTTGCTTTACCAACACTGTCGGTTATGTTTAATAGAGGATCAGTTAGGATTTATCAGAGAATTAGAAGTCCTTGTCGTAGTCCTTATTTTGAATGTTCAGTTTTCAGAGTATATATATTTGTATTTCTGACCGTGTTGACTCTTTGCGGTTACTGGCTGAGTTAGCTCGACAAATTCACCAGTTCCCACTTCATTAACAGCAGCCACCCTCAATGTGTAATTCACGCCAGACTTGAGGTTCTGGGCACAAATCTCCTTGACCGTGACCTCGTCAACTTTGACCCATGCGCGTTTGTTAGCTTCGCGCATCTCAACGATGTATGACGTCACTTCGCAACCCCCGTCAACTTCTGGTTCGTCCCATTTAAGACTGATGGTTGATTCTGTTGTCTCTGTGACGGTGAGATTCCTGGGTGGTCCTGGTTTGTCTACAATCAATAAATATATTTGTACTATACTTGTGTTATCGTACCCGTGTCGGCTTGTGGACCCCTGACTTATTGGTTTATCTACAAAATATAACGTAGCGACATTAATACAACAACATGGACGTACAATATCATATATATGAAAGAAACTCTCAGAAAATATTGTAGTATATGTTTGATATGTATGCGAGATCGAGGCTACGTATGATGTGTATAGCATTGTTAACCAAAATAATTCAACTGCAAAGTTAATTGAGAAAGGAATTATCTAATGATTGTCTAGAGTGAGCTATCTTACCGTTTCAGAGTTACATAAATACTTACCCAGCACTATAAGCGTAATGGTGAAGGTCGCCACTCCCGTGTCATTCTTCAATTCCACGGAATATGGACCGGCGTCTTCCGGTTTGACTTTAGCCATGCGTACTGTGGTCATGTTGATAATGGTCTCACTCTTGATGCGCTTGTTGCTGAGCGGCTTGTCCGAGTATGTCCACGTGACTTCCGGCTGTGGGTTGCCGGTAAATGGGATTTCGACGGCAGTTGAGGCCCCGGTTTTTAGACGCAATGTGTCAGACAGATCAGTTTGTGTGAATTGGGGTTTCACTAAAGTCACACACATAGACAGTTGTTACAGTTTATACAAATGAAGCAACCGACGATCGCGAAATCAGCTTTGTGAATAGTGTATATTATGGCATCCTATTTTATCGAGAAAAAAGTAAACAGCGGTTAAATCCGTCAACAGTTCATCAAATGGAAAGCTCGAAAACGTTCAGTTCGGTATTTTAACCTCGTTCGTTTTTTCAAACAAATTCATTTTGGACTTACCCTTGAGGTAAAGATTAGCTTTTGAGCTGACTCCGGGGAACCTTACAGCATACTCATCTTCGTCGGCAGCTACGCTGTCCTTGACTAGCAAGCGATGAACATTTCCCTCAGTCACCATCTCATACTTGTCACTGGGTGTGAGTACTACATTTCCTTTAAGCCACTCGGGAGTGAAACCGCCTTTGGAAGTCTCGCATTCAAATGTACCAGTGAGATGGAATTCTTCCAGTGTGACGTCATCGATTGGACTCAGGAATGCGATTGGCTCTTCTGTAAAATCAAACGAGTGTGTCATAGGTTTCTTAATACACCAAGACGTTCATATCCGAGACAGCAATGAAAGAGGATGCTGGTAAATAAAGCTAATATGTGTTATCTTATATATATATATACTCAACCACTCAGTGGATATCAAATAGAAAAAAATACACAAACTTTTCTCCTCCCTCTCAACATACCTCCAACGTATAACGTTGCGGACGTCGACGCGTTCTCAATGCTGTAAGAATATGCTCCAATATCGTCGAGCTTGAGGTCAGTGATGGTAAGAGACTGGGTGTAGCCATCAGTGGCCAGGGTGAACCTCGCTGACACATCCACCTCCTCGCCTTTAAAGCGCCAGGTACCATCAGTTCGATCAGGCTTGGACAGCGTACATGTGAATGTGACGCTCTCATTCTCCATAGCTGACTGATCACTCAGTGGCGACGTTATTTCAACTGGCTTCTCTGTTGACACAGTGTCAGCTCGTGGGTGAGTAAGTGATTCATAAAGTAAATTTAATTTCAGGTCGATATTAGCATAAGACTGGGTATGATATTTAAATGGTCAGTAATTACGGAATAATATAAAAACGTTAACAATAATGATTGATTCTTAACGATAAAGGGGATGCTCTGGTATCGAATACGTCATCACAATGACCGCGATACGTTTTTTAAACACTGAAAAAAAGCAGATAAGCACGTAAAAACGTTTCGCATTTTTATCATGTGATGTGACGGACCTTTGACGGTAAGGGTGGCGTCAGCGGATATGACGCCATATTGGTAGTCGTCGATTTGGACAGTGAACTCGGCGTTGTCATCCAGAGTCAGATCACCCACTGCCAGAGTATGACTGAATGAAGTCTCATCCGATGTTATGGTGAATCTGGCATCGGATGTGATTGGCTCTCCGTTACGCAACCAGGTAACAGGGCGTGGCTTAGAGAGTTGCAGAGTGAACGATGCATCTGCTGTTTCCATAGAGACTTCGTCAGTAGGGGCCTTGATGATCTCACATGGTTTTTCTGAATAACATACATCATGGGGATTAAGATCTCAGTCAAATATTTTTAATATATAGGTCTGTAACTTCGGGCATGTAGCTCTGGATATCTTTATATTGACGTATCCATGGTAATAATGCTTTGTCCCTGTGTACCTTGCACCGTGAGAGTTGCACAGGTCTCAGCATTCTGACACTGCAGGCTGTATTCGGCACCATCTTCGACTTCTGATCTCGGCAACATCAGTGTGTATGTGTGATCTTCATTGGACACTTCATAGCGCTTTGTGTCAAGAGGAATGACAGCACCATCTTTGAACCAAGTCACTTTCTGGTTGGGTTTGGAGAGGTCACAGGTCAATGTCACAGAGTCATACTCTGTGACCGTGAGGTCAGATAAGGGTGATGTGACGACAACGGGCGCTTCTGGAGACACGAGAAGTAAGAAATATAGATTTACATTGTATGCAATTCACGAGGACAACACTCCCGATTCACCAATTAAGTATAGCGCTTAAACTAAGCTTGAAAATACTTCAATGGATTATCAAACTGAAGTCCGCACCTGCAACTGTAACTTTGCTAGTAGTTTTCTCTTGGCTACTCAGGATAGTGCATGTGTACTCAGCATCGTCCTTGACCGTGGTTTTGGGAATCTCCAGGGAGCAGTCAGCTTCGTCCTGGGTGATGGCATAGCGCAGACCGGAAGCGATCTCCTCGCCATTTTTCTGCCACGTGACGGGGACTCCTGGTTTGGAGGTTGAGCAAGTGAGATTAACGCTGGCTTCCTCACTGACCTCTTGATCCTCAAGGGGTACGGTGAAGGTCACAGGAAGTTCTGTGGGCAAATAAAGTAGGTGTCATTTTACTTCCCTTCAGAACACAGGTGCATATGTAGTGATATAAAAAAATATTAATGAATAATCAAGCATTTAAACCAATAGCTTAAGGGGGACTGATCCTGTTGTGTAAATGTAAATGAGAAGGGTTTGAAATTTTCTGCTTGCAGGGAACTCCTGCTGTGAGCTTCATATAAATAGAACGCTTCATGAATCACGCATCAAATCGTAACTAATTAGCATGGTAACTGTACCATGGACATGAAGGGGCGCTTGTGTCATTGCTAGACCCGCCGTCACCATGTATTCACCCTCGTCTTCCAGGATGGTCGACTTGATACTGAGCCTGTGTACAGTTCCCTCGACTGTAAATTCGATCCTCTCAGAAGGTGAGACCTCTGTTCCATCCTTGGACCAGCATAAGGTAACGTTCTCTTTATTGACCTGTACTTCTAGAAGCACGCTCTGTTTCTCATCCACGGTCGTCTCCTTCAGAGGCACTATGAACTGGATTGGGATTTCTGTTCGGTATAAAACAATTGGATTTAAAGCGGGAACTGCCACTCCTAATTGATTAATAGGTTTATATCGGGCGCAATAAGAGAACTACCTTCAAATGAGCGATATTAGAGTGGCTGCTGCTTAAAGATCATGAAATAAATAGGCTGGTTGGTGACAAAAATGATATTTAGGAGATCATTTTTGTCACTTCCTGCACCCAGCACAGTTTGCCTTTTACTTTCCTATTTATTAAGAGCTTACCTTCAACTTCCAACATGGCATTGGAGGAGCGGTTACCGATCTTGACGGTGTATTCGCCCATATCCTCGATCTTAGCCTCTTTAAATACTAGTTTATGGGTACAGCCATCCACCTGGATCTCAAAACGTGAATCCAGTCCGAGGTCATTGCCATCCTTGTACCATTCCAAACGCCTGTTCGGCTTGGAAATCTCGCACTCAAGACTGACCGACTCCGACTCCATGCATTTTTGGTCTTGTAGAGGGATTGTGAAGTACACTGGCTCTTCTGCAGACATTGGTACACACAACTTTATCCAACGAGACAAACATATACACAAATTTATACATCGATACTGGTTTGTTTTCATTTTTATTCGATTGGTTTTTAAACCGTTCGTTTCGGCGAAAATATTCACGTTCATTTGTCAAATTCACAATATGACTGCGAATCCCTGATTGCACAAATTGTTGTCAATGATTGAAATATTTAAATTGTAAACGAAAGCATAATAATTACAACTGTCGGTTGCATAAATGTATTATTAAAACACGAACCTTCAACGTAAAGCATGGCAGAGGTTTTGTCTTTCTCGAGAACAGCTGTGTACTCAGCCTCGTCTTCCAAGTTACACTTGGGTAGCGTCAAGCGATGAATTCCACCGTCCACCTCGACCACGTGGAACTCGTCAGGAACAAGGAGTTCTCCGTCTTTAAGCCAGGTAAGCTGTTGATCAGCTAGAGACACCTGACATTCCAACACGGCCCGCTCATTCTCTATAGCGGTCTGTTCTTTCAGCGGTACAGTGAAGTGAGCATCCAGTTCTGTTAACATGTCATCAACATCAATAAATTTACGAATGTTATTTGTGCAAATATTGCAGCACAAATTTTGAATTTGGATATAATCCTCATATTGAATGCTGACAATGCATAGGAACATGAACTAAATTGATGAGTTAGCCAGTACAAGCTCCAGTAATACGGTATGTAGTAGTGCATTTAGAGCTTGGCGGATCAGTTGATGGAGAGCGACAAGAGATGACGTCAGAGTTTATGATTGGGGAAGGCAGTGGGTGATTTGACAGGTAATCGTACAGTAAACAACGATGCCATATCTCTGCTTGGGATGTTATCCCTGGAAGAATGACCATTAAGGCAAGCGTGAGTGACGTTGGGTTGTAACGCCTAAGCAGGGTACCTTGAACAGTAACATGGGTGGAGGTGGAGTCATTAGGGAGACGACAGGTGAACTCGGCTGTGTCATCAGCAGTCACCTCCGGTACAGTGAGTTGGTGCAAGGAGCCATCAGAACTGATGATGTAATGTTCATCGGCCACGATCTCCTGCTGGTTCCGCAACCAGACAGGAGTGACGTCATCGCGGTTGGTGGCGCATTCGAGTGTTAAAGTCTCGCTGACAGTGGCTGGCGTTAGATCGGGTAGTGGTTTGGTGAACTTGGGTCGTTCTGGAAGTAAAGTGGGAAGTGAGAAAAGTGGGGGTGGGAGGTTATCGTCGGTGATGGGAACGACAGTGACATGCGTAATATGTTATATATTTAGAATGATGATCCACAATTATATTGTTCTTTGGGGTAAACATGTTACTATGGCGGAATAAACATTATAATGATAAGTGCTTTAGTGCAATCATATTGGATCCAGCCATGCATAAAGAACAAAGCTGTCAGCAACTTGATACTGATTGAAGTGAAGCAACGGTCAATATGTTCATACTCGGTTCCGATATTGAGTCCAAATCAAGTCTCGCGCAACTAGACTTGCCGTAACATTAAATAGACAACAACAATTGTGTCGTTCAACAAGAGTCCTTTACCTTCGACGAGCACAGTAGCCGTTGAACTGTCAGGACCTATTTCTACCGTGTATTCAGCCTCATCATCCAGAGTAGCTTCTTTGATGGAGAGAACATGTACGGTACCCTCGGTCTGTATATCCACATGTTTGTCAATATCTGGCAGGATCTCCAAGTCGTCCTTGAACCAGGCGCTGTCCGCTTCCGGTTTGTTGGCCTCACATTGTAAGTGTAGAGGTTCGCCTTCCATAATGGTGATCTTCTGCGGGAGAGGTACTACAATCTTCAGTGGATTCTCTGTGAGTGAAATGACAACAGAATTAACATGCTATTTAGATGTTATCAACAGACGACAATACTGCAGTCATTTCAGATGCCAGTGTAGTCCGATTGTTTACTTTCTATAGTGATAACATAAGCCAACCCTATATCAGTGTATCAAAGTTATATCAGTAGGAATTTGGTCGCTGTTGATTAACGGAATCGTCCAGGCCACCACAACATCTCCTCACATATATTTACAGTAAAAAAGCACGAAATGCACCAAAAACAAGGCCGGAGGATTGAAAAGCCCAGCAATTTCAAGTGGGGTTTCGATCGGTAAATCATTATGCTGTTGTGTGAATGCAGTAGCATATGAAAGCCATATACACACAATACATTACATATCACAAATGAGAAGTCTAAAACGCCTCAGTCACACTTGCTCACCCTCCACCCAGAGTGTAGCAGCCGTTTTCTGCTCATCCACGGCCACGGTGTATTCGGCCTCGTCATCCAGAACGGTATGAGCGATGGTCAGGCGATGCCACGTGCCATCCTGAATGATCTCTATATGTTCAGCGGGTACTACCTCATTACCATCTTTATACCACTTCACCTCCTGATCTGGCTTGGAAACCTCACATTCCAAGGTCACCGAATCACCTTCTGTGACCTGTGTTTCTTTGAGAGGTGTGGTGAAGGTCACAGTCTCTTCAACCTCAACGGGTTCTGGTTCAGCAGGTTTCTCTTCAACCGGTTTCTGTTCGACGGGTTCTATCTCGGCTGGTTTGACAGGAGCAGGCTCTGCTTCTGGTGATGAAGAATTGTTTACGTTAGTAACACTGAGCCTTCAACTTTATTACTCTTTTTCAAAAATACTTTGTATGAGATGATTCATTTGACAAGTATGAAAGCATTTAATGAGTTTGCGAACAGAAGTACTCGGGTATAAATGATTTCTTGTGACCACTCATTGGATTCTGGTTTGCATATCAACATTCATCGTTAATGTTAAACATGTATGTCATGTAATCTTAAATAGTTTATGAACTTAATACGGCTGCAATCTATTCACTCTCTGTTGTTGATAACGAGATATTTACCACGCCATGGTTAGAGCACTTTAGAGGATACATACATTTGATAAATTTATGATAATTGCAAATATTTTTGTCTATGCATATAAGATAAAACCTGTTTAGCTACTAAATCCTCCTGTTAACAAGATGAGAATATATACTATGGCATATGGGGTTATTTCGGTGGCTTCGTGCCGCCCAATCAAGTGAGGAATTAATATTGTAACTTATCGTTTTCATCATCATTCAATCTTGCCGTTTACGACAAGATTCCGACAATGTCTTCAAAATGACACCAAACGTTTCTACTTGTTCTGATTGAAGACACCGATAAGGATTAAGTTATTTGATAAAGATATGTGATAATAATGATAGGTGTTGATAAACAGCTATGCTCAGTTTTTCCAGTGTGTCGGCTTTGATTTCCGATATAGAATATAATTATGAAAATATATTTCAGTTAGGATTGTATTCGTAACAAAGAATGTATATCTTCATCAAGAGTTGTTTGTTTTGACACAAAAGAATGTATATCTTCATCAAGAGTTGTTTGTTTTGACACAAAAGAATGTATATCTTCATCAAGAGTATATCTTTGTGTTTGTTTTGACACAAAAGAATGTATATCTTCATCAAGAGTTGTTTGTTTTGACACAAAAGAATGTATATCTTCATCAAGAGTTGTTTGTTTTGACACAAAAGAATGTATATCTTCATCAAGAGTTGTTTGTTTTGACACAAAAGAATGTATATCTTCATCAAGAGTTGTTTGTTTTGACACAAAAGAATGTATATCTTCATCAAGAGTTGTTTGTTTTGACACAAAAGAATGTATATCTTCATCAAGAGTTGTTTGTTTTGACACAAAAGAATGTATATCTTCATCAAGAGTTGTTTGTTTTGACACAAAAGAATGTATATCTTCATCAAGAGTTGTTTGTTTTGACACAAAAGAATGTATATCTTCATCAAGAGTTGTTTGTTTTGACACAAAAGAATGTATATCTTCATCAAGAGTTGTTTGTTTTGACAGAAAAGAATGTATATCTTCATCAAGAGTTGTTTGTTTTGACACAAATTGAAGGTTTGAATACGGAGTGTTGTCACGATAAGAATAGCATTAGTGATTTCAACTCTCAATATTTGTAGAAGATGTCTTTAGAAGCAGTTGATGGAAATTGTATCTATGAAATATAACTTCAAACCCATAATGCAGTGACCAAAAGTAAGTTGTGCTGGATAATGGTGGTAAAAAACTGATTTGGGTTTCTTACTGGATTTGTTCGGGTCGCAGGCTTCGAATACAGTGACAGCACACCAGGCATAAACGCATGCAGGAATGTAAGGTAAAGGCAAAACAAACATTTATTCATTCTACCAACACAACAAACTGAGCAAACAATAAAGCATTGCACTCGGTGTCCATATTCTAGTGTAACGATTCATAAACTTCCATAAAAGGTCGATTAAAATCGATTGTTAATATCACTTATGTAAATCATTGATGAGGAAATACAAAATAATAATGGGGAAACAAAAACAACCATGCACCAATCTGACAACAACAATAGCATGCGACAACATTATATAACATGGCATCACATAGCTTCTGCAGTGTTACGACTTAAAAACTACAATATTTTGAACTAAATGTACACCCAGTTACTGAATTCACACAAAAGAAGTATCATCCTCATATTTCTTCACATATGTGATCAGATGTGCGTAATTCCATTGATTTCACATTCAATTTGCGTAGAATGGCCATAAATTGGGACGATTATATGAATAAATGCATGCAGGATTCTGCTCTGTTACTTTCAGCAGTGTTCAGGTGCGTCACGTGACCATGGTTGGCTGCTGGGGAGGAGGGCAATCCCTTCCGTCCACCTTGTGATTCGCCGTAACACCTCTTTCCCATGTATTTTAACAGTCACCCCCATGAGGTATGTAACTGGTGCGTCTATCACCCCCACAAATCCGTATTCCCAACCATTTTGTTGGATGACCCTATCCTGTCCCCGACTGTATGATGCTAAATAACGGCCTAGGACATCATTTCGGTGACCATGAGTCAGCAACGGAGAGGGCGACATCGTGGGGGGTATCTCTATATCTATGTATGTGGTAGAGGTGGAATGAGTTAAATGCATGAACCATCGTAATGTTTCTGTGTAACCATATCGATGTGGAGAACGTGGAAGAAGCACCACACCCACCAGCCACTGGTCTGCTGAGTTCACACCACCGCACTGATGGGGTAACGCTACAACATCACACTTGTTATTGATGGGCAGAAATGCTGAGGACGTGAATCGAGGATAGAACAAGGTGCGTTCTATCCATGTGTTGGGTCCATGAGATGATGACGGAGGTAGGACTACAGTTTCAGACCACCTCTGCTCCCCCCATATTCTACCCTCGTCCTCCTGCCTGAAATAAGGGCTCACTGAGGAGACCTTTGGAGACGTCAAGGGTATGGACCCACAAACGTTTGTTCGCCGAGTCAGCAAATCGCTGGTGTTAGGATCATTTGGCCAGACCACATGCTCAGACGATTCGTCGTCAGAGTCAAGTAAATACGTCTGGATGGTGTCAAGAATCACCTGACGCTGATGGGCTCGCACGTCAGAGTCGGTATCCACGCCAGGCCAGTCAGAGGTCACACTACTGTCTTCACCGGGCTCCATCGACACATGTGATGACATTTGAGATTCAAATTCAGAGGAGTCAAAGTTCAATTGTTTGAATAATGAAGGGGTGGACTGTGGTGATGGTAGGTCTGTTTTTTGCGTAATTTCAATGGGCCAAACTTGTGACAGGGGCGAGTCTATAGGCCACATTACGCCACGGTTAGGACGCGTAGGTCGGCGTCTCTCCGACAAATCGCCAAGGTAATGAGGACGTGTTTGTGACCTTGGGGAGCTAGATTCACTACCTGAACAACTTTGTGAGCTTTGATCGGTGATAGTATCTAACTCTGCAGTGCGTTCTTCATGTTGTCTCCAATCGGATTCCTGCACTAAACTACATTCAGACAAAACACAACTGGAATCATCGCCATGCCACGCATAGCTGGAATTTACGTCACTGTGTTCGTTGTTGTTTTCATCGAAAACACTGTAGCAGCTTCCCATTAACGTACTCGTTGACCTTGGGCTACTGAGTTGGCTACGGTCTATGTCGTAAATGACCTTGAAATGACCCTCAATATTGATTTCGTCTTTGCTTGACTTCAATGTCAAGCTGTTGACTGTGACAGTGTCTGTAGCACCCGTAGACGCTGCTTTAATTGGGGAAGACCAATTTTTGTAATGTTGCTGGATCTGCCAATCACTGTCTCTATCAATGTATCTTGTATTTCCAATACATGAGCTACCGTGAACTCCATACTGCCTGGGTATGTAAGGATGAGTAATATCGGGCACTTCAGGGCTTCTTTTCGACATTTGATTAACGCGTGTTTCCCTTGATAAGCAAGGATTGGCAGACGCGCATGTACCTTCCCATGAGTCAGAACCGAATGCATGTAGATTCGTAAAAGGCAGCATGCAATTAAAGGGTTTCTGGGAATAAATGTAGGATATCCCTCTGGGCGTGTGAGGTGCGATTGGAATATCTCGCCGGCTTCTTCTGAATGCTATAGTAACCACAGGAACATAACACACACATGCAGGATTGAATAAACATAAAAGGCTCAATAAAACACGTATCCACGTATCATGCAATGTCGAAAATGGGAAAACTGTGGTAAGAACATTTTCTCAATAGGGATGTCACAATGTCACGACAGCTAGGAGATTTCTGGTCAACCATGCAATCACACCATGCATTATCAGTCACACTGAAGTGGGGTGGGTGGGTGTTTGATGTTCTGAGCTTATAAAATGGGGATTTAGGACTTGTAAATGGCGATGCTTGTGTTTTGACAGGTGCTTTTGAATTTGCACATTTAAATCATTGCCCCTTTGTGTTTTCTGTTTGTTGAGTCATTTTGGTATGTTAATAAGTTCCGTTTTTCCTTAACATATGGTTTGAGAAATATTTCAATAAAGTTTCTACTTAAAATCGGACTTTTCAACACATGCAAATGAGCTTTACCCTTCGCTGTTACATACTGACGTCCTAAGTGAGCTTAAAATGAAACGACTATGGTTGCAAAGCACAATAGTTATGTATGTGTATAAGTTCTACTCACTATCAACGGTGAGTTGTGCAGTAGACTCGGCTTTACGGAAGACGGCCTTGACCTCGCCAGTATCCTCAGGTTTGGTCATATTAATGGAGAGTTGATGGACGGCACCCTCGGCAAGCACCTGATACTTGGTACTGGCCTCGACAGGTGCGCCGTTCACAAACCAATCAACAGGTAAGTTCTTATGACTGACTTCGCAATCAAAGACAGCAAACTCTGTTTCTTTGACGTGCTTGTCTGTCAAAGGACGGACGAATGTGTACTGGAAAATGAATACAAATATAAGCCGTTTGACTCGGCGTCCTTTACTGGAGTGACGCCATGACGTAATGGATAATAGAGAGCTGTTACAAATCATTACTTTATCCATAGTGGTTTTTATAATAAATACATGGAATGAATTTCCCCTCTGAATATGGTTCAAGTCAATATTTAATTAAGTAAGATGAGCATGTCGAAAATGCATTGCAATTAAAGATACAATCCCCTGCATGATACTGCCGTGAAGCAGAGCGGTACTGGCGACCCTCCATTTTCCAGGCGAATACATCAGAGCAGTCTCAACCCAACACTCACATTTCCTTTGCCGAATTTGAGCGACTTGTCCTCCTCCTCCACAGGAGTCTCCGGCTTGGGGCCCTTTTTGTATTTCTCTGGCTTCACTTCCTCCACAACCTCAGGTTCTGGGGCAGGTTTTTCCTGCTTAATGGTGTGCGTCACTTCCGCTTGTTCGCGCTCGGACGCTACAAACTCCATCTTTGTTCTCTCCTCCTGTAGCACGAGCTTATTCATTACACACAGTACGGTTCTGAGGGTTGGGTGTGGGGGTGAGGGGGGTGGTCGTCATTGCGTGTTTTTGGTTGAGAATAAACTGATTCTGTTGTGAAAGAAATTAATTGGACGAACCAGTTCGTGTGTGACTTTGGCGGATAATCGGTGTTCTTCCGGTTCGTCGACGTCATGGTGGGTCAAGGTCACAGAGGCCAGTTCAGTCTGTTCCGGCTGTTCTTCTATTTCCACCTTCTGCTCACACAGTAAAAACACTTAAATGGGTGTTGCTTCTATTCAACAAGTATAATACATAATACATGGGCACAACGTTATCAAATACAGTGAGGCATGTATATTGTTTTATTTAAGGTGCTTTAACGAGCCACTGGCTGACGAGCAGGAGGGACGTACCTTGAGTTTGACATTCCAATCCACCTCCTCCTCACCTGTCTTCTTCGTGACCTCACTGTCAATGGGACACAGACGAGTTACAACACGTACACCACGGACAAAAACAACCACGAAAACGCGCATCATTCTACATCGTTTTCGTACAAGACTTGATCAAAAAAGAGGCTCGTGTAGGTTTCAGAAATTGATTTAGGATACTGTATTTTGTTATTTTCGTAAATAAGATTTGTTGTCTATTCGTGACGTCATATTTTAATGCACAGCGCTGTTTAAAACATTAACAACTCAGATTGGAACCACGAAAACCAACAATAATCTTACCAACCAACCCACGCACCATAAAAAAATATATAATAAAATAAGTTATAAAATGACTTCATTCGATCAATGGACATTAGCAAACCACACCACCCTAGATAATTAAGTGTATTTACGCCTTCTTGAGCTGTGCCTTCCAGTCCTGCACCTCCTCTTCCTTATCCGTCACCATGAGGGTAGCTGGACACGTGTCGCTGCCGTAAATGTTACTGATTGTCACCGTGTACGTGCCAGAATCCTTGCTCTTCACATGGTCCAGCTCAAACACATACTGCTCGCTTTCCTTGTCAAAGTACACCTTACAGTTTCCGCTATTCTCCATCTTCTTCCACTTGCCCTTGCTCCATTCCACTTTGGGTTCTGGCGCGCCGTCCACTCGGCATTTGAATATTGCAGTTTGGCCTGAAATAATATTATGAAAATGATAACGATGGTGATAATAATGATTTTAATAATGATAATATTAATGATAATGATAATATTAATGATAATGATAATATCGATGATGATAATAACAGTGTTCGGAATTAACGTCTGATCTGACACCAGGGTTTGTAAGCTTACCATCGAGGACTGTGCATTTGATGGGCTTCTCGATAAAGGTCGGCGCGCGACCAGATACAGTGAGCTGAGACGTACAGCTTGCCTCGCCACCATTGTTTTTAGCCACCACCTTCACCGTACCATCCTTTCCACGAAGGTCACCACTCAAGGTCATGGTGTAGATATTGGTTTTACTATCAACAGTGAAGGTCACATTATCGCCTTCGACCAGCTCCTCGTCGTTCAGGTACCACGTGGCTGTGGGCTGCGGGAAGCCGGTGATCTTAGCCTCGAAATGGGCGGTTCCTTGTTCAGGAGCCTCGACATTTTCTAGAGGCTTGACGATCTTAGGTGGCTTCACCGCTGGAAAAGGGTATATAGGAGGTTAAATTTATGTTAATCAAAACAAATTCGATTAATGTCCGAATTTCCTGGAAGATATGCCATTAAAATTTCAGTTCTGTTATTGAAAAGCGCTGTATGACTATTCCTCATTCATGTACAAGATATCATATTTGTGTCTGTAAAGAAACACATCCTCCTCTGACTTTGAGATATTACTATACAAAATAATTTTACATGAGGAAAATTCCCACACGGGCTATGGTACTCACGTGTGACTTTGAGTCTGGCGCTAGCAGACATCTCGCCCTGGTCATTGATGGCTTTCACTGTGTACATCCCCGCCTCATCTAGTTTGACGGGTTTGATCTTCAGGAAGTGGACTTCTTCCTCCTTCTCGTACACATAGTGCTCGGAGGGTTCCAACTTCTTATTACCACAGTACCTATATTCCACAGACTTTTTATGTAAACCAACGAATCGGCAGTATAAAACAAACGGAAAAAACGGAACCGGAAATACTCAAATCGGAACCGGAAACACATATACCGAAACCGGAAAAAGATTACTATGATAAAATGGAATTTATATACAGCTTTATCGACACCATGTTAATTAATGGGAAGCGTTTACTTTGCCGTAACAATCTGATGTACAAATGACAGCTTCGTACCATTCGACTGTCGGCTCGGGACTGGCGTGTACTGTAGTCTCAAATACGACGTCATCGCCTTCCAAGCATTCTTTATTATCGGGCTTCTTCAAGAATTTAGGCATCTCTTTCTTGACTGAAATTCATTATCAGTTGTGACATAAGGCACCTTAAATTCGTTATCAGTTGTGACATAAGGCACCTTAAATTAGTTATCAGTTGTGACATAAGGCACCTTAAATTCGTTATCAGTTGTGACATAAGGCACCTTAAATTAGTTATCAGTTGTGACATAAGGCACCTTAAATTAGTTATCAGTTGTGACATAAGGCACCTTAAACTTTTCTCAAGTCGTCGTTGCATCATTGATGCGTTTTATTATAGACATATTTCCAATAACAGTTTCACTTAAGTACTAACGCGGTACTTTAAACAACAAGTTATAACAACGGCAAATGAAATATCCCGACCTATATCAATCATTATAATTGACTATATATCCGTTATTCCGAGTTTGTGATATGCATCGAATAACTCACAAGATACCGTCACGTGGTGATGTACTTACTTTGAATAGTGAGGGGTGCATCGCATTCAGCTTTACCAGCAGTGTTTGTAATCTCGGCTTTGATTGGCCCAACATCGTCCGTAGTACAAGCGTCGATGATGATGTGAGCTGCAGTTTCCGTTTTACCTGGCGTCACGTTGGTGGTGATACGCTCGGTAGGTTCAATGGGTGCATTCTTGTGATACCTGCATTAGAAAGAGTTAAATAACATCATGTAGGCATGTAGGCAACGTCAGCAATTAATTCATCAATCAGCAAATCTAAACAACCTGGCACATGGAAACAATGAAATTATAACAATTACTACACAAGAATTGTAGTCTTATTCTTTAATATTGCTATGGGCGCACCAAGTGATATCCGGGGTGGGAACGCCAGTGTAAGTGCAATCAAATCGCACTCGTTGACCTTCGCGCACTTCCTGTGGCTTCAACTTCCGGATGAAGTTTGGTGGTAGCACTTGCTCTGCAAATGTATAATTATTCATTAATGAATTATTATAACGGATTCTTCATATTCAATTGTGCAACAAGATGGTATCTATTGACTGCTTTGTTTGAACCACACATGAGCATTGCATGAACAGGAAAAATGCAAAGGTAAAAGTGTAAAAAAAATTGTGCTTAGTTAAGTTATAGGTGAAAGGGCAAGTACTCGTTCATAACGCGATATTTAACTAAGCACATTTTTTAAGAGTGGTGTGTATTGTCCACATACCGTCCTTGGGAGATTTGGGTATCTCAGCAGTGTCGTCATCTATGAAGTGCAATGGGAAGCAAAAGGTGCAGAGGTTAACACGGGTCACGCAATGTTACAAAGGCTCCTGATGTAAGACTCTCATGTCTTGGCAAAATCGCACAATCTATTCATCCCGTGGGTTATGCTTTTTTGCCAAGCACATTTAGTCACTTGTGAACAAGAAATGTCTTTATCATATTTATTGGCCATGAAATCTCAGATAAGTCATCAGAAGCCTTTGCGCAACAACAGGTGCAAATGACGTCATCACCATCACAACACCAAATCGCCCACGGCATGCAAAGTGTGATTCTACAATCGAACTTGAAAGAGGGCGAAATGTGCAAAGGGGGACAGTGTGTACAATATTGCACGCCTATGCAGGGCACAATATTGACATAAACAACCGCATCATAGAGAGTTCATCAAAGAGATCAAGATAGATGATAAGAAAGTGGGCTTCTACAAAGACAATCTCTCCAGCTGTGCATTGAGAATAAGCAAATGACAACAACTCGGCAAATTGAAAATCACAATACGTGATGGGATCAAGATGAGATTGCAGGTGTGAGAGGAATGTACCTATGACTGTAACAGTCGACGTGTGCTCGATGCGGCCGTGAGGGTTCTGTGCCACGGTTTTGTACACTCCACGGTGCTTCTTCTGAACGTCAATGATTGTCAAAGTCGATTCGTCGTCCATACCAGTGACCTTGACCTTTGGTGATTGTATGATGTCATGGTCATCACTGGAAAATATATCAACACGCAATAAGGCATAGCGTATAGTATGTGGCAGCGATTACATCCTGTGCTTCATATCAAAGAAGACCAGCAGTCTTATTTGTAAAAAGAGAAGTGTATTTCTCTCACCATAACCACTTGACCTCTGGTTCGGGTTGACCTTTCACCTTGACCTTCAATTCCAATGTGGATTTCTCAGACACGGACTGAAAACGCAACAACTCATGACACACATATTCACATATACACACATATTCAAAATACATCACACCAAACTACGCGAATTTCAAGAGAGGAAAGGAACTGACCGTGTCGGGGTACACTTCAATCCATTCAGGTGCTTGACCCTCAGGTTCCTTGGGAGCCTCTTCCACGGCCTCTTGGGCAACTTGCTGCTCCACTGCCTCTTCAACAACTGGTACCTCCTCTTCCACAGGACGCTCTGTGTGGATCAGCGTCATGCGATATAATCAATGCCATTACCTACCATGATATATGAAGTCAGCACATTTAAAGAAACCATTTAAATTGAATTTTAGTTATAATATAAATATATGCATGTATGCATGTATGTATATATATATATATATATATATATATATATATATATATATATATATATATATATATATATATATATATATATATATATATATATATATATATATATATATATATATATATATATATATGACTACTATTTTATACATCCCTTTTCTTATATATTTTCAAAACTTGCTGAATAAGTTTCAAGCTTCATCAACAAATACAGTCTTCAGCCGGGACCTTACCTTTGACCTTGAGTTTAGCTGATGCACTGAGGGTACCAACTGGGTTGATGGCCTTGACAGTGTATTCGCCGGCTTGCTTAGGGGTGACAGATTTGAGGTTGAGTACATGCTTCTCGCCATCCTGACTGTATACGATGGTTTCACTTGGCTCAATTTTCTTCTTGCCTTTGTACCTACAAACAACATTACGTAGTCACATTTATACATGTAACTAAAATGTAGCCTTGATTGAGTTTATTGTAACTCATCTAATATACAGGCCTGCCGATCTCAGACAAGGATTTGACAACATGCACATATGTGTATAATTAATTGATATTATATTTCATGGAACACTTCGCCTCCAAGGAAAACTTTAATCACATTTCACCCACACATTACTAATGTAACTGTGAAGGCACATACCATTCGACTGTAGGTGCTGGTTTGGCTGTGACCGTGGTCTCAAAGATGACATCTTCGGTCTCAAACACTTCTTGATCTTCAGGTTTAGTGATGAAAGAAGGCTTAGTCTGTAGCACTGTGGTCATCACAATACAAAGGGTTAACATTTCGGCTGACAAACAATGTAACCATGGCGACAGTATGACAATTGAGTAGCACATGCTAATGTGATGAGGCTAAGTTATATCATAGAACTATCTAATGATTAACTGATATAGTCTATAGTCTGGATATCCTTTTCAATATAGATGCATCTAACATAACGCATTCGCCTTTATGATTATTCATATGGACCCAATGCTAAATATGAATATGAACTAACTCTGAACGTTGAGTTTGCAGGTAGCCGTCGCCTCGCCCACTTGGTTCTTAGCGATGCATTTTAGAGTTGTTGTGTCGTCAACAGAGGTTGGCTCGAACTGTAATGAAGTGGTCATGACACCTTTGTCTTCTTTGGGAGTGATCTGGACGCGATCGGACGGTACCAGAGGCTCATCACCTTTGTACCTGTTCATCACAATCATGTCAGAGTCATCGGTTTGAACTAAAGCGGTATACTGCTATAACGGTGTCGCTCAGAGCGGAATCGATACCGTAGTGTCGACACGAGTTCTTTGGGGAATATCTCTTTTGTATTAAGAGCTGTTAAATAATTAATAATTTCTGGTTGCTGTTCCTAGAACCGTTTGCCATGAAAAAAGTGTAAACGATTCAAGTACAGTCCTATCACTATGTTTTGTGCTTTGCGTCTATAAAATCATTAGGTTTTTATCTTGCAGTTCGATTGCAATAGAACTCGGGTGTAGAACAACAATATGATCTCAAAGAAATATATGCTGGATGCCGATTGTGTACAAATGGGTTTCGCACCAGGTGAGTTCGGGTAGGGGAACACCTTTAGCCGCAGCCTCAAACTTAGCACGGTTTGGTTCCTTCACATCCTTATTCATCGGTTTCTTGGTGAAAACAGGAGGTTCCATTTTCTCTGCAAAAGAAACATCGTCCATTAAAATGATACCTGCACCATGAGCCATTGACTTGATGGCGTCATTATAAAATGTAGAGAATGTAGTTAAGTTATGATACCGGTGACTGTGATTTTGGCTTGGCACACTGCTTCGCCAGCAGGGTTTTGAGCTACACATTTGTAGACACCGGACATTTTCAGGGTAACGCCAGATATTTGAAGCGTGCACACTTCGCCATCACGGGTCATTTTGACCTTGAAGGTTGGCTGAAGCTCAGTGTCATCTCTGTAAGCCAGGTAACACATATGATATCAATGTCATCTCTGTAAGCCAGGTAACACATATGATATCAATGTCATCTCTGTAAGCCAGGTAACACATATGATATCAATGTCATCTCTGTAAGCCAGGTAACACATATGATATCAATGTCATCTCTGTAAGCCAGGTAACACATATGATATCAATGTCATCTCTGTAAGCCAGGTAACACATATGATATCAATGTCATCTCTGTAAGCCAGGTAACACATATGATATCAATGTCATCTCTGTAAGCCAGGTAACACATATGATATCAATGTCATGCGTAACAGGTAACAATATGATATCAATGTGTAACAGGTATCATGATATCGTCGTCTCTGTAAGCCAGGTATATAGTCACCAAATCAAGTAGTATGTATTTGCGCTACTGGTACTAGTCATCAAGTAGTATTTTGGTGACTAGATTATTTATATATGAAGTAATCAATCAAACATTCTCGTGTTAACGAAATAAGATTCGTTTATTATCTATCCTACCTGAACCATTTGACTGTTGGTGTTGGTTTGCCAGTGACCTTGCAGGTCAGAGTCAAGTTCTTCTTCTGTTCCATGACCTGCATTGGAGGGAGCAGAAATATCCGTTATACCAAACACTGTTGTTGTATATAACGCTCTGAATCAATACCTTTTTTGACCATTTTAGTCTGAATGGCGACGGATCAACAAGCAACCAACTCACAAGATCTGTGAAGACTTCCGTGAACTCGGGGGGAATATCCTTGGGCAGTGCTGCAATTCACCAACAAACCGTCCGTTGTTTGTATATGCATAGGTAATTCACATTACATATGGTAAAACCTACTTTGGGCTAGTAATTATGATGAGTAAAGAATATTAATTATCGGTAAATGGCATCTATATATTTACCGGCCACTGGATTGAGACCAAATAGATTAAAATTATAATATTTCATGAACGATTTTAATGAGATATATAGCATGAGTTAATGTTGATGTTTACGTTCGACAGTGATATCAGCCGTGCACGTGGCCTCGCCGAACGGGTTATTGGCGACCACTGTGTACTCTCCACTGTCTTCCTCAAGCACCTCCGTAATGGTGAGCACGTGGAGCTCATTGCGCATGGTCAGTGTGTAACGTCCGGTTGGTTCGATTGGTTTGCCTTTGCAGAGCCAGGTAAGTTCTGGTGTGGGTTCGCCTGTCACTTGACAAGTCAACTCCACCGGGGATTTTTCTTTTACCTGTGTAGATCAAAACAGAGTTATTACAATCAGGACGTACAGTAAACGAAAATACGCCATAACATATTTTCTGCTGTTCTTACTTCCGTGAGGTCATCGCTCGGTTAATGAAATTAATAAAATTATAATGTCAATTTACATGGTATTCCATACATTTGTACTGTAAGCGAATATCTTTGCGCATTTTCAGTTAATTGTTTGATATAAACCCGGATTTTGTATCACTACAGCAGACTTAAGGAGCGACAGGAGTCAATGTACTTAAAAAAGTACTTTGAATCTTACCGTTACGGGCTCTATCGTGATGATGAAATCTGGAGGAGACCCTGTAGGCACTGAAAACATGATACAATATGCCAATTCATCCATTCCTTTACTCAATCAAAGCATCTGGAATGAAATATATTTTTCGTTTTCGAAATACTATTGATTTATATATTAAAATATCCAGCTGTAGTTTTCGTTAAATTCGCATATAGAATATATTTTTAAATTAATATGATATTACTTGATTGATTGTAAAACTAGATGCATTAAGTTATCCACACATTCCGACCAAATGATGCTTAATCATAGTCTGCCGTTAATCGATGTACATCATCAATAAAGTGAATGAAATCTAGGAATTTGTTTATTTTCCTAACTAAGAGTCATTTTATTGTATGCACAAATACTGCCTTTCGAATCTTTATTTGATGAAAAGAACCGAATCCGCAATCCTCGCTAACATTTATGGTTATTTTCAGCTGCTTCTTATTGAAGGTGTGAAAGCTGTCATTATTCTATAAACCATCTCGCTGTATGTGGGGCACCCATGCATACGTGTCATGCGTATTATTGCATGCTTGCTTGTGTACATGTAGCTCTGCATGATGGGGACGAATACAACAACGTAATTGTATTTAGTCCATGAACCTGGACAGGATAGTTCGGCACCTACCTTGAGTCATGTCGCTAACGGGCAGATGCAGCCGGCAGTGTGCAAGTCGTTATATATTACCATACTACACCAGGGTACGCAGGGTAATTCAAAGTAGCCTTATCCCAAGATACCCGCTTATAACTATAGCAAACTTATTACTATAGGTACCATCAGTATTAACAAATATCGGTATTTTATATACAAACAAGGGACGACATAATTCATGATTGATACGGTATTCACTACAAATTCTTTGAACGTCAAGTGTTGATAGGAAATTTCATCATTAAAGCTGATACCTTTCGATTGAACAATGCGGGGCTGTGTGATTCATGTATTGTAAACGTGGTTTTGGTTAGGACATAGGACAAGGTGATGAGCCACAATAAGGCTGGTATGCAGCCGTTACTCGGTTACGTTGGTATAAGGTATGCCGTCCAGCCAATTGTTTTGCTCATCAATGTGTACCCGAGATACTGAGTGCAACACAATATCACAGGAAGTTAGTAACTTGTCATTGCAACAGTATTCACAAATACAGCAATTGCTTTCACCCAGCCATGTACTGTCATGCCTTTACTGTCAAATCATGCCGTTGTCAGGTATAGGTAGGCATAACAACACCATGCAGACACATGACAACGAAAATGCACCACACACATCACGTATTGCCAGTACACCCAGATTTATTAACATGCACAACAATGTAAAAAAATGATACAAGATAATGTAAGAAAGCATCAAAAGTGGACATTGATTTAAGTACATGTTTATTAATTGGCAGTTAACATTGTAGGGTTACGATAAGCTGTTAAAATATTAACAGAAAATATCATAAACCATTGCCCAAGATGAGAATTAAACAATCTGAGTTAAACTAGTTACAATATACACGATCAGCACAGCAAATAACAGCTGTTTCTTTGTGTCTTATGAACTATCCAAAAACATACTATAATCACAATTATCACAACTACTTCATAATAATTATCACTACATGCTTTATATATATATATATATATATATATATATATATATATATATATATATATATATATATATATATATATATATATATATATATATATATATATATAAATATATATACGTAAGTATATCGATATGTGTAAATACCAATTTATAAAAAATATAAAAATCGTACTTGATTTGGTATTACTTTGAATCAACAAGTACATTTTCTGTTTGTGATTTACATTGCACTAACACTTTATCCTCAGAAGTGATTAAGCCAGTAACCTGCAGATACTGTACGACTGACTGCGTGTGGTTCGAAAGGCTGTACGCGTTGAGAGTTAATCAAGGCAAACATTTGCTGAACACCTTATTTTAGAGTACAAAATAGTAACCAAATGCACACCAAAGCAACTGCACAAGTGCATATATTCCCAGACATATATTCAAATGATTAGTTACGACTTCTGTACATGCTGGTAGCAATCAATGTTAAGGTTGGTGGGTTTAACGTTCAGTGGTTGAGACAAGTATACATTGTTGGCAAATGTCATCATGCACACAAGTGCGGCTACAGCACGGGTTAGTGACACCATGCGGTACCAACCTGGCAATATAAGTCTGCCGCTAGAAGTGTCATGGCCGACGGGGTTCGTGATGGTGATGGTATATTCCACCTCTGTGTCCTCTAATGTCAGGTCAAATATATCCAGGATGCTTGAAGTATCATCCGAGGTGATGGTGTATTTGTCGGATTGAACAATATCCACCCCGGATCTGGTCCATTGGGCCGTGGGCGCAGGCGTGCCATGGAACGTACATTCAAAAGACGCATCACTGTCGATCGTTACTGTAATGTCTGTTGGAGTCTCGTCAAAGCCAGGGGCCTCAAAGATGATGGTGACGTCGACTGTGTCCGTGATTTCCCCGTAAGGGTTGAACGCACGGATCGTGTAATCCCCGCCATCCTCAACCCGACTCTCATATATAGTCAAGGTCACTTCAAGGTCGTCCGTGATCTCAACACTAACAACAGTAACACAAACAACAACATACCTCATGATATACATCCTTAAAAAGCGGTCCACGTAGTGCTTAACGACATCAATTCAGAAACTAAATTGGCCTCGAAAATGTAACCCTAAACAACGTACATGCAGCGTTCGTCGACGATTTCTACTCCATCTTTGTACCAGACGACCTCGGGGGCGGGTTCAGATTCGAGTTGACACTCCAATATGATTGGCTGTTGTAGGTTGACTGACAAGGTGGTCAACGCGCGCTTGAACCGCGGACCTTTTCCAGGCTGATAAAAACAGTGGGGAGGTTGTTATCATTAAAGTGAGCATAGGGTATGCTTTCCAGTAATTGTTTCTGATAAGCATGTAGTTTCAATCAACCTGTTAATATAAAAAGATGGTATTTCATGACAGTATTCTATGGTAAATATCGTATAATCGCAATTCATCCTTGTGCATATAAACCCCTCCTTGAACTCTACCGTATTACCCAGAACACATTGCATCACATCTGTACCGGACCTACCTCAGGTTGAGGAGTAAGAGTTGCATCAGCAGTGACCTCAGTAGGTTCTTCAGGTTCAGGCTGTGTCAGAGAGGCATCGACCTCATCTTCCTCAATTTTCTGCGGTACCTCAACCTCTTGCTGTTGACTCACGGTTTCTTCTACAGTAAGCTCTGTTGTAGCTTCTGTCAAACCAACAGATTAGTGAAAATGATTGGCGTGGCATATTTTGAGCACTAAGAGGAAAGTGTTCAAATATAAATATGTGATAATATATATAACTTAATTTGGCAATCCCGGGTGTTTTAGGATATTGCTAGCTACGAAAATATGCATTTGGGTGTTGTTGTTCCATTTCAATATGCATTTGGGTGTTGTTGTTCCATTTCAATATGCATTTGGGTGTTGTTGTTCCATTTCAATATGCATTGGGTGTTGTTGTTCCATTTAAAAGGCAGTGGCAAATGTTTGCACTTAGTTAGATTGTCGACATTTCAGTTAAACACAACCGCACAAATTCACACAAGTTCACAATTGACGCGAGTAACGTATGAGAAGCCTTGGGGTGGGAATAACTGGACAACCACTAGCAGTATACATACACACAATACGTCGATACCATGCAAGAACAAACAGGTGCTTGACGAGTTAAGCCAATGTAACATTATGGAGTAAACAGCATGCTTGAAGAACTACAGCAAAGTAACACTGCATTGGGTAATTCACATAATTTCCACTTCTGTTTTTTTGTTTTGGTAGCTTCCATTGTCCATTGTTGATGATGCAGCAATAAGGATAACATCGGGATGAAAAGGACGCCATCAATAAGGATTTTGTACCAGATAAAGGATTACATATATAACGCAAACTACACATAATATAGTGCTTATAGCGCATTCAAATGACCTAATGGGGAAATCAGTATATTAAGTCTATTCGATATTGCTGAGGGTATATCTAAATTCAATGCATTCTGCATATTTTATCACTATGTCTCCAATCAACTGGGCAACTGTCATTCGATCCAACAAGATTGATGAGGGAAAAACCCGCCAAGAGGATCATTCGTTTGCACATCAGTTACGAAACTCAGCTGACGTACAATTATGATAATATATGGTGCTGCGTCATTGTTACTTAGAAGGAATAACATCTAGGAGGTCATATTTCGTCTAGGAGGTCATATTTAATTTCATTTATTTTGCAATATAAGATAGATAATGTTTAGACATTAAAACAAATATGAAGATTACGATGTAAACTATAGGTGGAGTTAGAGGGCGTGAGGATCATGCACACACCTGTCACATACAGCATAGCAGATGCCTCAATCATGCCTCCCGAGTTGGAAGCCCGTACAGTGTACAAGCCAACATCCTCCAGAAGGACCTCAGGTAGGAAGAGGGAATACTGGCCATCCTCTGACGCCTCCAACTTGTACACGTCATCATCAAAGACAGGGCGACCCAGGAAATACCAGGTGATTTGGGGTGGGGGCATGCAAGACACCGTACACATAAAACGTGCACTCTCACCCTCTTGTACGGTGACGTCCTTGGGCTTCTCGTGGAGGACAGGTGCTGACTGTTATTGGGAACAAATGCTATATTAGATATTCAGACGTTCACCATTTAATAACAAAAAAGCCGAAATACTCTCCAACATCATATGTATCATAAGTGATCAAAACATTTGACGTAACCAACATTACAGCGGCATCAGAGTAATATAAACGGCGACAACCGGCGATATCCTTTAACAGCAACGCCAAAATCACAACGAGCGTTTACAATTACTGTTTATTGCTTAGCACTCTCCATTATACAATGCTAGCTGTTTATAAATAACAAACGACTTGGTTGAGGGCGTAAATGCAATGAGTCTTGTCATGCGGGGATCAAATCATAACCAACGGATGGACAGCATATGATCTATGCATCAGCGCAAATCCAGAAAGAGGTTTGAAGTCGGGAAGTCAAATACTTGGTTTAACTTAGCAGTGCGCGCTTGAACACATACACCATGCAATTACATCAAGGGGGATATTGATATGTCCTACTGCTGCTAGTGGATGACGAGGAGGCGAATAGGATAAAGGTGTAAAATTAGCTACATGCAAACATGCAAACCTGCAGGGATCCATGCAAGCCACTCTCGTCTCCATGCAAGCCACTCTCGTTTCCATGCGGGTTGATATTCAGGGCTTCCTGATTCAGCTGGACTTCCCGTGAACTCTCGGGGAATACATCATCCTCGGACGTGAGCGATGCATCATGGGTGAACTCACTACCGTAATGGGAATTCACATCAGGCCACTCCGTCACATCCGAGGAACCAAAGTCAGTGATAACAGACTGATTGTCAGTTATCATAGAGACAGCTGATGAAACTCGCTCATTGTCTTTCTCACTTTCATACGTCCTCAGACTGGATAACCTGACAGTGTCGACAGATGCCGCGTCGCTGCCCTGTGACCCACTCACCTGTGACTCTTCATCATCATCGTCTCTCGCTTTCTTAAGAACACCACAGAAATCAATTTGCTCTGCTTTATGCATCTCAGTGACGGGTTTTGCTGACGTAGGGGTTGTGGCTTTGTGGAGAACATGCCTGAAGTCTTTCTGCAGATTAGATTCCTTGTCGCGTTTCTCATGACGTGGTTCGTTCTGTTTCTTGGAAAGAACCCCGCGGAAATCCATCTGATTCGACTTAACATTGTGCCCGCGTGCTTCTGGGGTAATATGCAAGGGTTTGGGGAGGCTAAAGCTGGAGTTGTCCACAAAAGGATCTAAAATAGGTTCATTAGAAGCATGCAGGGATTCAGGGGTAGGGTGGTGCAAGAGGTGCCTGAAGTCATGCTGTGCAGGAACTGCTGCTGCTGCTGCAGAGGGGGAGGAACTAACCTCAGGCTCAGTAACTTCCTCCTCTGGCTTCGTAGGCCTGGATGGTCATCAGCCATGTTAATATTAGACCGAGTTGTCAATGTTTTATTTAAGAATTTAAAAGACAGCTGTACATAAAAGTATATGTATGTACATGCACAATAAGAGGTGTTAGTGAGAGAACATACATTCATAATTTAAGTATCATAACTTCAAGTACACTTAAATATATGTATATATATATATATATATATATATATATATATATATATATATATATATATATATATACCGCATATTAGATATATATATATATATATATATATATACACACCGCATATTATATATATATATATATATATATATATATATATATATAGAGAGACACACACACACACACATATATATATATATATATATATATATATATATATATATATATATATATATATATATATATATATATATATATATATATATATATATATATATATATATATATATATATATATATATATATATATATATATATATATATATATATAGGCCAAAACCAGAAAACAATATATTTTGCCCAAAATGCATAGGCACAGTTTACACAATATGCTGTCTAAAATGAGAGCATGTGCTACAAAAAATCAAGCTCACTTTTCCTTCTTTTTGATTGTGTCTAGAAGGTCAACCTTTTTCTGTATCTCTGCAAACAAAACATCTATCAAGATATATGAAATGCATCCTGGAAAATGACATTTTCCTGATGAATAAGTGCACAATTAAACCAAAGGTCTCAGTATGAATATAATAGATGCAATATGAGAAGTATACATCCAAATTTAGGAAATCCAAAGTAAACTGAACATCTGGAAGACGCACACACTACATACCTTTGACTATCAGGGACACTGCCACAGTAATCTCGCCCATGCCATTGGTGGCTATCATGGTGTATTTACCACCATCAGTCATCTCGGTGTTGTGGACGGTCAACATTGTGGTGTAGGTGTCCACCTCCTGACTTGTGTCCACTACAAAGCGATTAGCTGCGGGTGTTATCTCAACACCATCTTTGTACCAGAGCATCTGTGAAAAATATAGATATTGTTTTAGTTATGCCATTAAAAAAAATCAAACTTATAGATGCATGTCCATATAAATATAAACGAAGTATCATAAGTTTTAAAACTACCTGTGGTTCAGGTTTGGCATCAATGCGACACACAAACTTGGCCGTTTCACCCTCATCAATCACTTGAGATTTGGGTTTCTGGACAACTGAAGGCGCCCTTCGATCATCCACCTCCTCTACTGTAAATTGACCAGAATATACCTATATATATACAGCTTATAAACACCTTCAACACTCAAAAGTACAAAACATACAAAACACTGGTGTGAGGGTTAAACATTCCATTGCAGCAAACCACATGCACAAGAAAAATTATCAATAAGTAAGTTAATGATATGGTTGCACAGGTAGGCATTCGCCAAGCTCTCACCTGATGTGAGTGCATTGTTTTCAGTAACAATAAGTTCCACAGACGACGTAACAACACCATGCACATTTTTAGCCACAACAGTATAAATCCCAGTGTCCTCAGGAAACACTTCTTTGATATCCAACGAACAGCAGCCATTTTCATCATAAAACTGCATGAAATCCGGTGATGGAGCAATCACAGTTGATTCGCGGAACCATGTGATCATGGGGGCGGGGTTTGCCTTGATATAGCATTCTAACTGGATGCTGGTCCCGTCAGTGATGGCGAGGTTGTGGGGGAGATATCTGGTGACGGTGGGAGCTTTTGGTATCCCTATCATGTCCTCATGAGCTATTATACAAATACATGCTTAAAGTAAAACATGCAGACTTAATAATCTACATCGGCTAGGGACGATGTAGATTATTAAGGATTTTGCTTTAGATAGTTGGGAACATTTCGGTCAAACCCTCACTACAACTCGTAAATGGCACAACAATTTTCCAAATCTACAGCTCCATGAAAGTCATACTGAGACAACAGCCTCTCACGAAGCTCCACACTAGGTGCATTAAACCATGTAGGACTTCATGCTAAACAACAAGCAAATACTACAGGCACCTGGATCTCATGTTACCCAGTTCTGTAGGGTAAGGTGTTGATGATACAGATATCATATGACACACACATTATATATATATATATATATATATATATATATATATATATATATATATATATATATATATATATATATATGTATATATATATATATATATATATATATATATATATATATATATATATATATATATATATATATATATATATATATATATAGATGTCTGTGTGTGTGTGTATTATGACCACTAGTACTAAGATATGTCACCAAGCAGTGGATAGTCAGACACCCAAAAATGAGATCCGAGGCCCCTTTAGTACAGGAAAAGGTTAATGCATGCTTACACTCAAACGGATGCTGTTCAATACATTCAGCAATCTTGGCCTGTATCTCCTGCACATGTTGAGCTTGAGAACGAAGATACTGTCCAGGGACCCATCCCTGGTGCTGGTTAAAGAGCTTACGAACGAGACACCATTCATCATTTGGATCTTCCATCAACTCAAGTCGTTCCCCATCGTGCAATGACATGACGTCATCATTTTCTGGCTCGTAAGCACTGAGCGCTATGTACATGGCTGGGTTGATCGGAGCCACTGTCCCAACAGGTAACTCGTTGTGGTCACCTGGCATTATCATGGGACAATTCTCACCATGTGGTTCTTCACAATAAGGTAATCCATGTTGAGTTTTCTCATCGGCAGACCTCCTGGTGATGACAACTTGGTCTCGCTCGGTGGTTTTTTGGGCTTCTCGCATGTCTGTGTTCGTCTTGACTTCTGTGGTTTCAGTTAGAGAGACACCACCAAGTTCTGAAAGCTCCATTCGCAATGTCTTCACTTCGGTGACTCGGGTCTCAAGGGTGATTTCGTCATTGATTTCAAGTTCCTGTGTGTGTGTAGTTTGATCTATTTCTTGCTTAAGAGCAAGACGCAGTGAGGTTTCATCAAAATTTGGGACTTGCTCCGGTCTCACATTGACTTCCATACCACTGTATTCTTCATCTTCTTGACAATTCACAAAAATATTATGCAGTAATGGATTATCTTTGTATGACCCAGCAGACTTACTGAGATCCTGTTCACCACCCCATCGCATGTCTGTGGCTAATAGACCTGTGTTAAAATCATCCGACCCCACGACCCTACTTCACTGCTGGGGGTGATTGGAGTTTCATACTGGGAGATGCTGAACCATTTGTGATCTGTACTTAAATTAGTTTGATTCTTAATATATATATATTAGTGTACTGCACGTGTGGCATATACATGCAATGGTAAAAAACCCATGCAACAAATATCTGTAATAAAAGGCATTTTAAAATCAAATTCTACAATATTTCATGTATTTTACAGAAGACGTAAACCAGCCGGTAAATATAATCTAAAATATTGCAATCATTTACCATAACTTTGGGCTCACCTTTAGTTTCCTCTGCTTCAACAGTTACTTCAGGTGCGACAGACATCTCGATTGTTTCCTCTTGCTGAGGCTCTTCTGGTTTCAAAGTAGTCTCAACAGCCTCCTGAACCTCCTGGGGCACTTCAGGTTGGAAGGTCACTTCTTCGATCTCTTGAGGTGCCTCAGGTTTCAAAGTGACCTCTGCTACCTCTTCAACCTCTTGTGGAGCTTCAGGTTTCAAAGTGACCTCTGCAACTTCTTCAACCTCTTGAGGAGCCTCAGGTTTCAAAGTGACCTCTGTAACCTCTTCAACCTCTTGAGGAGCCTCAGGTTTCAAAGTGACCTCTGCTACCTCTTCAACCTCTTGAGGAGCTTCGGGTTTCAAAGTGACTTCTGCTTCCTCTTCAACCTCTTGAGGAGCTTCAGGTTTCAACGTGACCTCTGCAACTTCTTCAACCTCTTGAGGAGCTTCAGGTTTCAACGTGACCTCTGCAACTTCTTCAACCTCTTGAGGAGCTTCAGGTTTCAACGTGACCTCTGCAACCTCTTGAACCTCTTGAGGAGCTTCAGGTTTCAACGTGACCTCTGCAACTTCTTCAACCTCTTGAGGAGCTTCAGGTTTCAACGTGACCTCTGCAACCTCTTCAACCTCTTGAGGAGCCTCAGGTTTCAAAGTGACTTCTGTTACCTCTTCAACCTCTTGAGGAGCTTCGGGTTTCAAAGTGACTTCTGCTACCTCTTCAACCTCTTGAGGAGCTTCAGGTTTCAAAGTGACTTCTGCAACTTCTTCAACCTCTTGAGGAGCTTCAGGTTTCAAAGTGACTTCTGCAACCTCTTCAACCTCTTGAGGAGCTTCAGGTTTCAGAGTGACATCTGTTACCTCTTCAACCTCTTGAGGTGCCTCAGGTTTCAAAGTGACCTCTTCAACCATTTCCACAGGTGCTTCTTGTTTCAAAATGATTTCCGCCACCTCTTCTACTTCTTGAGGAGCTTCAGGTTTAAGAGTGAGTTCAGCATCAGTTTCGTCTTCAGGAATATGTTCCATGCTATTATCAAAAATAGGGGATGATATTATCGCCAGATACTCCAACACTTTTACAAATTTCACATATTGCTTTTCTTCTTGGCAATCTACAGAAGTTAGGTCAACTTACATCACAGGTGTGTCCTCCAGCTCTTGTACTACAACAGATGTTGCTGAAAGCCCATTGTAAACCAACTTAAATGATTATCAATACAAGGTGGGGACACATGCTTGTCACAACACTGAAATAATGCGATGATGCTTTGCGATACGATTCATGGCATAATGAGAAATGTGAATGAATGATGGGGACAAGGGAAGGGCAGTGGATATGATGAAAACATGGTAAATCAATAAAGTAGCAGTAATGAGTACAGAATAACATGACATGACGTCATGCGTGTGTGTGTGTGTGTGTGTGCATGTGTATGTGTTGCCATTGCCGAATATCAATGCAAATACGCCCTGCAATGTTAATACATAGCTATACGTTGTGCAGTGTTGTCAGCGTTAAAGTCCTGCAAGAAACAGATGTGACAAGTAAACATTCAAGTCGTGAATAACAGCTGTCAATGCAAATGATATTAAAATAGCATTCATGATTATACAACAAGGGTTATTTGACATACAATTAGCATAGGATTTGGTACATATTAATAACGACAGAGCAGTGCAACAATGTGATGTTCAAAGCAACAGACAACAGAGGTCTTAAGCAATGGTTTTGCATATTCAATGCCAACGAGAGCCTGGTTGTAACACCAAGGTCAAGCCAAAAATAGTCATGTGGCTTTATTCAGTCAACAAGGCAATGAAAATAAGCAGTGTAGCGATTCATATCAATGCTGTGTGAAGCATAAATAATGATGCATATGTTATATAACATTCAGCACAGTGAGGTACATAACACATTAATTGAACAATATATAACATTAATTGAACAATATGCAACATTCTTTTAGTAAGTACCAGTAGTTATGCCTCTACATTCAACTATTTCCTGTATATTATATAACTGGGCATAAAAACATTACATGTGACTGAATTCTTCATGCACTTAATCATCACCTTACATGATGACTCATTGCATCATTGACTAGCTAGGTAACATGTATAACAAGCATAGAAGTACAGAGACTTAATACAATAACTGTCAATACAAGACATGCATGTCAATTGATAATTATCAACTGGCAATGCTCGCACGATTGTGTTAAAAGCAATCGGGCAAATGTGTGTATAACATGCCAATAGTGTAATGGTAAGTTGTGCAAATGTATCCTCCTACAACTATGAGTCAAATCAAATGGTTGAGAACAAGAACAATACAAGAAGGCACTGTCACTAATATAGTACAAAGGTAAAAACACAAAATATCATCAATGGATTTCAAACACCAGGTGGATATATTTTAATTAGACGAGACCCCTGATCCATAGAGAAACCATCGTACATAAGTAACAATGCCTCCAACTAACCCGACCAATAAAAATGGCACCATGAGGAGAGCATGCTAAATATTTACCAGCTATCAATCTCACCTTCTAAATCAGATATAACGGAATCTTGTAGGGTTTCAACTGGTACTTCTACATCTAGCTCTTGAATCTGTGTCTCCCCGGGTTTCGTTTCCTCTGGGATAGCTACGTCAACAACCACTTCTGATGGAGTGGTTTCCTCGCCAGCAGGAATAATAATTTCCTCCTCGAAGGACTCAGTGGTGACTTCCAGTACCTGCTCTTGAGCTTGAGTCTCTTCCGGTTTCTTTTCCTCAGGCATTGCAGCGTCAAAAACTACTCAGGCCATTGAACAGATTTCCTCCGTCTCAGTGGTTACTTCAAAACTGCTCTTGAGCTACTTCTGATGCAACGTCAACAACCACTTCTGATGGAGTTTCCTCGCCAGTTGGAACTATGATTTCCTCCTGGAAGGTCTCAGTGGTTACTTCAAGTACCTGCTCTTGAGCTTGAGTCTCTTCAGGTTTCTTTTCCTCAGGCATTGCAACGTCAACAACCACTTCTGATGGAGTAGTTTCCTCGCCAGTTGGAATAATGACTTCCTCTTGGAAGGTCTCAGTGGTTACTTCAAGTACCTGCTCTTGAGCTTGAGTCTCTTCAGGTTTTCTTTTCCTCTGGCATTGCAACGTCAACAACCACTTCTGATGGAGTAGTTTCCTCGCCAGTTGGAACAATGACTTCCTCCTGGAAGGTCTCAGTGGTTACTTCAAGTACCTGCTCTTGAGCTTGAGTCTCTTCAGGTTTCTTTTCCTCTGGCATTGCAACGTCAACAACCACTTCTGATGGAGTAGTTTCCTCGCCAGTTGGAACAATGACTTTCCTCCTGGGAAGGTTTCTCAGTGGTTACTTCAAGTACCTGCTCTTGAGCTTGAGTCTCTTCTTCAAGGTCTTCTTTTCCTCAGGCATTGCAACGTCAACAACCACTTCTGATGGAGTAGTTTCCTCGCCAGTTGGAACAATGACTTCCTCCTGGAAGGTCTCAGTGGTTACTTCAAGTACCTGCTCTTGAGCTTGAGTCTCTTCAGGTTTCTTTTCCTCTGGCATTGCAACGTCAACAACCACTTCTGATGGAGTAGTTTCCTCGCCAGTTGGAACAATGACTTCCTCCTGGAAGGTCTCAGTGGTTACTTCAAGTACCTGCTCTTGAGCTTTGAGTCTCTTCAGGTTTCTTTTCCTCAGGCATTGCAACGTCAACAACCACTTCTGATGGAGTAGTTTCCTCGCCAGTTGGAACAATGACTTCCTCTTGGAAGGTCTCAGTGGTTACTTCAAGTACCTGCTCTTGAGCTTGAGTCTCTTCAGGGTTTCTTTTCCTCAGGCATTGCAACGTCAACAACCACTTCTGATGGAGTAGTTTCCTCGCCAGTTGGAATGACTTCCTCTTGGAAGGTCTCAGTGGTTACTTCAAGTACCTGCTCTTGAGCTTGAGTCTCTTCAGGTTTCTTTTCCTCTGGGCATTGCAACGTCAACACACTGATGGAGTAGTTTCCTCGCCAGTTGGAACTATAATTTCCTCCTGGAAGGTCTCAGTGGTTACTTCAAGTAACTGCTCTTGAGCTTGAGTCTCTTCCGGTTTCTCCTCTGGCAAGTCTGATGGAGTAGTTTCCTCGCTCTCGTTGGAACAATGACTTCCTCTTGGAAGGTCTCAGTGGTTACTTTCCTCTCTTGGAAGGTCTCAGCCAGTTGGTTACTTCAGTTACTTCAAGTACCTGCTCTTGAGCTTGAGTCTCTTCAGGTTTCTTTTCCTCTGGCATTGCAACGTCAACAACCACTTCTGATGGAGTAGTTTCCTCGCCAGTTGGAACAATGACTTCCTCTTGGAAGGTCTCAGTGGTTACTTCAAGTACCTGCTCTTGAGCTTGAGTCTCTTCAGGTTTCTTTTCCTCTGGCATTGCAACGTCAACAACCACTTCTGATGGAGTAGTTTCCTCGCCAGTTGGAACAATGACTTCCTCTTGGAAGGTCTCAGTGGTTACTTCAAGTACCTGCTCTTGAGCTTGAGTCTCTTCAGGTTTCTTTTCCTCTGGCATTGCAACGTCAACAACCACTTCTGATGGAGTAGTTTTTCCTCGCCAGTTGGAACAATGACTTCCTCTTGGAAGGTCTCAGTGGTTACTTCAAGTACCTGCTCTTGAGCTTGAGTCTCTTCAGGTTTCTTTTCCTCTGGCATTGCAACGTCAAACAACCACTTCTGATGGAGTAGTTTCCTTTCCTCGCCAGTTGGAACAATGACTTCCTCTGGAAGGTCTCAGTGGTTACTTCAAGTACCTGCTCTTGAGCTTGAGTCTCTTCAGGTTTCTTTTCCTCTGGCATTGCAACGTCAACAACCACTTCTGATGGAGTAGTTTCCTCGCCAGTTGGAACAATGACTTCCTCTTGGAAGGTCTCAGTGGTTACTTCAAGTACCTGCTCTTGAGCTTGAGTCTCTTCAGGTTTCTTTTCCTCTGGCATTGCAACGTCAACAACCACTTCTGATGGAGTAGTTTCCTCGCCAGTTGGAACAATGACTTCCTCTTGGAAGGTCTCAGTGGTTACTTCAAGTACCTGCTCTTGAGCTTGAGTCTCTTCAGGTTTCTTTTCCTCTGGCATTGCAACGTCAACAACCACTTCTGATGGAGTAGTTTCCTCGCCAGTTGGAACAATGACTTCCTCTTGGAAGGTCTCAGTGGTTACTTCAAGTACCTGCTCTTGAGCTTGAGTCTCTTCAGGTTTCTTTTCCTCTGGCATTGCAACGTCAACAACCACTTCTGATGGAGAGTAGTTTTCCTCGCCAGTTGGAACAATGACTTCCTCTTGGAAGGTCTCAGTGGTTACTTCAAGTACCTGCTCTTGAGCTTGAGTCTCTTCAGGTTTCTTTTCCTCAGGCATTGCAACGTCAACAACCACTTCTGATGGAGTAGTTTTCCTCGCCAGTTGGAACAATGATTTCCTCTTGGAAGGTCTCAGTGGTTACTTCAAGTACCTGCTCTTGAGCTTGAGTCTCTTCATGTTTCTTTTCCTCTGGCATTGCAACGTCAACAACCACTTCTGATGAGAGTAGTTTCCTCGCCAGTTGGAACAATGACTTCCTCTTGGAAGGTCTCAGTGGTTACTTCAAGTACCTGCTCTTGAGCTTGAGTCTCTTCAGGTTTCTTTTCCTCTGGCATTGCAACGTCAACAACCACTTCTGATGGAGTAGTTTCCTCGCCAGTTGGAACAATGACTTCCTCTTGGAAGGTCTCAGTGGTTACTTCAAGTACCTGCTCTTGAGCTTGAGTCTCTTCAGGTTTCTTTTCCTCTGGCATTGCAACGTCAAACAACCACTTCTGATGGAGTAGTTTCCTCGCCAGTTGGAACAATGACTTTCCTCTTGGAAGGTCTCAGTGGTTGGTTCACTTCAAGTACCTGCTCTTGAGCTTGAGTCTCTTCAGGTTTCTTTTCCTCTGGCATTGCAACGTCAACAACCACTTCTGATGGAGTAGTTTCCTCGCCAGTTGGAACAATGACTTCCTCCTGGAAGGTCTCAGTGGTTACTTCAAGTACCTGCTCTTGAGCTTGAGTCTCTTCAGGTTTCTTTTCCTCAGGCATTGCAACGTCAACAACCACTTCTGATGGAGTAGTTTCCTCGCCAGTTGGAACAATGACTTCCTCTTGGAAGGTCTCAGTGGTTACTTCAAGTACCTGCTCTTGAGCTTGAGTCTCTTCAGGTTTCTTTTCCTCTGGCATTGCAACGTCAACAACCACTTCTGATGGAGTAGTTTCCTCGCCAGTTGGAACAATGACTTCCTCCTGGAAGGTCTCAGTGGTTACTTCAAGTACCTGCTCTTGAGCTTGAGTCTCTTCAGGTTTCTTTTCCTCTGGCATTGCAACGTCAACAACCACTTCTGATGGAGTAGTTTCCTCGCCAGTTGGAACAATGACTTCCTCTTGGAAGGTCTCAGTGGTTACTTCAAGTACCTGCTCTTGAGCTTGAGTCTCTTCAGGTTTCTTTTCCTCAGGCATTGCAACGTCAACAACCACTTCTGATGGAGTAGTTTCCTCGCCAGTTGGAACAATGACTTCCTCTTGGAAGGTCTCAGTGGTTACTTCAAGTACCTGCTCTTGAGCTTGAGTCTCTTCAGGTTTCTTTTCCTCAGGCATTGCAACGTCAACAACCACTTCTGATGGAGTAGTTTTCCTCGCCAGTTGGAACAATGACTTCCTCTTGGAAGGTCTCAGTGGTTACTTCAAGTACCTGCTCTTGAGCTTGAGTCTCTTCAGGTTTCTTTTCCTCAGGCATTGCAACGTCAACAACCACTTCTGATGGAGTAGTTTCCTCGCCAGTTGGAACAATGACTTCCTCTTGGAAGGTCTCAGTGGTTACTTCAAGTACCTGCTCTTGAGCTTGCTTGAGTCTCTTCAGGTTTCTTTTCCTCAGGCATTGCAACGTCAACAACCACTTCTGATGGAGTAGTTTCCTCGCCAGTTGGAACAATGACTTCCTCTTGGAAGGTCTCAGTGGTTACTTCAAGTACCTGCTCTTGAGCTTGAGTCTCTTCAGGTTTCTTTTCCTCAGGCATTGCAACGTCAACAACCACTTCTGATGGAGTAGTTTCCTCGCCAGTTGGAACAATGACTTCCTCTTGGAAGGTCTCAGTGGTTACTTCAAGTACCTGCTCTTGAGCTTGAGTCTCTTCAGGTTTCTTTTTCCTCAGGCATTGCAACGTCAACAACCACTTCTGATGGAGTAGTTTCCTCGCCAGTTGGAACAATGACTTCCTCTTGGAAGGTCTCAGTGGTTACTTCAAGTACCTGCTCTTGAGCTTGAGTCTCTTCAGGTTTCTTTTCCTCAGGCATTGCAACGTCAACAACCACTTCTGATGGAGTAGTTTCCTCGCCAGTTGGAACAATGACTTCCTCTTGGAAGGTCTCAGTGGTTACTTCAAGTACCTGCTCTTGAGCTTGAGTCTCTTCAGGTTTCTTTTCCTCTGGCATTGCAACGTCAACAACCACTTCTGATGGAGTAGTTTCCTCGCCAGTTGGAACAATGACTTCCTCTTGGAAGGTCTCAGTGGTTACTTCAAGTACCTGCTCTTGAGCTTGAGTCTCTTCAGGTTTCTTTTCCTCAGGCATTGCAACGTCAACAACCACTTCTGATGGAGTAGTTTCCTCGCCAGTTGGAATAATGACTTCCTCTTGGAAGGTCTCAGTGGTTACTTCAAGTACCTGCTCTTGAGCTTGAGTCTCTTCAGGTTTCTTTTCCTCAGGCATTGCAACGTCAACAACCACTTCTGATGGAGTAGTTTTCCTCGCCAGTTGGAATAATGACTTCCTCTTGGAAGGTCTCAGTGGTTACTTCAAGTACCTGCTCTTGAGCTTGAGTCTCTTCAGGTTTCTTTTCCTCAGGCATTGCAACGTCAACAACCACTTCTGATGGAGTAGTTTCCTCGCCAGTTGGAACAATGACTTCCTCTTGGAAGGTCTCAGTTGTTACTTCAAGTACCTGTTCTTGAGCTTGAGTCTCTTCAGGTTTCTTTTCCTCAGGCATTGCAACGTCAACAACCACTTCTGATGGAGTAGTTTCCTCGCCAGTTGGAACAATGACTTCCTCTTGGAAGGTCTCAGTGGTTACTTCAAGTACCTGCTCTTGAGCTTGAGTCTCTTCAGGTTTCTTCTCCTCTGGCATTGCAACGTCAACAACCACTTCTGATGGAGTAGTTTCCTCGCCAGTTGGAACAATGACTTCCTCTTGGAAGGTCTCAGTGGTTACTACAAGTACCTGCTCTTGAGCTTGAGTCTCAGGTCTCTTCAGGTTTCTTTTCCTCTGGCATTGCAACGTCAACAACCACTTCTGATGGAGTAGTTTCCTCTCCAGTTGGAACAATGAATTCCTCCTGGAAGGTCTCAGTGGTTACTTCAAGTACCTGCTCTTGAGCTTGAGTCTCTTCAGGTTTCTTCTCCTCTGGCATTGCAACGTCAACAACCACTTCTGATGGAGTAGTTTCCTCTCCAGTTGGAACAATGAATTCCTCTTGGAAGGTCTCAGTGGTTACTTCAAGTACCTGCTCTTGAGCTTGAGTCTCTTCAGGTTTCTTTTCCTCAGGCATTGCAACGTCAATAACCACTTCTGATGGAGTAGTTTCCTCGCCAGTTGGAACAATGATTTCCTCTTGGAAGGTCTCAGTGGTTACTTCAAGTACCTGCTCTTGAGCTTGAGTCTCTTCTGGTTTCTTCTCCTCTGGCATTGCAACGTCAACAACCACTTCTGATGGAGTAGTTTCCTCACCAGTTGGAATAATGACTTCCTCTTGGAAGGTCTCAGTGGTTACTACAAGTACCTGCTCTTGAGCTTGAGTCTCTTCAGGTTTCTTTTCCTCTGGCATTGCAACATCAACAACCACTTCTGATGGAGTAGTTTCCTCGCCAGTTGGAACAATGACTTCCTCCTGGAAGGTCTCAGTGGTTACTTCAAGTACCTGCTCTTGAGCTTGAGTCTCTTCAGGTTTCTTTTCCTCAGGCATTGCAACGTCAATAACCACTTCTGATGGAGAAGTTTCCTCGCCAGTTGGAACTATAATTTCCTCTTGGAAGGTCTCAGTGGTAACATGAAGTACCTGCTCTTGAGCTTGAGTCTCTTCAGGTTTCTTTTCCTCAGGCATTGCAACGTCAACGACCACTTCTGATGGAGTAGTTTCCTCGCCAGTTGGAATAATGACTTCCTCTTGGAAGGTCTCAGTGGTTACTTCAAGTACCTGCTCTTGAGCTTGAGTCTCTTCAGGTTTCTTTTCCTCTGGCATTGCAACGTCAACAACCACTTCTGATGGAGTAGTTTCCTCACCAGTTGGAACAATGACTTCCTCTTGGAAGGTCTCAGTTGTTACTTCAAGTACCTGCTCTTGAGCTTGAGTCTCTTCAGGTTTCTTTTCCTCTGGCATTGCAACGTCAACAACCACTTCTGATGGAGTAGTTTCCTCGCCAGTTGGAACAATGACTTCCTCTTGGAAGGTCTCAGTGGTTACTTCAAGTACCTGCTCTTGAGCTTGAGTCTCTTCAGGTTTCTTTTCCTCTGGCATTGCAACGTCAACAACCACTTCTGATGGAGTAGTTTCCTCTCCAGTTGGAACAATGAATTCCTCCTGGAAGGTCTCAGTGGTTACTTCAAGTAGCTGCTCTTGAGCTTGAGTCTCTTCAGGTTCCTTTTCCTCAGGCATTGCAACGTCAATAACCACTTCTGATGGAGTAGTTTCCTCGCCAGTTGGAACTATAATTTCCTCTTGGAAGGTCTCAGTGGTTACTTCAAGTACCTGCTCTTGAGCTTGAGTCTCTTCAGGTTTCTTTTCCTCAGGCATTGCAACGTCAACAACCACTTCTGATGGAGTAGTTTCCTCGCCAGTTGGAATAATGACTTCCTCTTGGAAGGTCTCAGTGGTTACTTCAAGTACCTGCTCTTGAGCTTGAGTCTCTTCAGGTTTCTTTTCCTCTGGCATTGCAACGTCAACAACCACTTCTGATGGAGTAGTTTCCTCGCCAGTTGGAACAATGACTTGCTCCTGGTAGGTTTCAGTGGTTACTTCAAGTACCTGCTCTTGAGCTTGAGTCTCTTCTGGTTTCTTTTCCTCTGGCATTGCTACTTCAACAACCACTTCCGATGGAGTAGTTTCCTCGCCTATTGGAACAATGACTTCCTCTTGGAAGGTCTCAGTGGTGACTTCAAGTACCTGCTCTTGAGCTTGAGTCTCTTCTGGTTTCTTTTCCTCTGGCATTGCTACTTCAACAACCACTTCCGATGGAGTAGTTTCCTCGCCTATTGGAACAATGACTTCCTCTTGGAAGGTCTCAGTGGTGACTTCAAGTACCTGCTCTTGAGCTTGAGTCTCTTCCGTTTTCTTTTCCTCAGGCATTGCAATGTCGACAACCACTTCCGATGGAGCAGTTTCCTCGCCAGTTTGAACAATGATTTCTTCCTGAAGGGTTTCGGTGGTTACTTCAAGTACCTGTTCTGCAGTTTGAATTCCCTCTAGGCTCTTGTGCTCTGAAGGAATTGTCTCATATGAAGACTGCGATTCAACTTGGCATGCGATTGAAAATGCTTCATGCATATATACTATTTAAAAGAATGATTAAATGTCATTCACCCTGAAAACCATCATTCATCAAAATACATACATTGTCTTAATTGGCTGGGTGGATATTTTTAATAAAAATTTCTTACCTTCACCAGAGAGAAAATCAACTTGTTTCGGTAATGCAGTTTCTTCTTGCGGGGATACAATTACAGAAGACTCATCAGTAAAAACAATTTCATCGGCAGCAGATTGCTCCACAGTAAGCGATTCTTCTGGTTGATTTTCCTCCGGCTTTGCCACTTCAATCACAACCTCTGAAGGTAATGCTTCATCACCCGTCGGAATAACAATCACCTCTTCGAAGGTTTCAGCAGTAACTTCAAGAACCTGTTCAGTTGAGAGTGTCTCTTCTGGTTTCTTTTCCTCTGGCACAGCTACTTCAATAACAACCTCTGAGGGAGTAGTCTCTTCCCCAATAGGAACAGTGATTTCTTCGTGACATGTCTCAGTTGTGATATTAACAACCTGCTCCTGGGTCTGAGTTTCCTCTGGTTTCTTTTCCTCTGGCATTGTCACTTCAATCACAACCTCTGAAGGAGATGTTTCCTCGCCAGTGGGAATTACTATCTCCTCTTGGAAGGTTTCGGGTGTTACTTCCAGAATCTGTTCAGTAGTATGTGTTTCTTCTGGTTTCCTTTCTTCTGACATAGCAACCTCGATAACAACCTCTGAGGGAGTTGTTTCCTCACCTGTTGGAATAGTAATCTCCTCCTTGAATGTCTCAGTTGTGATAGTTACAATCTGCTCCTGGGTCTGAGTTTCTTCAGGTTTCTTTTCTTCTGGCATTGCCACTTCAATCACAACCTCTGAAGGAGATGTTTCTTCGCCAGTGGGAATTACTATCTCTTCTTGGAAGGTTTCGGGTGTTACTTCTAGAATCTGTTCTGTAGTGCGTGTTTCTTCTGGCTTCTTTTCCTCTGGCACAGCAACTTCGATAACAACCTCAGAGGGAGTTGTCTCCTCACCTGTTGGAATAGTAATCTCCTCCTTGAATGTCTCACTTGTGATAGTTACAATCTGCTCCTGGGTCTGAGTTTCCTCTGGTTCCTTTTCCTCTGGCATTGCCACTTCAATCACAACCTCTGAAGGAGAGGTTTCCTCGCCTGTGGGAATGACTATCTCTTCTTGGAAGGTTTTCGGGTGTTACTTCCAGAATCTGTTCAGTAGTACGTGTTTCTTCTGGTTTCCTTTCTTCTGACATAGCAACCTCGATAACAACCTCTGAGGGAGTTGTTTCCTCACCTGTTGGAATAGTAATCTCCTCCTTGAATGTCTCAGTTGTGATAGTTACAATCTGCTCCTGGGTCTGAGTTTCTTCAGGTTTCTTTTCTTCTGGCATTGCCACTTCAATCACAACCTCTGAAGGAGATGTTTCTTCGCCAGTGGGAATTACTATCTCTTCTTGGAAGGTTTCGGGTGTTACTTCTAGAATCTGTTCTGTAGTGCGTGTTTCTTCTGGCTTCTTTTCCTCTGGCACAGCAACTTCGATAACAACCTCAGAGGGAGTTGTCTCCTCACCTGTTGGAATAGTAATCTCCTCCTTGAATGTCTCACTTGTGATAGTTACAATCTGCTCCTGGGTCTGAGTTTCCTCTGGTTCCTTTTCCTCTGGCATTGCCACTTCAATCACAACCTCTGAAGGAGAGGTTTCCTCGCCTGTGGGAATGACTATCTCTTCTTGGAAGGTTTCGGGTGTTACTTCCAGAATCTGTTCAGTAGTACGTGTTTCTTCTGGTTTCCTTTCTTCTGGCACAGCAACCTCGATAACAACCTCTGAGGGAGTTGTCTCCTCACCTGTTGGAATAGTAATCTCCTCCTTGAATGTCTCAGTTGTAATAGTTACAATCTGCTCCTGGGTCTGAGTTTCCTCAGGTTTCTTTTCTTCTGGCATTGCCACTTCAATCACAACCTCTGAAGGAGATGTTTCCTCGCCTGTGGGAATTACTATCTCTTCTTGGAAGGTTTCAGTTGTTACTTCCAGAATCTGTTCTGTAGTGCGTGTTTCTTCTGGCTTCTTTTCTCTCTGGCACAGCAACTTCGATAACAACCTCAGAGGGAGTTGTCTCCTCACCTGTTGGAATAGTAATCTCCTCCTTGAATGTCTCAGTTGTAATAGTTACAATCTGCTCCTGGGTCTGAGTTTCCTCTGGTTTCTTTTCCTCTGGCATTGCCACTTCAATCACAACCTCTGAAGGAGATGTTTCCTGGCCTGTGGGAATGACTATCTCTTCTTGGAAGGTTTCGGGTGTTACTTCCAGAATCTGTTCTGTAGTGCGTGTTTCTTCTGTCTTCTTTTCTTCTGGCACAGCCACTTCGATAACAACCTCAGAGGGAGTTGTCTCCTCACCTGTTGGAATAGTAATCTCTTCCTTGAATGTCTCAGTTGTAATAGTTACAATCTGCTCCTGGGTCTGAGTTTCCTCTGGTTTCTTTTCCTCTGGCATTGCCACTTCAATCACAACCTCTGAAGGAGATGTTTCTTCGCCAGTGGGAATTACTATCTCCTCTTGGAAGGTTTCAGGGAATTACTCTTCTGGCTTCTCTCTGGAAGCAACTTCGATAACAACCTCAGAGGGAGTGTCCTACTTCCAGAAATAATTCCTTGTAGTCTCAGTGTGATAGTAACGATTTGCTCTGGGTCAGAGTTTCCTCAGGTTTCTTTTCTTGGCTGGCACAGCAACAACCTCTGAAGGAGATGTTTTTCTGGCCTGTGGGAATGACTATCCTCTGGAAGGTTTCGGGGTTACTTCCAGAATCTGTTCAGTAGTCCTCTGGTTTTCTTTCTTTGGCACAGCAAATAACAACCTCTGAGGGATCTCCTCCTTGGAATGTCCTTGAATGTCTCAGTTGTAATAGTTACAATCTGCTCCTGGGTCTGAGTTTCCTCTGGTTTCTTTTCCTCTGGCATTGCCACTTCAATCACAACCTCTGAAGGAGATGTTTCTTCGCCAGTGGGAATTACTATCTCCTCTTGGAAGGTTTCAGGTGTTACTTCCAGAATCTGTTCTGTAGTGCGTGTTTCTTCTGGCTTCTTTTCCTCTGGCACAGCAACTTCGATAACAACCTCAGAGGGAGTTGTCTCCTCACCTGTTGGAATAGTAATCTCCTCCTTGAATGTCTCAGTTGTGATAGTTACTATCTGCTCCTGGGTCAGAGTTTCCTCAGGTTTCTTTTCCTCTGGCATTGCCACTTCAATCACAACCTCTGAAGGAGATGTTTCCTCGCCAGTGGGAATTACTATCTCCTCTTGGAAGGTTTCGGGTGTTACTTCCAGAATCTGTTCAGTAGTACGTGTTTCTTCTGGTTTTCTTTCTTCTGGCACAGCAACCTCGATAACAACCTCTGAGGGAGTTGTCTCCTCACCTGTTGGAATAGTAATCTCCTCCTTGAATGTCTCAGTTGTAATAGTTACAATCTGCTCTTGGGTCTGAGTTTCCTCTGGTTTCTTTTCTTCTGGCATTGCCACTTCAATCACAACCTCTGAAGGAGATGTTTCCTCGCCTGTGGGAATTACTATTTCTTCTTGGAAGGTTTCAGTTGTTACTTCCAGAATCTGTTCAGTAGTGCGTGTTTCTTCTGGCTTCTTTTCCTCTGGCACAGCAACTTCGATAACAACCTCAGAGGGAGTTGTCTCCTCACCTGTTGGAATAGTAATCTCTTCCTTGAATGTCTCAGTTGTGATAGTTACAATCTGCTCCTGGGTCTGAGTTTCCTCAGGTTTCTTTTCCTCTGGCATTGCCACTTCAATCACAACCTCTGAAGGAGATGTTTCCTCGCCAGTGGGAATTACTATCTCCTCTTGGAAGGTTTCGGGTGTTACTTCCAGAATCTGTTCAGTAGTACGTGTTTCTTCTGGTTTCCTTTCTTCTGGCACAGCAACCTCGATAACAACCTCTGAGGGAGTTGTCTCCTCACCTGTTGGAATAGTAATCTCCTCCTTGAATGTCTCAGTTGTAATAGTTACAATCTGCTCCTGGGTCTGAGTTTCCTCAGGTGGTTTCTTTTCTTCTGGCATTCAATCCACTTGAAGGAGATCGCCACAACTCTCTGAAGGTTTCAGATGTTACTTCCAGAATCTGTTCTGTAGTGCGTGTTTCTTCTGGCTTCTTTTCCTCTGGAAGCAACTATCTCTTCCTGTTGGAATAGATCTCCTCCTTGAATGTCTCAGTTGTGATAGTTACAATCTACTGAGTTTCCCAGAATGCCACTTCAATTCTGTAGTCGCCTGTGGTTATCTCTTCTTGGAAGGTTTCGGGTGTTACTTCCAGAATCTGTTCTGTAGTGCGTGTTTCTTCTGGCTTCTTTTCCTCTGGCACAGCAACTTCGATAACAACCTCAGAGGGAGTTGTCTCCTCACCTGTTGGAATAGTAATTTCCTCCTTGAATGTCTCAGTTGTAATAGTTACAATCTGCTCCTGGGTCTGAGTTTCCTCTGGTTTCTTTTCCTCTGGCATTGCCACTTCAATCACAACCTCTGAAGGAGATGTTTCCTCTCCAGTGGGAATAACTATCTCTTCTTGGAAGGTTTCAGTTGTTACTTCCAGAATCTGTTCTGTAGTGCGTGTTTCTTCTGGCTTCTTTTCCTCTGGCACAGCAATTTCGATAACAACCTCAGAGGGAGTTGTCTCCTCACCTGTTGGAATAGTAATCTCCTCCTTGAATGTCTCAGTTGTGATAGTTACAATCTGCTCCTGGGTCTGAGTTTCCTCTGGTTTCTTTTCCTCTGGCATTGCCACTTCAATCACAACCTCTGAAGGAGATGTTTCTTCGCCAGTGGGAATTACTATCTCCTCCTGGAAGGTATCGGGTGTTACTTCCAGAATCTGTTCTGTAGTGCGTGTTTCTTCTGGCTTCTTTTCCTCTGGCACAGCAACTTCGATAACAACCTCAGAAGGAGTTGTCTCCTCACCTGTTGGAATAGTAATCTCCTCCTTGAATGTCTCAGTTGTGATAGTTACAATCTGCTCCTGGGTCAGAGTTTCCTCTGGTTTCTTTTCCTCTGGCATTGCCACTTCAATCACAACCTCTGAAGGAGATGTTTTTCCTATCCTGTGGGAATGACTTCCAGAATCTCTTCTTGGAAGGTTTCGGCTTCTTTTCCTCTTACTTCCAGAATCTGTTCTGTAGTGCGTGTTTCTTCTGGCTTCTTTTCCTCTGGCACAGCAACTTCGATAATAACCTCAGAGGGAGTTGTCTCCTCACCTGTTGGAATAGTAATAGTAATCTCCTCCTTGAATGTCTCAGTTGTGATAGTTACAATCTGCTCCTGGGTCTGAGTTTCCTCCGGTTTCTTTTCCTCAGGCATTGCCACTTCAATCACAACCTCTGAAGGAGATGTTTCTTCGCCTGTGGGAATTACTATCTCCTCTTGGAAGGTTTCGGGTGTTACTTCCAGAATCTGTTCTGTAGTGCGTGTTTCTTCTGGCTTCTTTTCCTCTGGCACAGCAACTTCGATAACAACCTCAGAGGGAGTTGTCTCCTCACCTGTTGGAATAGTAATCTCCTCCTTGAATGTCTCAGTTGTGATAGTTACAATCTGCTCCTGGGTCTGAGTTTCCTCTGGTTTCTTTTCCTCTGGCATTGCCACTTCAATCACAACCTCTGAAGGAGATGTTTCTTCGCCTGTGGGAATTACTATCTCCTCTTGGAAGGTTTCGGTTGTTACTTCCAGAATCTGTTCTGTAGTGCGTGTTTCTTCTGGCTTCTTTTCCTCTGGCACAGCAACTTCGATAACAACCTCAGAGGGTGTTGTCTCCTCACCTGTTGGAATAGTAATCTCCTCCTTGAATGTCTCAGTTGTGATAGTTACAATCTGCTCCTGGGTCTGAGTTTCCTCTGGTTTCTTTTCCTCTGGCATTGCCACTTCAATCACAACCTCTGAAGGAGATGTTTCCTCGCCTGTGGGAATTACTATCTCCTCTTGGAAGGTTTCGGTTGTTACTTCCAGAATTTGTTCTGTAGTGCGTGTTTCTTCTGGCTTCTTTTCCTCTGGCACAGCAACTTCGATAACAACCTCTGAGGGAGTTGTCTCCTCACCTGTTGGAATAGTAATCTCCTCCTTGAATGTCTCAGTTGTGATAGATACAGTCTGCTCCTGGGTCTGAGTTTCCTCTGGTTTCTTTTCCTCTGGCATTGCCACTTCAATCACAACCTCTGAAGGAGATGTTTCTTCGCCTGTGGGAATTACTATCTCCTCTTGGAAGGTTTCGGGTGTTACTTCCAGAATCTGTTCAGTAGTGTGTGTTTCTTCTGGCTTCTTTTCCTCTGGCACAGCAACTTCGATAACAACCTCAGAGGGAGTTGTCTCCTCACCTGTTGGAATAGTTATCTCCTCCTTGAATGTCTCAGTTGTGATAGTAACGATTTGCTCCTGAGTTTGCGTTTCCTCTGGTTTCTTTTCCCCAGGCAATGCTACTTCTATAACAATCTCAGAGGGACTAGTTTCTTCCTCTTTCGGAACCATAACATCTTCTGTGAACGTTTCTGATGATATTACAACGGTCTGTTCCTCAGTGAGTGTCTCTTCAGGCTTTTTCTCTTCTGGCATTGCCACAACAATAGTTACTTCAGAGGGTTTTATTTCCTCCCTAGTGGAAATAACTAACACCTCCTTGAACGTCTCAGGGGTTATTTGCAGAACTTGTTCCTCAGTTCGAGTTTCCTCTGGCTTCTTTTCTTCAGGGATAGCTACTTCAATAACAACTTCAGAAGGAGTAGTTTCCTCCCCTGTTGGAACTATAATCTCTTCTTTGAATGTTTCTGTTGTTATTACAACAGTCTGTTCTTGTGTGTGTGTCTCGTCAGGCTTTTTCTCTTCTGGCATTGCCACAACAATAGTTACCTCGGAGGGTTTTGTTTCCTCTCCCATGGGAATAACTAATTCTTCCTTGAATGTCTCGGATGTTATTTGCAGAATTTGTTCCTCAGTTCGAGTTTCCTCAGGCTTCTTTTCTTCAGGGATAGCTACTTCAATAACCATCTCAGAAGGAGTAGTTTCTTCCCCTGTTGGAACTGTTATCTCTTCTTTGAACGTTTCCGTTGTTAATACAACAGTCTGTTCCTCGGCGTGTGTCACTTCAGGTTTTTTCTCTTCTGGCATCGCCACAGTAATGGTTATCTCTGAGGGAGTGGTCTCTTCACTAGTGGGAATCATTATCTCCTCTCTGAAAGTTTCTGATGTAACGTGAATAATGCTTTCTTCACTGTGAATTCCCGTTTTTGACTCCTCTGGTACTGATACTTGCAAGACAATCTCGGAAGGCATTGGCTGCTCATCAATGTCAAATGTCATTTGACTTGAGAAGGTTTCCGGTTCTGCTGGAATTATTTCCATTACTACTTCCTGTTTGTGGGGCTCTTCTTGGGTTATATCCATTGTCAATGATGCTATTTTCGAGCCGTCATCTTGGGGTTTAGCTGTTGTATCTTGCTGTACAATTGTAATTTCTTCAGAAAAAACTTCTTTGGGATGAATCTCAATATGTGTCTCCTCAACGTGTGTTCCCGATTCTGAGGTAAGTTCTGTGGTTTTCGTCTCTGTTTGTATTTCGAACACAAATTCACTGATGTCTTTCGGTCTATCTGCTGGCAGTATGGTGATTTGATTTGTGAATGTGTCAGAAGTTGCTGCGGTATCAATTTCTACAACTTGAGTATGATCAGGCATCAACTGCACCTCGGCCACCTCAGTTGTGGTTGGTTTGTCTTTCATTACAACTAATTCTGTTTTGAACTGCTCTTGTGGAGAGGATACCTGTTCCACTTCAATTGTGTTGTCTGTGGTAACATCCTTGACCTCTTCAAACTGTAGCGTGACTTTGGTCGTTTCCTCTGGTTTGACATCCATGGTAAATTGGGTCACTTCTCTAGTCACTTGATCGGTTATGTCCTCCACCTCTGTTTTCTTCATCGTTGTGATAGTGACATGTTCAACAAAGGATTCTTGTGACTCAGGGGCAGATATCTCATGTACCTCAGGAATAATTTCTGATGGAGTTAACAAGAATTCAACTGGTACCGGTTCAGCACTTGCTGGTTTTATTTCTAGTTCTTGAGTTTCAACTGTCTCATTTGGAATTTCAGTCTGTAGCACCAGTGTCCGTGATGTTCGTGGCTGATCTGCAGTAGCTTTATTTACTTCTGTAATCACATCTTTTGGAGCTAATTTATCCTGGTCAATTTGGATTCCTTCAATAAAGACATCTGACTGCACATCCTCATTTACTTCAAGTACACGAGTTGTCTTGTGGCTTTCCACGGTAACTTTGTCAACTGATGGTTTAATTTCAATTGGAGCAATGGTTTCATCAGCTGGTTTGACAAATCCAGGCACAAATGATTCTGGGGAAACTCTGTCTTCCTGCTCTTTCACACGAGACGTTCTCCGTCCTTCAAAAATAGCTTTGGTGATATCAAGAACTATTTCTTTGGGTGCTACATTTTCCCCAGAAGGAATTTGTGTTCCTTCACTAAGGCCTTCCGTGGGCACATCTTCACCTTGTTCCCTGACACGTGTAGCCCTTTGACTTTCTACATGTGCTTTAGTGTCTGTAGAGGGTGTAATTTCTACAGTGGAAATATGATCATCAACAGGTTCATCTTTGTCAGATGTGTTTCGGGGGAAAGTTTTTCACGTTGCTCATTCACTCGCGTAACTCGTCGTACCTCATTCACACCCTTTATCACAGTTGTAGGGGTATCTTCTGGCGAAGCTTCAAAACCAGTTATTTCAATGCCTTCACTGAACGTTTCTGGTATGATACCATCAAGTTGTTCCTTAACTCTAGTGGCTTTCTTTGGGGCAATGGAGGCAGAGTCTAAAGCAGCAGGAATATCGCCAGATGAGGCCACCTCTGATAGATCCTCAGCCTCATCATCAGCTGTCACTTCAGGCAAGACCTCAGTCAGTTGCTCAATGGCCTTTGTTTCTGGTTTTGGTGTCATGTGACGATCACGAATTCTATCATCAGGGACATCTGAAGGTTGCACACTTACTCCATCACTCGAAGTTACATCCTCGGCGGCTATTTCTGTGGGCAATTCATCTGATTGCACAATCGCCTGTGTAGGCAAAGGTTGCTGCTTGTCAGCTGTTTTAACCTGGTCCTCAACCACATGTACAGTGGTTTTCTCTTCTATCTCAGAGGCAGCGATACCTTCATCAAAATTCTCAGGGGAAACCTCAGAGGATTGTAGTCCAGCCCGAGAAGGTCGTGGTTGCTTGATGGCGGCTGTATTCTTTGCTGTGGTGACTGTTTCAGGAGTCACAGAATCTTCTCTGGCTTTTTCTAGACCAGGAGTTGTAAGTTCTTGATGAACATCGCCCTGTTGAACACCAACCCGAGTTGGCTTGGTTTTCATGGTTGAAACAACAAATTGCTGACTGGGAATCTCACCAAGAGGTAGTTCTTCAGCTGAGGATTCTGGAATCTCATCAGCAGTGGTGTCGGTTACAATATTTTCTGTCACAATATGAACCAAACTGGGTGTAGCACCAGCCTTTGTTGCCAAATCGTGTTGTGGAAGTGAGTCACCACTAGCCAGTTGTGGAGATTCTCGACCCAACTCACCACTTATCACATCAGAAACAGGTTCTTCCTGTTCTGCAACCAGTGTGGTGTGAGCAGGTACGACCTGAACTTGTGAAAGGTCATCAACAGGAATATCTTTGCTGGGAATGTGCTCTGCTTCAGCTACAATGAGAGTGACGTCAGTGCCAATGACATCTGGTTGAAGTTGTTCAAGCTGAGGCTGAACACGTGAAGCACGAGGTTGGACAGTGTGAGCCTTTGATGTGTCAATAATGACCTCCCTTGGCTTGATCATTGTTTCCACAGTCTCTGTGTGCACAGTCTGTGTTGTTTCAGACGGCATGTCTGGAGAGGAAATCAGCATCGATTGCAAACTCAAACACAAGACTAAAACAAGAGATAAGAATCGAGATTGGTTTAATTATCTGGTGTAATAACTTAATCAAATATCCAAAGTAATACTTACTTAAGAGTAATGATCATGCAATTCGTGATATGTCTACGCATTCATTTCCATGGTGCACAAATTCCTCTTTAGGCAGAGCCATGCAATGCCCAGGGTGATTCAGAGGAGCGTTATTTAGTTAAGTCTATATGCTGTTAAAAGTCATGCGGATGAATCATTCAGTCCCAGTTGCGAGAATGGTAAAAGCTGCGTCTGCGATTGTCTCCAGCGATAAAAGTGGATAAATGCGACGAAATGAGATAAAAAAAGGAGGGAGTATGGGACACATACGAGCAATATCAATGCTGAAAAAGGTGTTGTATGCAACATAAGCAACAATGAAAATGCTGTAATAATGTTGTATGCCAAGATATAACAAAGCTGTACAAAATGTAGTATGTGCTTATGCAAGACATTTCCTTCAGGAATAATTTGTACAACTAAACATCATGCATCTGATGCAAAGCTGCATTCATGTTACACACAATTTATTGACATACATCTTGTAAACATGCAATAAAAACTTTGGTATATTTGCAGGTGGTGTAAGGCTCATAGGTTACAGATATGCATACATTCAGGACAACAATAGGCTGGCAATGTGGCAGTAGTATGAACATTCAGTTGACAACATTGCAGGAGTAACAAGGGGAATGATTCAGGGAGCAGATGAGTGATGAAGAATGCGTGAAAGAATGACAATGGAATGGTTATAATAACAAGGAACAATAGCTTAGCATCATGCCTGACTAATATGCAATGCAAAAGTATTATGCTAAACTGTAGGTATATTCAATAACAACTCACCAGCATCTTCCAACTTTGTAGTTTGAATAGTGAGCTTAGTCGTTTCATGTTTTGTTGTTGTGGTTGTCGTTGTGGTGACCTCTTGAGTAGTTGTCTCCGCCACTTCAGCTGAACGTGACAAAAGAGTCAACCATGAATTCTTGTTACTTACTTACATTTCACGCATCATATTTCTGCTAAATACATGCTAAGTATACATCAACTAATCTGTAAAATTAATATCACTTATAAATCATCACAATTGAAACTTACCTTCAGTTTGTGAGGATATGGGCTTTTCATATTTGCTTAATTTGTATTTTATAAAGTATATTTTATAGAAAGATAGTCAGATGTACAGATAAAAGATGGAAAGATAGAGATACAGGACATGCATCAAACCATTCACACATCATGCACTCAATACATTATTGTAACAACAGTTTTGGTTACAGCTGCTTAGTCCAGGGATCCTAGAACTAGAGACAACATGGAGATGAATGTGAAACATGATTAACAATTATGGGCAGCACTAATATTATCAGAGGCACACTTCAAATGATTTCCATAACCCATGTAATCAGTTATCATGTTCACAATGATATAAAAATCATTATCAAGGGATTTTGAAGAGAAAACATGCAGACATTTAATACAGTTATACATAATGATCATAACAACATGGACAATCAAGGGATATAGATAAACAAATACATGCTAAACAAAAGAAGTAATATAGAGAAATATGAGGTAAGAAGTCAAGCAGGCTGACAAGGCAGGCAGGCAGGGAATAAAACAATGCAAATTGCTGTTAATGAGTGCAGCAATACGTGGATATGATTGTGCCTGTTTGACAATTTCTGAAACCTGGCACACTCAGAGGGGATTCCAACGTTAGGTGAAGTAATGATTGTTAGATAGAGTCTAGTCCAAACAGAGAATAACAGTAGAGAATTCATAGAGCACAGAGGTAATTGACAACTACTGCCTGAGTTCATTTTCAGTTTTTATTTTTTCCCCAAAATACTACACTGATTTTGAAGTCACACAAACCTGGGTACACCACAGGGTAGAGTGTCGAATAAGTTGTTTGTTTTAAGGGAGATCTTTGAAACTTTGTGCCAGATTTAGCTTTAAGACCAGGCTCCTACATTTGTCAAACAGACATCACCATTTGTACCACGATCACTAAAATACACAGGGCAGTGTCCAACAGACAACTACACACATGTTATTCAAACAGGCAAAAATCCCCTTGGTGTGATATAGGAAATGATTGCACCCAACCATCCTTTACCATATAATGAATGAGGTTATGACAAGAAAACTGAATGACAAAGTGAAATTGCATTTCATAAAATGCATTTACATGTCCATAACAACAATTGATAGTCACTTAAGTGGAGCCAGGCAAAAAAGCTAAAAATAATAAAAAAAATGTGCGAAAATTTAATTCTTCTGCAGTAGAATTCCACAGCCTGACCTTCACTGGAGAGCTGGGATGTGTGACTTCAAAGTTAAAGCTCTCCTGTTTCTGTCTGTTCATTTGTTAATCGTGGACATCAATTATTAATGCAATTAATTTTGTGAGGGTTTCTTCGTTTCCGAATTCATTATCTTTCAGAATATTGGTAAATATTATGCTGAACTGAAAGCCAGAGTAAAAATTTATATAAAATGGACATAAATTGTTGCATTAGTAATTCTTATCCACGAGAAACAAATCAAGCTTGACAGAAAAAGGTTACACTAGTTTGGACATGATATGCACAGTAATGAATCAAATGCCAAATATGGTAGAAGCATTATATCCTGCAAAATTCAAAAAAAAATGATGATGCAACCAGAATTGTAGTCGCTAATCTGGAGATCATAAACATTAAAGAAGAAAGAATCATGACTGCAGACAGCTTGCATTGGGATTTTAGTGCATGCTTATAGCTAGCCCACTTTTTGTACATGAGAAATAACGTTGTACCGCGGTACACTCGCAGATATTTGAAAAGAAGGTCAGAAATAAGATTTGAATAGATGTAAGCAAACATCAGTAACAAATGCTATGAATGGGACCAGGAGATATACTTTCAAAATGTGTCTGTGTATATTCTTGCCTTAATTAGCAATAACTAGCATCCACAGCCATGATCTTTCCTTCAAAACAAGAACAAAACATGGTGATATTCTTCTCTGCACAATTCATGGGCTCTGCAAGTTTCTCCATTTGAAGAGCAACTCAATCTCGATTTCATAATACTCCTCCCATATGACTTGTTCAACAGCTTGTATGAATTCTACAACAGAGGTTTGTCACAGGACTTCTTGATAAAAGTCTGTAAATTTAATATATGTCTTATACCCCATTTTGGTGGTTAATTAAGTATGGCAAAGCGCATAACGTGCCCCACATACCATTTGTAGAAACACACATGGCATAACCTATGTTAGAAAAGGTTAAATTACGATGGTCCTGCAAAGCAAAGCTATTGATTGGTAATTGATGACAGTTAAGTATCCAGCGCACCAAATGACATAACTAAGCAGAAATAAAAATTATAAATGACTTACATTCCTTCAAGGTTTTGCTCAAAGGGTATTGGTTTAAGTGAATATGTGATTTGATTGCCCGTTTACAGAGAGGGGGTAGATTAAAAGCAAAACTTGTGGATGCCTTATAAAGACTAATGCCATTTACCAATGCAGAAAAAAACCATTTCAGATCCCCAACTTGAAAATAAATAAGATAAATATAAAAACAATCCTGAACAAGCCATAAGGAGACCACTGAGAGAAAAAAAGATGCACAACAACAACAAAACAACAACTACAAAACAACAACGACACATACAGTAAATATTATTCAAGATGTTCATTAATACCCTATGTGATGAATTGCTTATCAGATGACAGCTTATACTGATGCCAAATGAATTGCTAATATGAATTCCTAAATATGACCACATAAACTCTTGATTATTAATTAGATGATGTCATCACTTCCCCTGCTGCTGGTCACAATGCAAGCACACCTGTTCCACATGTATATGTATAACACACAGGCATAGGACAAAGGATGGATGGGTGCATACAACATGGTCTCAACAGACCATGGTGTATAGTATCTATTATACACCACCCTCCCAACCCATTCAACCTATGGAGATCTTAATCACATGCATATACATGCTGCCATTTACAAATACCCCTTGGTGGTAAATACAATGGTCATGTTTGTTGGTCCTGCTATCTACAAGGGGCTCATAATATTCCACTATTACTAACTTAAAAAGCTTACAAACACACACATGCCAATAATACAAACATTGAGGCATTTATAACAAGCGGGCTAAAAATATTTCCGCATCCACTAACACTGAGAACCGCCGCAATTACGCAGCACACGGGAGCATTACAGGCAGCTCACTGAGCTTAACATGCTTCTGCGCTAACACACACATCTGATCTGCATAAAACTTGACTATTTCATTTGTTCTTGAGAGCTTACTTTCCACGAGAAGATAGGCAGTGGTGGTGGCCGTTCCGTGTTCATTGTGTGCCTTACAGATATATTCACCTTGGTGATCCATAGTGACACTATCAATCACCAACTGACACACACCTTTGTATGTGTCAATTTGAATATGCTCTGTGGACACAATTTCCCGACCATCCTAGACAGACAAATATCCACAAGTGAATATTCTACCATCACAAAAAAAACATTATTTCATCATCTCAGATGAAGTGCAATAAATTACCCTGCACATGTTCCATGTTTCATTTGTCTAACACTATATCAAAGCCTGAATTTGAACAAGGCAATCTTCAGGAATACTCTAACACAAAACAATAAGTCATCATATCTATCATAGCTATCTATGAATATCATTGTCAAAAGCATATATTGGACTAGATGTCTTACCTGATACCAATTGATTTCGGCCTCGGGGAATGCGGAGACTTCGCAGTACAGTGTAACAGGCATAGACTCAAATATTTCCTTGGGTTCCAATACTGTGATAAAGTAGGGAGCCTGGGGACCACTTGGAACAGGGACTGAAATGTGAAAATGTCACATTTTCAATGTTATGTCCCTAAATCATCCTATAAAATCCTCCTGGATAAAACCATGCAATCACTACATGCATAAGATGTCTAGATATCAATGCATTTTTCAACAATTTTAATGTAAATGGATTACTCACTCTCTTTGAAAGAAATCTCCTTTGTAGTTTTCACAGTGACCTCCATCTGTCTACGGACAGACTCGCGCGACTCCCTGCGTTCATTGCGGTGACTCACACGCTCAACACTCTCCTCCACCTCTGAATCGGGATGAGAGGGGGCTGCATGGAGATAAGCAACAAATGAACACCAATCTTAATCTGGTATGTTTGATAACAGCAGAGCATAGCATAGCATATGTGTCCAATACAATTGTGTAAATAAATAATGTAATATTAAAATTAGTTTAAAATGTCACCTGTTTATTCCTTCTATTTTTATGCCCCATAACATATATTTCTAAACCTCATGAACATGTTTATGGATGGATGGAGAAGTACTTACGGAGGACAGAGAGATATGCTGTGGAGACACAGGTGCCAGCCTCACTGACAGCCTTCAATGTGTACTCTCCCTCATCTTCTGGAAGCGTGTCATTTATCACAAGTATACAAACTCCCTCTTTGTAGGTGATCTCAAAGTCTCCGGATGGTCTGATCTCCAGTCCATCCACATACCATGTCACCTTTGGTGGAGGTATGCCTGCTATACGGCACTCTAGGACAGTCTTCTCACCATCGATCACCGTCGTGTCAGATAACGGGACTTCAAAGTAGGGTGCCATTAAAGTCAACGTTGATAATTCCTTGACTGTTTTTTCAGATATGACCATCTCGGTCGTACTTGTCTCTGTTGTTTCATCAGTAGTGGTTTCCGATTCAGCGAGTTGAGCCACGTTGAGGTGGGCTGTTGATTTATGAAGGCTAAGTTCCCTCATCATACTGATGCGATCCATCATACGTTCAACCTCCTGAAGTTTTACTCTTGCCTCAAGACGATACCTCTCAAACACCTTGCATTCATACTCAGGGTGCACTTCTGCAGGAACTAACCAAACTTCCTTGATGTTGGCAATGTATTCCTCAGCAGTATTCTCAGGGATTTCTTGTTCATAGATAGGTTCCACTCTGGTTAGAGGCTTCTCACCATGCCCAGGTGCATCCATATCCACATCAATTTCATGAGGTAGAGTAATATGCTCTTGGAACTCACCAATGTCATCAGAAGTAACCATGACATCATGTGTCTCCTCAGTACTTATCACCATTGTTGGTTGTTTATCTTCTTTCTCAGCGACATCTAACAAAACTTCAACATTAGTTTCTTCTGGAATATCAGGTGTGACTTCCTCAGATATATCATCTGCTTTTTGGGGCTCCATGTGAGCTTCTTGAGTGGTGACAAGTGCTGGAGTTGGCGATTTCTGACGAGCTTTCTCCAAATCGAACACTACCTCTTCTTCCTTAGTTTCCTCTTGAAGAAATGCTGTAGATGCTTCATCAGTCTCTTCCATATGTGCTTTGGTCTCTAGAGTACTGACCAGACTTTCCACCTTGGGTTTAACATCAGCAGATGATAAATCAGTAACTGTGTCTTCAGGTGCACCTTCTTGTGGAGACAGGTAGCCTAAGTCTTCCCCTTCTTCTTCCGAATGTCTCTCCTCAACAAGTCCAACATGACTAGTTTCTTTGGTGGGGATTTCAGATTTGGAGAGATCAATGACTATTTCCTCACCTTGGACAGGGTTGGATTCTTCCACATCCGAGTGGTCTTCTACGGAACTCACAGACAATGTCTCATCTTGAGCTACCACGTGGCTGACTTCTTTTGAGGCAGGTTCTGGAGTTGTGAACTCAAATACCACTTCCTCCATACCTGGTGCTTTGGGTGAAAAAACTCCTTCAAGCATGTCAGGAACACTCTCCTCTTCAACCACAGCTTCCTGTGCGTTGGTGCGAGTTTCTTGAGGGTGAACTGTGCTAGATTCAGTCATTTCAGATGGCACTTCCTGGCTTTCCTTCTCTTCAGGATTTTCCACAGTGACATTTTCAGTATCTTCTGTTGGGAGCTGTTCCAGTTGAGTGGAAACATGACTCGGTTTGCTGGCTTCTACCTTTGATTTAGCAAGGTCCACAAGTACATCCTCAGTTCCTGATTGTTCCTGAACTACCTCAGAAACAGCTGTAGTGTCTTCCTCGGACAGACGCTCTTCTTGAGGCTCTACCCGAGTCTCTACAGCCTCTGGGACAGTTTTACCAAGCTCTGTGGGTTGGGCCTCCTCTTCAGTACTGGTTTCCATAGCAATGAGACTGACTTCAGCACCAAGAGCTTCCGGTTGTACTTGCTCTTCACTGGGTACAACCATAGTTTCAGTTTTGGGATTCACATCTGACTGGGCCAAATCTACTGATATTTCCTCCTCCTGGGTCATATCAGTGGCTTCACCAATGAGATCTTCAGGTATTTCAACAGGAATATTTTCGTGTACTGGAGCAACAAGTGTTTCTTGTGACTGTTTCCAATCAGGTCGAGACATTTTCTGAACAATTTCCTCTTCCTGGGATGTGTCTGTGGTCTGTGGTGCAATTTCCTCGGGTGCTTCTTCAGAGACCTTCTCTTCCACTGGTGCTACAAGAGACTGTTGCTTTTCACCAGCATCTGACTGAGCCAGTTCAACTGTTGTATCCTCTTCTTTGGTGGTATCAGTGGTTAATTCTGGTAAATCACTGGGTGTTTCTTCTGGAACCTGTTCTTCCACTGGAGCAACAAGAGATTCATGTTTACCCTCAGCCTCAGATTTGGTCAACTCCACCTTGACATCTTCCTCTTTTGTTGTATCAGTTACTTGCTCAGCTATTTCATCATGGACATCAACCACAACATCCTCTTGTACAGGGGCAACCAGGGACTCATGCTTGTCTTCTGACTGAGGTTTGGCAAGTTCAACAACTATTTCATCTTCTTTGGTCACTTCAGTTGTCTCCTCCACAATGTCTTCATGTTGCTCCACAGCAACATCCTCTTGTACGGGAGCAACCAGGGACTCATGCTTGTCTTCTGACTGAGGTTTGGCAAGTTCAACAACTATTTCATCTTCTTTGGTCACTTCAGTTGTCTCCTCTACAATGTCTTCATGTTGCTCCACAGCAACATCCTCTTGTACGGGAGCAACCAGGGACTCATGCTTGTCTTCTGACTGAGGTTTGGCCAGTTCAACAACTATTTCATCTTCTTTGGTCACTTCAGTTGTCTCCTCTACAATTTCATCATGTTGCTCTACAGCAACATCCTCATCAACAGGAGCTACCAGAGACATCTGCTTCTCTTCTTTCTCAGACTGCAGCATGTCTACAATAACTTCCTCGCCTTCTTTGGTATCCTCTTCCTGAGGAGCAAGTTCTTCAGGCTGTTCTACACCAACTTCCTCTTGCACGGTTGTAACCAAACTCTCTTGCTTAGATTTGTCAGACTGCAGAAGCTCAACAACAACCTGTTGCTCGGTTGTAGTCTCAGGTTGTTCTTCAGAGAGATCTGTGGGAGATTCTGGATGGATTTGTTCCTCTACAGGAGTCACCAATGTCTCCTTCTTACCTTCTTCTGTAGGTTTGGAGAGGTCTGTGGTGATTTCCTCTTGTGTACTTTGGTCAACTGGTTGTGCCACAAGTTCTTCATGAACCTCCTCTGACACTGTTTCTTGGGTCAGGTTCACCATGGTAGCTGGAGTTTCCTCCTTGCCTGATTTCTCAAGAGTTACCATAACCTCTTCCTCGTGGCTGGTATCTTCATGAAGTTGAACAAACTCCTCAGGGGTTTCCTCAGAAACACTTTCTTCAACAGGCGCGACTAGCGATTCCTGTTCGTCTTTCTTTGCAGGTTGTGCAATCTCAATGACAACTTCACGCTCTTCAACCACCTCTGAGGTTTCCTCTTGTAAATCTTCAGGCTGTTCCTTGGCTACAGTTTCCTCCATTTCAACAATGAATGTCTCTTGTTTGGGTTCTGTCTCTTGCTTCTTGAGTTCAATGATAATTTCTTCATGATGTGACGGTTGAGATTCTTCAGGAGTCAGCTCCTGAGTTGTATCCTCAGGTCCGATTTCAATTTCTTCCTTAGTCAGGTTCTCTGGTTTTTGTTCCTCCTCTGTTTTCTCCAATGTCACAACAATTTGGGTTTCAGACATTGAATCAACAGTGTCTTCAACAACCTCAGTGACCTGCTCCAATGTTATTTCAGATTCCGTTGGAGTGAGCTCTGGCTGTTGTACAGGCTGTGTCAACTCAATCACAATCTCTTGTTGCTCAAGTTCCTTGGGTTTAGTTTCAGGAGTAAGCTCCATGAAGGCTGTTTGTATTTGTTTCTCTGGCTCTTCAACCGGCTCTGGTTTTTCCTCGGGTTTAGTGAGTTCCACAACAATTTTGCTCTCCTCTGTCTGTTTAGTGACAACCTCCTGAATCTCCTGTTGAATTTCAATCTCCTCTTTGAAGGTGACATCTTCTTTCTTTTCACTGCTCACTGTTATCACCATAGTCTCTTCGTGCTTTTCAACAGGTTGGGCTAGATCGATCACCAGTTCTTGTTGATGAAGCTCAACAGGTTTGGACTCGGGAGTCAACTCCATGAAAGTAGTTTCAATCATTTTCTCCGGTTCCTCAGGTTTCTCCTCTGGCTGTGTTAGTTCCAAAACAATTTTACTTTCTTCCGATTGCTCAATGACAACCTCAGAAGTAACTGTTTTTTGTTCTTGCTTGATCTCAAATTGAGCTTCTTGTCGGTAGGTCACATCTTCTGATATCTTCTGAACATCAGGCTGAGTTTGAACTTCAGGCTGTACAAGATCAATAATGATCTCACGCTCTTCAGTTTTCTCAGATGTTTGAATAACAAGTTCACTAGAGATTGTTTCAGGTTGAACATCTTCTGTAACAGGAACTGCCTGTGTTTCTTGTTTGAAGGTAACCTCAGGCTTTTCCAGAGTAACCGAATACTCTTCTTGCTGAGTACCCTCAGAGGCTTCGCCAATAAGCTCACTGACCTCTTCTGATGTTTGTTCACTGCTGACAGTAATAACCATTGTCTGTTCCTTCTGCTGAACTTCAGGTTGAGCCAGATCAATAATGATTTCCTGCTTCTGTAGCTCCTCTGGTTTTTCTGGAGTCAATTCTAAGAAAGCTTCTTCAATGACATTCTCTTGAGAAGGAGCCACGAGGGATTCAGCTTTCTCCTGCTCTGGTTTAGTGAGCTCAACAATGATTTCCCGCTCCTCTGTCTTCTCTGATGTTTGAATAACAAGCTCAGTTGAGATTGTTTCAGGTTGGACTTGCTCAGTGACAGGAGCTGTCTGTGTTTCTTGTTTGTACGTTACTTCAGGCTGTTCAAGCTTAACTAAATACTCTTCATGTTGAGTTCCCTCTGAGGCTTCTCCAACCAGTTCATGGACTTCTTCTGGCTTCTGTTCACTACTCACTGTAATAACCATAGTTTGAGTCTTGTCCTGGACTTCAGGCTGAGCTAGATCAATGATGATTTCCTGCTGTTGGAGTTCCTGGGGAGCAGATTCTGGAGCACTTTCTATCAATGTCTCTTCAGGCATGTCTTCCTGAGAAGGTTCAACAAGAGACTCTGGTTTCTCTTGCTCTGATTGTCCTAATTCCACAATAATCTGCTGCTCCTCTGTGGTTTCAGTCCTCTGTATTTCAATCTCTGTGGTAATCGTCTCAGGAGAAATATCTTCAGTAGCAGGAACTGTTTGTGATTCCATCTTAGGAGTAACATCAGGTTGAGCCAATGACACAACATAATCCTCTTGTTGACTTCCCTCTGTCGCTTCTCCAACCAGTTCAGAAACTTCCTCTGGAGCATGTTCTTCTTTAATAGGCATAGTCTGTGATTCTTGTGTGTCTTTCTGAGCAGGTTGTGTGAGCTCGATGATCACCTCCTGTTCCTGCATGGTGTCCTCTTGCTGAACAGTGATGCCAGTGGAAATTGTCTCAGTGGTAAGCTTGACATCAATTTGTTCGGTATGGGTCTCCGTTTTACCGGTCACATCAGGCTGGGATAGTTCGAGGATGTACTCATCCTTCTGTGTGTCTTGACTGGCTTCACCAATCAGATCCATAGTCACTTCAGATGTGTGCTTCTCCTCAACTGGTTCAACCAGCGCTTCAGTTTTAGGTTTGACTTCATGCTTGGCTAAGTCTTGTACCACATCCTCCTCAGTTGGAGCAGCAAGCTCGATGACAACTTTGTCAGATATTGTTTCCGGCTGGACATCTTCAGTCACTGGAACTGTCTGACTTTCACGCTTTGGCTCAATTTCGGGTTGAGAGAGATCCATTATGACCTCATGGGGCTCTGTTGATTCAGATGGCCTAACTGTTATTCCAGTTGAGATTAATTCATCTGGAACATCCTCAGTTACAGGCACAGTCTGCGTTTCCTTCTTCTCCTCAGCATGGGGTGTTGCCAACTCAACTGAGTACTCAGTCTCCTGTGTGTCCTCACTCACCTCCCCAAATATATTCTCAGCCTCCTCAGCATGACGCTTCTCTTCCACTGGCTTCACCAATGATTCCTCCTGACTCATCAAATCAGGCTTTGCCAAATCAACAGTAATTTCTTGACCAACAGGAGTTTCCATCATCGCATCAGCAAAGTCAGCAGTGATTTCTGAAGGTCCTCTGTGCTGGTCAGGCTCTACCCTGGATTCAGGCTTGAGTTGCACAAAATGATGAGCCAGCTCTACACTGATCACCTCTGATTCAGGTTGCAGAGACGGTGCCGTCGCAGATGTACCCTCCAAGGTACTTTCTGGGGCAACTAGTTCTTCACGATTTTCACCATGCTTGGGAATCTGCCATTTGACATCAGCCATTTGGATTGTCTCCTCATACCCATGTTCCTCAACCTCCACTTCCTCAACAATCTCCTCCTCAAATGTCTGAGAACAAGTAAACAAAAATGTTATATATCACTGATTGTCATTTATACACTCCATCAACTGTCACTGGAGAGCATTGGACAAAGGTAACGAAATGGAATTTCAAGCCTGGAATTATTTGCATAATATGACATGCACTGTGATTTGCCTATCAAGTGTGACACAGATAATGTTATTCTAAAAGAGACCTCAAACTATGTCAATATGGATGTTACCTGTGAGTGGGTTTCTTCGTGTACTTCCTTGCGTAATTTCTCCATGCTACTTAGGAAGTGTTCTGTTTTCTTCAGGAACTCTGCCTCATCCATAGAAGACGCAGAATACACAGACTCAGATGCTGTGGCTTCCTCGCTGTCTGGGATGTACTCATGAACTGTACAGTACAACATTTGTTTACATTCAAAGTGCCTGGTTTACAGTACAACATTCATTTACATTCAAAGTGCCTGTTTTTTTTTATCATTTTAATATTAATAAATATATATTAATCAATTCTTTGATGGTATTTTTATTTACATACCTTCCACTACTAGTTTGGCGTGAGTGATAGCCTTGCCATATGGGTTCACAGCAATACACTCATAGGTGCCTGTGTCCTGGGGGAACACCTCCAGAATATAGAGAGTGCAGTCCCCAGTGGGCTTGTTGTATGCAGTATGGAAATCAGGGTTGTCAATAATGACCTTCCCATTGTGATACCAGGTGATGTCAGGTTTGGGATTGCCTGTGACCTTTGTCATGAATGTGACCTTGTCACCATCCATGACCTTCTGAGAGGGAATTTCCCAGAGGAATCTGGGAGGTGCTCCTTCAAGCATCATGACCAGTTCCTGGCGCTTCGTCTCCAAAGCTTCCACTTGCTTCTGTCGTGAAACGGACAAGTGACTGGTGTGAATAACATCAGGTACCTCAACATTCATCTTGAGACCCTGCAGAGCAGCACGTTGATGAACCGTCAATGTGGACGTCTCTTTCTTCTCAGGCTTGGGAAGCTCAAATTCAAACTGGACATCCCTAGGGCGACGGTGATCGATGGCAAGCGTTTCAGAGAAACGTCGTTCCTTCTGCAACTGGATCTTCATCTCCTGACGTTGTGTTGCCAAGAGCTCCGCCTGCTGCTTGAGATGAATTGTCTTCTGTTCAATCACCTGCTTGTGCCCAGGTACTTCAACCTCCATATGTACACCTTTAGGAGCTGAGCTTTGACTGACAAAAAGCTCCGTTTTCTGGGGAGTCTGTGGCCGCTGAGGAGCAGTTGGTTCCTTTGGTTTGCCTTTAAGATCAATTGATATTGTCTCGGAGAAACGTCGGGTTTCTTTGACATCGATTGGTTGTTGGACACGGAGGACTTCATGAGTGGTGCTTATAAGCTTCTCTGTGGTCTCATCGTCTGAGCTGGATGATGGCACTGTAACAGGTCACCACATAATCAATCGATAACCAGGCATATAATTTCTCTCCAAATAATATCATTTAATAATGTATTACAAACAGCCAATGCTTCATTCTGTTGACAGTAAAATGGTTATTTACCTATTTCTTATTAACATCTATTTTTTAAAAAACTGCTGACAAAGAGACTTTGTTTTAATTGAATGATGAGAGCAACTGAGATTGTTGATGTGACCATGTTCAAACCCACTTACATTTCACAAAGAGATGGCAGTGAGTAACAGCAGTGCCTAGAGGATTCTCTGCCTTACACATATACTCTCCCTCATCTTCAGGAAACACCTCAATGATAGCCAAAGAGCTCTCTCCTTTTGTCACGTCAACATTGATCTGGAAGTCTTTGCTTGGTTTCACAGGTTGGCTGTTGAAGAACCATGTGATCTGTGGTGTGGGGAAGCCCATGTAGAGAACTCGCATGACACACTGATCTCCATCACCCACAGTCTGGTTACGCAGTGGAAGTGTGAATCGAGGGGGTTCCTCTGTGACAGGCGCTGTTGGGGCTGGTGCCATCTGTGGAGTGACAGGGGCAATCTGTGGTGGTTGTTGCGGAGGCGGGCCTTTGATGTCAGGGGTGATCTGACTCTCTTCGACAGGAGCTGGGGCAACCACTGGAGCAGGCTCTGGTTCTGAAGATGAGACACACACACACGATAAATACACAAGTTACAGCTGGAATGGATCAATACAACAACACTGAAATGTATAAATGACCCACTAAGCTTAAAAGAATCGAGTTCGTAAATATTATGATATGTGACTCACTTCGCAGACGGAGGAAGGTCTTGGTGACCCCTTCACCGAGGTCATTGATGGCCTTACACACATATTCACCCACGTCTTGCACTTGTGTGTTAACAATTGTCAGTGCAGAGGTGAATGTCTCTGGTACAAGTTTCACTGTCACCCGTGGTGTGGGTTCCACTTCAACGCCATTGTGGAACCAGACAAGCTTGGGTGGTGGGTGGGAAGTAGCTTGGCATTCAAACCTAAACACAGAGAATATGTGGTTGCAGAGAATCATTCATCATGAGTTGGCTGGTGGGTCATAGGTTGACTGAGGCAAAGTGCTATTTCCAACATAAACTACGTAGGAAAAGGCTGGTTGTCAATGTATGAGGTATAAACAAGTCTAGCTTGATACAGATCACTTGAAACTAAGGCTTATTGTAGCTCTAACATGTGTTGAATTCCTTGGGTGCCTGTTCCTTCTATTGAGTGTTAAAACAGACACTCACTTGACATTATCCCCTGGATTGACTTCAGTAATTGGCATCAACGTTGTGGTGAAGGTCGGTGAGTTCTCTACAACCCTCGTTTCTTGTTCGCCAATTACTGTAACTTTTTCTTTCTTTACAGACACTGTCTTCTCTGTGATCGTTACCTCAGCATTAGGAGCTGTCAATCACAACAAGTCAGGAAACATATGATACCAAAATTACTATGATAAACATTCAAACTAATTGACTAAAACTCCTGAATGTAGTGAACTTTTGTAGCATCAATCTTATTTAATGATATAATTGATAAGTTTTGATTGTGAGTCTGCTCTATGACTTTCATATGGTACCATTACAGCATTCTTTACACAGTTTTCATGACATGTTGATTATGAGTTTATTAAGGAGAGGTCAAGGACATTAAGTAGTGATCACGTTATCCGTTAGCTGATGTTCTCCTCAGAATTAGTAAAAGGATTTGAACTTACGGACAACAACGACATTGGCAGTGCAGGTGGCTCGGCCAGCCAGGTTGGTGGCTCGGCACGAGTAGACACCCACGTCACTGGGCTGGGCATTACTGATGGTGAGAGAGCAGTCGCCTGTTTCAGGGTTAACATGCATGACATGGCGAGACGATGGAATAAAATCCTTCTTGTCTTTAAGCCAGGTAACTTCTGGCATCGGCAGACCGGTCATGGTGGCGTTAAATGAGCAGGTGTCCCCTTCTCTCACAACACATGGCTGGATTGGCTTGGTGAATTTAGGTGGTTGTCCGCTGGTACGCTTGACGATTTTCTTTACCACTTTGACGGATGTGTCACTGCTGGTGACAGATTCAGTGGATTCGATGGATATCTTCCTCGTCGCATCTTCAGGAACGGCAGCTTTAGGTGGATGACTTACAGCAGGTGCTACAACAGGCTCTGTGACTTCGTGAGCCTCAGGAACCACCACTAGGCGGCACTCTGACACCGCTTGACCCACGGGATTCGTAGCTATGCACTTGAACCGACCCTGATCATCAGGTAGACAATCCACAATGACCAGGTCAATTTTACCTGTCTGCTTGTCATAGTTGATGACAAAGTCTTCACTGCGGTCGATGTTCTTGCCGTTGTGCATCCAGGATATATCAGGTTTGGGTTGGCCACTGACAAGGCAGGTCATGATAACTTCCTTGCCATCAGCTGCGGTAATGTCGCGTAGGGGCGTTGTGAATGCCGGGGGCTGAGGAAGCTGGGCAGGCACTGTAAAAACATTGACATCATCTATACATCACTAAATATGGTAACGACATTAGCAATTTCTCGATGAAAACACCAGTAATGGTTGATTGACTAGGCTATTGCTGTCCTAGGGTTGAGGCCGTGGACAATAAAAAAGGACATGTCTTCAACAGAATATTTCAGCTTTTATGGGGTGTTAAATGTCAAATTAGGGGATAATAAATAAACATGGACATGGAGTGAAAAGAAATAATAACAAACAGCTGAAAAGATCAACATGGTGGAAATGATGGAATGGGACTGTGAAGTGAAGAGATCATCCACTGACCTTCGACGTAGAGTGTAGTGTTTGACACAGCTTCTCCAACATCAGTCACAGCACGGCATGTGTACACACCGGTATCTTCAGCAACCAGGTTACGCACCTCCAGTATGCTCTTACTGCCATCCTTGGAGATGACGTATTTCTGTGACGGTTTGATCTCTGTTCCGTTCACATGCCAGGTGATAGCTGGTGGCGGGGCGGAATGCACCTGGCACTCCAGTCTGTTACAAAGACGTGAGATTCTGGGGTGAGACTATGTCACTTTCATCATTCAAGAAAATGAGATGATTAAGGTTGTAGGACTTAGCCTGAAGGTGCTTTTTGACATTGGGCTTCAACTTCAATAGGTTAATTGTGCTTTTGTAATATTTAATTACCATACATCAAATAGTGCAATAATAACATTAGTGCAATTCCATAACAATTTCCCATTTATATATGGCTGACATTGATTACCTGGCAATCCGGGTTTCAACAGGGACCCTCATTTCTGGTTTCAAAGGCACAGTGAATACAGGGAATGCCTCCTTGGTACTCTTTGTAGTTATGGTAATGCCTGATGAAGCAAGTGGTAATTCAACCTCCTTCTTCGGCACTGAAATTCAACATGGCAATATTATAGTTAATGGTACAACAACAAACACACCATACAAGGCCTTCATTGTTGTAAATACTATGGTATGACATGACAAAAGCATCGTAAAATGCAGTTCAACTTCTTCCATATTCATTTACACTGGCATTGCATCTTAACTATAGAATAAATGCCATGGCACATCATAGATAAATCACTTATGAGTCGACATTCAGTGATCTCAATGTTACTTCAAATATAAGCAACTCCTGACTGACACCAAAGCAGCCTTACTGTGAACAATCAGTGTGGTCTTGCAAGAGACTTCTCCGAGTTCATTGGAAGCCTTGAAGACATAGTCTCCACTGTCCTCCTCCGTGATGTTGATGATGGTCAGCGTGACAATGCCATTCTCATAAGAGACCTTGAAGCGCTGAGAAGGCTTGATGGTTTGTCCGTTAAGTAACCATGTAAAGCGAGGTGGAGGATTGGCTTGGACATTCACCAAGAGCCTAGCAACATGAGAGAGTACGTGAGTTGACTACAACAATTTTATGTCAAACTTTACTGTGGGTTAGAATCTCTCTTAAAGTTAATAGGCCAGAGTTATTATCAATGAGAGAGTTGCAGTAATTCTCTAGGCTTTGTTGATGACAAGACAAGCGGGAAACCTGTAACTCCAACATCATATTGTGATCCATAGCAAACAATTCTACAACCCTGCTTGCTATCACCATTTAAGTATCCTTGCTGATAAAGCTTATTTATTCCAGAATCCAAACCACTGACTAAGAGTGTTGTCTGAAACCCCATTGAGATCAATAAACAACCTATTGGCCCTTTCCATGTTAATTTACAACGGTCTTGATAGAGCTAACAGAAGCCTTACTTGGTTGTGTGTCCACCAGGCACCTCCCGAGAGGGAGACGGGGCACGTATGATCTGGGGAGCAGAGCGTGTCTGTTGTACACGCAGCTCAGAGCTCTGACCAGGTGTCAACAAGGGCTGCTGCTGCTGCAAGGTCATCTTAGTGGATGACACATGCTTCGTCTCTGTTGAGAAATTTATAATGAATTAGATGATTGATCAAAAGATGGGTTGGAGGTTAAACAATCTTTCACTTGGGATTATTTCAGGACATGCTCAAAGCAAATGAAAACTGATTTTAGACATATATATTGACATCAATTATCAGAGTCAATAACTGATCTAGGTGAAATTGCTCTGATTGTTTTGAAATCAAATGATAATTAGTTGCTTATGAAAATTCAATGACAATCTAAGTGATATAAACAATTAACATATAATTAACAGATCTACTCACATGTTCACCATGGTTGATATCCCACACAATGCATGCAGGGTGAGCTATTTTGCATATCTATCAGAAACACACTGACAAACTCCATGCGACTCAGACAAGGCAATTAACAGGTGGGGTTATAGGATGGAATAAAAAAAGGCACATGCTTGAATGCTGGCGCCTGTCAGCACATCTGGAAGAGAAACATCTGTCAATAATGACATCAATCACTTTCATGCATCACCCACACATGCTGAGGTAGGGTTGGATAAGAAAAGGCTATAAATAGACGAGAGCTATAAATAGCCAAGGAAGGACAGTTAAAATGGGACCTACCTGTCAATCATGCAGTGGGAGGAGCTCCATCCAGGGTTACCATATAATTTGCATACCATTTCAAAACATCATGCTTAAATAAGGATAACATGCGTTTATAATGAGACCGACCTTGAACAAAGAGTTCAGCGGAGCACTCTGCAACTCCAGCAGGGTTCGTAGCTCGGCAGGTGAAGATTCCAGCGTCTTCTGGGAAAACCTCCTTGATAACTAGCACATATTTGTTGCCATCTCGCACTACCTGAAAGTCTTCACTGTGAGTGATCTGGTGACCTTCACGGTACCATGTGACCTCTGGGGCAGGGATGCCTCCTACGATAGCTCCCAGTTCTGCGGGATTTCCTTCCACAACATCTTGGCCTGCGATTGGCTGCATGAAGCGGGGAGGCTCCATTGTCATGGTAACTTCAGGTTCAGTTTCACTCATGAGGGCTATTAGAAAACAAAATAAAAATCCACATAAAATCATCATAATAGAAACTTTATTTGATCCCGATTAGGCAAAATTCATGATGTATGATAGAAATGCTGATTTGTCAAATATGTCAAGGAGGAGAAATGGGGGTTTTCCACTTACGTGTGACCTTGAGATGAGATATACATGTGACCTCTCCAGCCTGGTTGAGGGCAGTACATTTGTACTGGCCCTCATCTTCAGGGAAAGCCCCTGCTATAGTAAGCGAGTGGACGCCATCTTTAGACTCCATTTGAAAGTACTTGGATGGTTTGATGAGTTGGTTGTTGTAGTACCACTGAATAATAGGGTCTGAAAAAGAAAACAAATGAATTTATGAAAATTAAAAAAAATACAGGTATCTGTTTAAAAACCTTTTTTGTGGTGTGAGAATGATGATGCAAAATGGTCAGTGATTCAATGTTTTATCATCTATCTGCCACATCCTGCTTGAAAACCAACAAACCATCACAATAAATCATTTACCAGGGAGACTACAAACAGTATGTTTTGTTGAAGGTCAATAACTCACCAGGCTGGGCCATAACCTTGAGCTGGAAAGTGACACAGTCTCCCTCATTGACCTGCTGGTCCCTCAGAGGCTGTACCAGTTTAGGTGCAGCATGTGACACAAACTGTGGAGCCGGTTTCTTCTCCTCTATTTTACCTGCATCAACATATCACAGATTTCAGGACAAATCAAACAGACACAGGGAAAATGAACCAAGTTGTCTTTATCAAAATAAAAATAGGAGCTCAGGAAAGGGTTCATATTTGTAAGTCTGAAGTCTATATGGCCTTAGAAATGTATAAACAAAATACATTTTATACATTCCACCAAAAGGAAATGACTTCAAGAAAGCACACCACAAATCTTATCAGCTGACAGTGATCAGCAATTTAGACGATCAAACTAGGTGTTGATATTGTGATTGGAGGTACTCACCTTGCACATTGAGATGTGAGGTACAGGTGGCCTTGCCAGTGTTATTGACAACGACACACTCATAGCGGCCTTGGTCCTCTGGTCGGACCTCATAGATGAGGAGGGTACAGTGATCATCTTCCTGGATACACTTCCAGCGAGGACTGTCACTCAACTTCTTCCCATCCTAATGAGAGGAGCAATCAGGCAGAGGTCACAGCTAATGTATGCATGAGGTCAAAACCCTATTGCATATCTAAATAAGCCCAGATCTGCTCTGATATGATTCAGATCTGATCATAGCCACACACTTTTACACCTGTGTGCTGCATGGGTAATATGCTATTTCACTGATTTTGATAATTATACTATTCAAAAGCATTTTCAAGGTGATATTATGTAAATATCCTAAAGAATCAAAGTCATATTGTAACTAGTTTAACAAATCAACTATGACCATTTTCAAGATAGTTAGAGTGATAAAACCAATCATCCGATAAGTATTTAATGCAACTGACCTTGAACCAAGTGACAGTAGGTCGTGGGTAGCCTGAGACCTGAGTGTCCAGTGTTGCTGGCTCACCGATCTTCAGGTGGAGGTTATGCATTTGTACTTTAAACTCAGGTGGTGTCTCTTTTGGTTTAGATATGTCTTCTGTAAAACAGCAATAGGGTGTGGTGGTGATAATGATAGATGGAGTGTTGATGACTGGCATTTACACAGCTATAACTGGCAACTTTCGTGATGAAAGACAATTGAGTAAAACAAATTTCCAGAGGTAAATATTCATACCAGCAGGGAAGGAGCCAAACTGTTACAGTAATAACTAACTTGTTGCACATTAATTGTCACACAAAAAAATTTGTCATTGACTCTGACCTTGAACTGAGAGGACAGCACGGCATTCGGCCATTCCCAGGGGGTTGACAGCTCGGACAGTGAAGACACCAGCATCCTCAGGGAAGACTTCTGGCATAACCAGGAAGCTCTTCTGGAAGAGGTTGGTGATTTGGAAGTCCCGTGAGGGGTGGATCTCTACTCCCTCTCGCAGCCACTGGATGGTAGCGGTTGGGAAGCCGGTGAAACACACCTCCATCCTGGAAGAACCACGTCATAATGTGAACAGTCATAATTAATGATATGATATTTTATAATGAAAATGAGCAACATAATTTTAAGGAAAAGCTAAACTTGACCTTGGCTAAACACCCAAGAAACTCCATGAACCAGAATTTGCTTAAAGAAATACAATTACATCCATGATGTATGGGTTGATGATGAAACAAGAAAACTGACTTGACAGCCTGTCCTTCTTTAGCAGCCACATTTTCCAGTGGTTTAGTGAAGGTGGGTGGCTCTCGCTCTCGAGGTGCTGTCTTTGACACCTTCTTGTGTTCACGTTCCCTCTCCTGCTCATCCAAAATATTCAGCATAGCCTTGGCACGAGCGATGTGTATTTCTGAGTCGACATGAGCCGTACTCTCATAGTAGCCTGGCTTGGCTTTAGCCATCTGGGCATGCTGCATGTTAATGTCAATAAAGGCCTGTTTGACTTCCTCATCTTGGTACGCCAGGGCCTTCTCTTGTGTGGACCGTTCAAAAGCCCTTAATTCAACCACAGTGGTTTTGGGTTTTTTCAAGGCAATGTTGAGCTCTGCTGTGCGCTGGTCTGGGCCACGCCACTTGTCCATTTCCACTTCAGCTGTGGCTGTTTGGCGATGGAAACAGTGTTACACTTTGATGTATATGATAACAAATTCTGAGGATGAACAAAGTGATTGAATTATTTACTCATCCCAGTTCATATGTGTTATATACAAATGCTTGCAATTACTGGAAATGTCTTCATAATGTATTTTTTTTAAAATGGCCTAATTAATACATCTAAAGAATTCCACTGATTGTATTACCAATAATGCAAAACATGGGAAGTGATAGCACAAGATGAGGTAAGGGAGGGTGGGGATTTCATGTTTCTTACATTTGGGGGCCTTCTTTAAGCGAGACCGCCAGTCATCTTGTGGGATAACGTGGAGACTAGTAGAGCATTCAGCTTCACCCATAGGGTTCTTAGCCACCACTCTCACGGAACCACTGTCATAGTCACGAGCCTTGGGAATTTCCAGGATGTGAATCATGCCATCGTAACGCAGACGGAAACGGACACTCTGAAAAGTCCATAATCACCATTATTCAAGCAACCATGATGCTTAAACAATGCATCAACAATATTGTACATTCCATGACCTGCAATAAGTATGGCAGTGACACTGTCAAAGATAATTACATATATTGACAATTTAATGACTAATGATGATGACTTACATTGACAATGATTACAACCTGATTTGATAATATATTGACAACATTCATTGAAAACGACAATTTTCATTGATGAGGATGACATGAAATGATGACCATCGAGACCAACTTTAATTGGTAGTGATAACTTACATTGACAATGATAGTGCCATTAATCCACCAGGTCAGACGGGGTCGGGGTTGACCTCCGACCTTGATGAGGAACTTAGCAGTATCGCCCTCCTCAACTTGCTGAGGCTCAAGGGCAAGGTCAAAGACAGGTGCTGTCATCTCTGGCTCATCTTCCTTCCTCTCTTTCGGCATCATCTCCCTATTGACGACAATGTGAGGTGTAGCATTATGTCTAACCATGTAACAGTGAGAAAGAGGGTGGAGCCTAACTGCAAAGATGGGTGGAGCCTAAATGCTTCATAAGGAGGTAGTTGCATAGCCCAACTGTTTTATGAGAAGGTGGGTGGATTTAAATTAGAGGCAGGTAGAGCCAAACTTTTGTTTCATACTTTAATGAAAGACATCAAAACTTTGAGGGAATTTTTTGAGAGGTGCAAAAACAATGAGACACTTGAGGTGTTTGAGGAATGAGAACGAAAGTCAATTTTAAGAAGGTTGAAGGTTATGAGCAATTTAATTGTGATGAAGAATGAGGTAGAGAAATGAACGCATACCTCCTGATGTTCTCCTCCATAGCCTCCAGATGCTGCATGCTCTTGTTGCCCTCAGGTAACTGAGTCTCTGTGATCACTGACTTCTTACCTGGAACACCATCACACAACAAAACATACCAGTCATGTCAAATGTGTTAATATATATATATATATATATATATATATATATATATATATATATATATGTATGTATGTATGTATGTCTGTATGTATATATATATATATATATATATATGTCTGTATATATATATATATATATATGTATATATATATATATATATATATATATATATATATATATGTGTGTGTGTGTGTGTGTATGTATGTATATATATAAATATATATGTATATACACATATATATGTATATGTATATATATATATGTATATATATATATATATATATATATATGTATATATATATATATATATATATATATATATATATATATATATATATATATATATATATGAACAATTGTACAAAAGTTAGTTTCAGAGAGTATGAACAAGATGATAAACTCACCATAACAGTGGAGTTGTGTTTGAGTGGAGTCTGAGCCATACTTGTTGGTAGCAATGGCTGTGTAAGTACCGCTGTCTTCAGGGTAGGTGTAGAGGATGTCCAGTGCAACATGACCAAAGTCATGCAGGGTCTTGAACTTATGACCTGTAGAATTGCAGGCTTGTTAGCAATTTTTATACAGATATATTATTGTTATTCATTTGAATATTGCACCTCCCAAGGATGCATTCCTGTCACAGCATCTAATCCCTTCTATCTTGTATAACCACCATGCATGCTAATATAACCATTTTGTATAACCTTGGCCCATGACATCTTACATACCCAATCTACATGACCTCCTTGCATAACCACCAAAGCCACTTACCTGAACGCAGCACCTTGCCATCTTTGTACCATTCCACTTCCATATCAGGATCACCAATAGGCACCAGGTGGCACTCAAAGTGAGCAGGTACGCCCTCTACCAGATTGGTCAAGGGCTTTACCTGCGACTTGAACTTAGGGGGGCGAGGCCTGTCTCGGCTGAACATGTCCTGGGCACTAGGCTCTGCTCCTATTCCACTATGAACAGGTTCATCTCTAATTTCCATGGCCGCTTCAGGACTGAAAATTAAAAATCTTACTCTGGGTAACATTGTCCTATGATGAACATTGATATTTGGCATAATTCATCATAAGTTATATGACTGACAAAAGGGAATGTATATTTTTTGTTATATATATTGCTTTGCTAAATATACAAATGAACCCCGACCAATGCCACTTATGTGAATCAATTTTTGGAGAGAAGAGTCATCTCTTACGCAAAATTCTCCATTGCATGCATCTGACTGAGACCTGTGCTACCCTCTGGTAGCATTGAGTCATACAAAATGCTGTCCTTGGCTGTGAAAACAGAAAATAAGGACAGTAATACAGATTCCATGAACTGGACAGAAATTTAAATCAAAACTGTCACCCAAACTAAAACAACATACACAGCAGTACAAACTGAACCCAGGTAAAGTTATTAATGACATATCCCCCATTATCAACTCAATTGATCATTGCTGATAAAATACCAGATATATCCTGATACTCACGGGCACATTTGAGTGGTACCTCAACGCTAGCTGTGCCATGTTTATTGGTAGCCTTCACAGTGTAGGTGCCACTGTCTTCAGGATAAGCATAAAGCAGATCCAAAGCAACAAAGCCAAAGTCGTACATCGGCTTGAATTTATGTCCTGTTAACATACAAACAACTGTGAATTGAATTGGGTGGGTTTTATTTAATGAATTTAAAAGAATGTTGACAGGTGTCGATTTCCAACTATGTGTAGAAATCCTGACCAGAATATTGTTGTCATACTTCAGATTTGATTGCATGTTACTCGATTTCAGATTTGTCAGTGTGGAAAAAAGAGTGCTTACTATATAATAAATTGATGAAGAATTAGATGCAACCACTTGTAATTTGGTAATTTCCATTGAAATAGATCTTGTCTAAGTTGACTTAGGTAACAATCTTTCTGATCACTTTCATTAATTAACATAGTTCTACTGAACATGAGAACTCACCATGTCTTACAGGTTCACCGTTTTTGTACCACTGAACATCCATAGTCGGGTCCCCCACAGGTACCAGTCTACATTCAAAATGAGCAGACTGTCCTTCTACTAAGTTAGGGAGTGGCTTGGGGGAGGTCTTGAACTTGGGTGGGCGTGGCTTCTGTTGGTTGTACATATCTTCTTCACTGGGTTGTGCGCCAATCCCTGTGTGGACAGGCTCCTGGCGGGATGGCTCATCGCTAGGGCGCCTGTGACATCATAAGAACTTAGACAATTTTCACACAATCTAAGGCATTAAATGTAAATATACAATTAATAGAAATCATTTGGCAAATAAATATACAATTTACAGACAACAATTACCAACTGAACTTAATTCAAAAAGGAATCTAATCATTATCTGAATTAAAATCACTCGATAAATAATCATAGAATTTACAGACGACAATTCCAAACAAAATCATTTACATATGAATCTAACCATGCTATAAAATTGTTTATATCCAATTAAAAATAAATCAGGTATAAAGTACAAATGTCAAACAAAAAGAAATTGTATCAAACTGAAAATGAATCGCACTTAGCAGCAATATCCTCCATTGCTTGAAGTCTCGCCACACCAGTGCTGCTCTCTGGAAGTTGACTACCGTAATCAATGCTATCCAGCGCTATCAATACACACACACAACAACTGCTCTCACATCTCTACTTGATGAACCATAATGTATAACCATCTCTACTTGATGAACCGTAATGTATAACCATCTCTACTTGATGAACCATAATGTATAACCATCTCTACTTGATGAACCATAATGTATAACCATCTCTACTTGATGAACCATAATGTATAACCATCTCTACTTGATGAACCATAACGTATAACCATCTCTACTTGATGAACCATAATGTATAACCATCTCTACTTGATGAACCATAATGTATAACCATCTCGTAATAATGTGCTTTCTACTTCTGCCTCAATACTGACATCAGGACATCTATGACCAATTTGCATAACAACCATATGAAATCACCTTAAATTAACCATAAAGTATAACAACAGTGTAATAATTATCACCCTATGATAACCGGCATTCTGCCTTAAATAAACATTGTATAACCATTTAGTATCTTACGTGTGCAGGTGAGGGGAGCAGACATGGTGATATCTCCATCTTTATTCTTAGCTTGCACTGAGTAAGTACCACTATCCTCCGGGTATGTGTACTTAATGTCCAGAGCCACAAAGCCAAACTCAAAGCGTGGCACAAATTTACTGCCTGTAATTGAAGAATTCAAAAATTATATTTTCTTCAGAGGACAAAAAAAAAAAAAAAAAAAAACATCATTAATTAATGAATTTCAACAGCATTAATTAATTCAGTTTCCCCTTATATGCACACAGGCCATTGCTAAGAACAGAACACCAGGACAGAACGTGAGATTTTTTAAAATATATATGCCTGTATAAATTATTACAAAATACCCATAAGGATAATCTAGATGACTAAAGCCTGATGCAGCCTTAACACTATCAAACACAGCTGATTGGGGGACAATTTTCATACCATGTCTGATTGGCTCCCCATCTTTGAACCATTCCACCTCCATATGAGGGTCACTAACAGGATTGAGGCGGGCCTCAAAATGGGCTGGTTCACCCTCCTTCAACATCAGAGGCTTCAGCTTGGACTGGAAGACAGGTGGCTTGGGAGTCACTTTGATCTCATCCTCTGCAACACGCGGTTTGTAGGCCGGGGCAGGGTCAGAGGATCTGAACACAGGTGTTAATTACAGGTGAGTTACTCGACAGAAATACAGGTGTGTAAACAGTAGGTGCATACAGTCCTTTTATGGAGTATTTGAATCAATTTGAGAACACAAAAGAGGTTGAAACTATTGGGGTTTTTTTGTTTCAAAACCTCACACAATTGCATGATATTATAAACAAAGCAGGTAACAATGATCATCTGAAATACAGGTGTGTCAACTTAAGGGAGAACTAGGTCCTGACATGTGAATGGACATGACAGAAAGACAATATGATTTTGGTGTATTGCAAGAAACTATAATATTTCAAAGAGAGATGTTTGTTTCATAACCTCAGGCAATTGGACAATGTAATGAATAAACAAGAAAAACAAAAGAAAGACTGTCACATGCCATCAGTACCATAGAGCAATAATGGCAGGTATCTACCAATTAACATATTTGAAGGAAATGGTCATTGGTAGCATTCACAATGTGTTGACATGCAGACAGATGGCAGCTAACTGGTGACATCCAATGAGGTGACTTAGTCACATGATAACACAAGCAACAACTAATGAAATAGATAAGCACTGGTCCTATGGAGCACGACAATAAAGTAACTCATGCATGAAACCACATCCTCAGAAAATCGCCAGCAAGCAAATATACACCAGCATAGCCACAGGCAATGTATGCATGTTGTCTGCGGTATCCTTATATGTGTCATGCAATCCAATATATTGATATTGCATTTAAATATATGCAACATTGGCAAGGTCACAGGCAAGGAATGTTTGAGAGACATCTAACAGCTAGAAAGTGACATCATTCTGCGAGTTATATTACCACTAGTTATGCGACAGCAGTGAATTCATGCAGACACCACCACACCTGTAGGACCCACATGCTGTCCTCATGGGATGCTTGATTAGCCCACCTGTCAGGTGTAAATCGTGGCTTTAACGTGGTAGTGACCGGTGGAGTTGCAGGTGTCCCTCTTGGCTTCTCCAGGTTAACATTGGCCGTCACCGACATCACAGGTGATGGTGGTGCAGGTGCAGGCGCAGCAGGTGCTGGTGCAGGTGCTTGTGGCACTGGCTTGGGAGGTGCCACAGACTTCACAGGAGCAGGTTTCTTTGGCTCTTGCATCCATGGAGGCTGCGAGTCAACTGGCTTGTCCCCAGTAGGGGCCTGTGATTGAGGGGCTGTCACGCGATGCCAGGGTAGTGGTGACTGTGACTTAGGGGTGGGTGACATAAGGATGTCAGCACGTGTCTTTGGCACGGGTGACATACTGACCCGCGGCTTGGACAACTCCACGGGTGTGGTGACAGTCTTGCGGTCAGGCACTGGTGTAGCTACTGGCTGGCTTGGAGCAGACACAGGTCTGAAGGGGGATACAATGGGTGTCATCAACAATGGCTATGGACTGACGTTGAGGCATAATTCCAAACATTCCATGTCCCAATGATTGATAAAAAAAAATGCAGATCTGTGTCTTGGAAGGCATTCCCATACCCAAACCCACAACAACAAAATCCCATCCTGCTTTACTTGAAACCGAGAAAATTTACTTTTATCCTACGATGTTTACTATATAATCCTTGTGATCTCAATATATCAACGATAGTGTCATTAAATGTCATTAAAATCCCACATTGCCTCATTAAGTATACATAATTCTAGCACCAAAACAGCCATCCACTATGTCACAACTTTTTAGACTTAGCCTTGACATTTAAAGACTCCACTGAATCTTGACATTGTCATGCCAACAGGTTTAGAATCACCTGGTCTCTTTGACAGGCACAGGGGCCGGTGCTGGAGGTGCGACAGGCTTATAGACCGGTGTAGGGGCCATGAAAGGTAGAGGCGAGGATGGACTGAAAGACACAGGTCAGGGTTACAACAATACCTCTACCTGTAATAGGTCACTGTAATACAGGTTGCGGTTGCATTGGTCACTGCGACTTAGGTCACTGCTAAATAGGTCACTTTCATAAAGGTCACTGCTATATAGGTCACTGCTACATTTGGAAATATCTAATAGTTGAGGCTAGAAATAACATGTAACGAGATGTCCTTCATTGCTGAAAAACGTATCATGTCACCTTGGTAGTGTATATCGAATTATGATATTTTTTCTCCATGCAAAATCGCAGTGCAAACAATTTATGCAAAAAGAAAATGCTACACATTCAATCATCATTAAAAAACAACATGAGGAAATACCATATGAAGATAAGGAAAAAACTTCACTCAATACCCTGAAACCAACCTGACAAACTACCATAAACTTATAAAATAGCAAATAAAAGCATCTGCTATCTATGACTAAATAAATGCAATGCTTGACAGACATTATCATAAGCAGATAATGCTGGTACCAAGTAACACATGTTGTGGTACACAAACTACATATCAGACAGACGAACAGACAGACAGACAGACAAACAAACAGACGGAGTATTTTAACAGCATCAAACAGAATAGCACTACACTACAACCAGAGAAGACTATAGACACAATGGATGCGCTTAACCATCCCCTTTGAAGCATCGACACAACTTATAACATGCCATTCTCGAAGTCGATAACGCAACCATCAACAGTCATCACTAGAAATGAATAAAAAACTGAAAACGAATACACCATCCCGCAAACCCTGAGCAATGATGACAAGTCCAGACACATAATACACAATGTTTAGCACTAGCCATGCCTGGGGCACCTGTAGTGGGGTTGTTTTGAGCGCTGAATTCGTACGATGCCCGACTCATAGTCGTTGCTATACATGATTTGATGAAGCTCAGTGTCGCTTGTGACTGGCGTGGGGGGTAAAGACAAACTCCTCTCCCTGACAGATTGTAATGCCACAATTATTATTGAACATACTTACAGGTTGCACATACGTACAGGTTCATAACCAGGTGGTTTGGTTTTAAAGAGGCAACGTTAACTGTGTACTACAAAGCTAGTCTAGAAAGAATGCTATATATTTGATCTATTTCAGCCTATATCACAAATGATCATTTTGGGAGAATCAAATGCAGATTTTGCCTACAGAAAAAAGTGGATAATCCCTCACATACAGCATATTTCCATCTTAACACTTTGGAATGAATACCTACTGCAGCAGATTTAAGAAGCAGAGAAGAAACTCCCAAACATGAACGTTGGATGGGAAGTCCATAACCAGAAAATGGAAAGTAGCCTGATATAATAGAGGTTATTGCATGGAGAGTTACGTACGGAGTTGTGATGGTTTTGCGTGGGATGCTCAACTTCCTCTCGGGGGTGGGTCTCCTCGGCTCAACTGAACATATGGCAGCAAGATGGTCAGGATATTGCAATTCAGAATAATTCTGATTTGTAGTGAGTGAATTAATTCTGTATTTGATTTTACCATGGCATTTATAGCTGGAGATTATCAGGGCAATCGAACAATGCAGTTAACAAATTGTAACAAGTTGGAAGCATTTCAGTTGACATTGCTAAGACATGTTGATTGTTGATGGATGGGTTAATGGATGAGAGGGTTTTCACCTTGTACAACAAGCTTGGCTCTATTCGTCGCTATACCAGCTACATTAGCAGCAGTACACTGGAACCAGGCGTTGTCTTCAGGTGCAGCCCGGTCGACGTAGAGTGATGTAAAGGCTCCTTTAGTCTCGATTCTGTACGGGTGGTCAGGAGCGTCAGTGAGCATGCGGCCATCTTTCTGCCAGCTCATGAGCGGTACAGGGACACCAACAGCTTCCGCGTGGAATGAAGTCGGTTCACCTTCTCTCACTGATTGGTTCTCTGGTTTTTTTATGAATCTCGGAGGTGCTCTGGCTTGCTTAGCTGCAATTCAAACAGGTAGGTTTACTTCTATTCAGGAAGCTATAAAATAGGTCAAAATCAGTATAAAATATAATTTTCCATTGGAATAACTTTCTGTGATGTCATTGAACTGTATTTACGGCAACATTACCTTTAACAGGAAGTGGTATACTTTAGAAATACTATTGAGAAATACTCTTGGGGAGGGTTGTTATTAGCTAAAGTTTTTAATTTGATATTCAATTTAATATGATACTAATTGACATATAAGACAAACTCACGAGTGACATTGAGGTGGACTTGGAATGAATCCTCTCCAGCTCGGTTCCTAGCAATACATGTGTACTGGCCGGAGTCATTTCTGGTAGTAGCATGAATAATGAGTGAGTTAATGCCTTCCTCGTTGATCACTATGTTATGTAAGCGATCCTCGAACACTTGAACGCCGTCGCGATACCAGAGGATTTCTGGGTGAGGTCGGCCAGAGACAATACAGTCAAAGCGGCACATTTGACCCTCGTTGACCTCCTGGTCAGAGGGCACCTTGCGGAACACTGGTCTGAAGTATTTCTCAGAGACTCCTCCAGGTTCATGGGACCTGCTATCTATAGGACTGTAAAAAATGGAAGAAAGCAAAATGCCAAAAACTAAAATATTTGAATAATTAACATTTACATCACAGATGAGGATACAGATAATTGCCAATTAATTAGATTGCTCTGCCCAAAGCATGATCAAATTAGTTAATATTCAAGACAGACACACAAACAAAATGAAATCCGTTTAATTGCTTTAACCAACATAAAATTATATCATCAACAAATTAGTTTGACCAACTGCGCACACATACGTGTTGACAGCGACTACAACTTCCTTGTTGTGAATGGTACTCACGTGTGAGTGATGCGTTTGAGTGTTTCTGGTGTGACATAAGAAGAGTCATCGACCTTAGAGAGAGTGCCCTGGTAGAGTTCAGCTGAGCAGGCATCACGACCCACAACGTTGGTGGCGCAGCAAGTGTAATGGCCCTCATCTTCAGCGTACGCCTCATGGATACGCAGAGACACATAACCGTCCTTGGTCAGCTTCATCTCAAAATGCTTGGATGGCCGAATGAGGCGGCCATTTTGGAACCATTGAATCTGTGTTGCAGGGAGAAATATTAAAAATTAAATATGCAAGAAATGCAAGTTCAATATATGTTATCATATTATGATCAAGCAGAATCTTCATTAGGGCCTGGAGTTAAATCAAACCTTTATCTGTGCGTGATTTAAACGCCTGATCAAACAGCACTTTCAATGGTATTTCTTATATAAAATGACCCATCAAACAGGATTAACAGTGGGAAGTGATGCCTTAAATGACTCGTAGCTATTCGCAATTTTGAATGAGCCACAGAACAGCACTCACATTGGGACGTGGATAACCGTCCACCTTGCAGATGAACATCACGTCGCTGCCTTCCATCAGCTGGAAGTTACTCAGCTTCTGAGTAAACACAGGTTGTCTTGACTCGTCACGCGGCACGTGCTCATCAAACGCCTCGTCGTCTGACGTGAAGTGTTGAGGATGGACACGCCCACCACGGAACTCCACCTCCTTCTGCAGCCGGGTCTCAAAGCTCGACACCTTGAAACCTCCCTGGAGGCCCAGAGAAACCCACACAAATGTCATGAGGTGATATTTTGAGTCTGATATATGAGGGTGATTATGACGCTTGATCAGTGCCCCTTAAGTGGCATCAACCGCCAATTTTAAACTCTGTGTCACACTTGGTTGTAAATTCCTTGGGACAGATAGAGATCAAAGACTATGTAGATGAAATAGAATAAACAGTTCCTCATATCCAAATATGTCATATCCCCATCACTATCATAAACACTCAAATATCATAACACAAAATTATACATTCTAGGGAAATATAGAAACAATCTTCAACCTCCCCTGTCACCTGACAGAAGCTTGGAAACAGCTTCAACACCCCCTCCAGCATATTACATAATATTGAAAAGGATGATGATGGATTTTGCTAACATGTCATTAGTGCACCACTTAGAGAGCTATCATTGTGATCACTTACATCTGAGGGAGTTGGGCTGGCAGCAGCAGGCTCACTAGACATGGGTTTGTACAGAGATGACCTGGTTGGAGTAGGTGACTTTGACATCTGGTGGGGTGCAGGGCGATGCTGTACAGGGGATGGAGCCATCTGCTGCACAGGCTGAGGTGAATAAGGCACCTGTTTTTGCTGCTGAGGCTGAGGTGAAAAGGGCACCTGTTTCTGCTGAGGCTGCGGTGAAAAGCGCATCTGCTGCTGAGGCTGAGGTGAATAGCGCATCTGAGGCTGAGGTGAATAGCGCATCTGCTGCTGAGGCTGAGGTGAATAGGGCATCTGCTGCTGAGGCTGTGGGGAGAACATCTGGGGAGATGGAGAGTAGGGTTGTTGGGATGGGGATTTCTTCTGCTGCTCCCAGTCTTGGAACCTCTCTGTGATGCAACAGACACGAACGTAATTATGAAATACAGGACAAAACAAAATTAGCAAATAGTGATAAAACGAAAAAAATCAAAAAATCTAAATTGAACCATCAAGGAAGACATCTGCTAATTATTAGTGTACAATGTACAATAAAATCATGTCCTCGTGAGTAAATACTGAACAAGTCTTATTGTGTCTCAACATTATGAAACACTCAAATATTGCCATAGCATTGAAGGTGATAATGGGTTAGCGACATCCCCCTCAACACCATGCTCACTGGGGACTACGTACCTGTACTCATCAATGTAGCGGTGGTAGACACCTCTCCCAGAGTGTTGATGGCGGTACAGGTGTACTCGCCCTCATCTTCCTTACACAGGTCCAGTATGGTGAGTGTAGTGATGCCCGTGTACTGGTCATATGTCGACTTGTACCTGTTCACAACATACACATATATACATTAATTCACAGTTTAATTTGCAATTTGTTTCCAATGCACAGGGGCTGTGAGCTAACATAACTGTGGGTTATGGAAGATGTATGTGCTGCTGTTACAGACTATGGTGAACAAGGTGTAAATTAACACAAATACAAAACCTGCATTGGCATAGAACAGCTGAATACAGTGGGAGAGTAACATGAATTTTATCGCATGCCAAGTATTCACGCTAATTGCTGTATGTCAGAACTATCTGTGTGGAGCAACGAAAAGAAGGTTCACTTGTGTTCGTGACACAGGCACACAGCATCCAACAGTTACTTTTCACGACCGATCAGGCATTAACTGACCTGGTTTTATCCACCAGGGGATGTCCTTTACGAGTCCAGAGTATCTCGGGTGGGGGATGCCCATCCACTTTGCACTCAAAGTAAGCAGTTTGCCCATAACGTAGAGGGTGTGGTTTGAGCTCATGTAAGAATCTTGGTGACTTCTCTGGGATCTTCTTTGGAGCTGGAGGCTGAGGTGGTGCTTGGGGCTGCCTCGTCGGAGCAGCTACTCAATCAAATGTAAATTCAACATGGTCAAAATAACAAACAACTACTTAGCATGTTTGGGTGTTTCATTAGATTATTTGAACATTGAATTTCAAAACTGATAAGGACCCCTATAAAAAAAGTTTTTTTATATATTAAGATAACCAACCACATATATATTTAAACACAATATTTTTTAAATTCAAAGTTCTTTACGCTGCTCCAAATTTCTACATACCACACAAACAGAAGATGTGCCAGGGCAGGGTAAACACCTACCTTGCACATCCAGCACCATAGAGGTGGTGTTGGGTACCCCATTGATGTAGACGGTACACGAGTACCTGCCAGCATCCTCAGGGAATACCTCACATATCACCAGAGTACACACACCCTGGGAGAAGCTGATCTGGTAGTCTGTCGACGGTTTGATGTCAATCTCATTTCGGTACCATTGTACCCTCTCTGGCAAGGGGTATGATGGCACAGCACATTGGAGGGTCACTTTGTGTCCCTCACGGACCTTTTGAGGAGCAAGTGGCTGTAAAAATCATTTTTTTATGATACATCGGTAGTTGATATATACTAATATAAAAACATAAATATACACTGCGATGATGTCATGAACTATTTTGTAATAAATGAAGGTTATCATTGACCAACGTTATTATTCCCTCACAATGAGACCTCCTGTGTTCTATCATCACTGTGAATGATGTGGATATGATGTAACCACTCAATGTACCTCAACAGCAACAAGCTATATCACACCTCTCCATGCTGACAGCCTGATAAATATGGCATATTCATAACTACTGCAAATCAAGGTACCATTACCCACAATCTTACCTTAGTGAACTGGGGTATTGTCTTCACTGGCGACACATGTTTATGCTCCATTGGTGGTCGTGGTTGGAACACCTGTGGTGTGTACAGTGCTGAGCGTGAACGATCGGGGGAAAGACCCAGACTGGGGCTCCTGGAGACGGGCGGTGAAGGGGACACGGACTCTTCATGGGCAGACGGTGCTAGAAACACACACAGAGAAATAGTTATTCTCATATAAGATCTTGATTCAAGTAAATGCTCAAATATGAAGATACATCAATGTGGTCTTGATTGAATGGTTCCCAGGTGACTATTAAGTGACCAGGTGTGCTTGGTTGATATAAACCTTCCACGATAAGCTCGGCCGTGCACGTAGCGTGACCTCCTCTGCTGTCAGCCTTCACTGTGAACTTCCCAGAATCCTCATAGAACACTTCCGGGATGTACAGTGAGTGTACATCACCTTTCTGTTCAATCTCAAAGTCAGGTGAGCTAGTGATCTGGGTGCCTTCTCTGTACCACGTCACATCGGGGGATGGTTTACCAGACACACGCACTGTGAACTTGACAGAGTCTCCTTCCTTAATCTCCTTGGTATGAAGCCGTTCATAGAATTCAGGTGGAACCATGGAAGCTAAGAAACATTAAAAATGAAATGTACGGCTTAGTTTATAACTATTGTACTGTCAGAGCTGGCTTACAGAGGTTAATTAGAATCGATGATTTAGATTCTGCAACCTGTGGTACGTACCTTTAACAATCAGCTCGGCTGAGCTGCTAACAGAACCAGCCTCATTCTGGGCGGTACAAGTGAATTTCCCAGCATCCTCTTCAAAGATCTCTGGGATGGTGAGTGTAACTCGGTTATTCTGGTAGGATATCTGGAAGTCAGCGCTGTCTGTGATCTCCTTACCCTCCTTAAACCACTTAATAGTGGGCTGAGGTTTGCCTTTGACTGATCCCTGGAAGGTCACACGAGTGCCCTCATTGCTGGCGATGTTCTTCAGGTTATCGACAAATTGAGGAGGTATGGGAACCTCAATGGTGAAGTCCACTTGCTGGAACTTAGGTTTGGTTTGAGGTGAGCGCGTGAGTGTTTCCCTGAATTGAGGGGCAGGTGAAGGTGATTTCCTCACCGTCGGTTGCTGCCAGGGCACCTGCAATATGAACATAATAATTCATTTTGACGAGCATCAAATTACTAGTAGTACAGATGAATGTCTAAAATAATACCACAATCCTTTTAGTTTTTGTTGCATTATATTTGGCAAATAAATTGGAAATTGCTAAATATCACATCCTCAATATTTAATGCACTGATGTCCAATCTCACCTCTACTGGCTGTGGTGGGGGAGGAGGTGCAGGTTTGGGTGCAGGTGGTGCCACAGGTTTGGGTGCAGGTGGTGCCACAGGTTTGGGTGCAGGTGGTGCCACAGGTTTGGGTGCAGGTGGTGCCACTGGTTTAGGGGCGGGCACCGGGGAATACTTTTGTCTGGGAAGATCAAACATCTTCCTCTCAACAGCTGGCGATGTCTGTGGCAACACTGGAGCTGGTGATGGAGCTTTGGGTGGAGGAGGCGGGAACTTAACCGGCGCGGCAGCTCGAGCAGCCTGCGTTGGGGCAATAGGCTCCTCCCCTTCCATATCGTCGTCGGCAACAACGAGTAGTGCCGAGCAGGTGGCTTTGCCGGAGTTGTTATCAGCTACGACGGCAAAACGTCCTGCATCTTCGTCAAATACTTCAGGAATGTATAGGGTGTGTGTATCACCCAAGCTTGAGATCTGGTAATCAGGTGAAACGATGGGCTCATTGTTGAACAGCCACTGCACCTGTCGAAGGCATCATAAACATGTTTAAGCTAATTGACACATTGTACCAATAAGGAATGATAGCTTGAATTGTCCAAATCCACCCCAGGACCATCTCACATTCTTATATAACACTTTTATATCAATTCTTTATCCTCTTAAATTCACCAATTTCATATCATATAAGCAGCATTCTATTCTACCTTAGGTTTGGGGGTGCCTGTGATGACCACCTCAAATTTGAAGGGCTCTCCAGGACGAACTCGTGAGTCAGAGAAAAGCGTCTTGAACTCAGGTGCCTGTTGGCCGAGAGTTGTGGTCTTCTGAATCGTGTGTGAGGACTCAACCAGCCTGGGCATGAGATCAAACAAGGTTAGGATAGGCCAGTATACATTAAAAGAGTAAGTCTGTAGGTAATAAGGAAATATCAAACACTATTAATTCTTGTATAATGATGATAATGCTTATGTTTACCTCCCATGACATTTTAACACTTATGATATATGATGGTAAATTTACCGAGTTTTGACGATGCGTGTCTCGGAGGGAGCCCGTACTCTAAGCGAGGCGTAGCATTTGGCTTCGCCGGCAGAGTTAGTCGCTTTCACCATGAAGTTGCCAGAATCCTCATGGAACACCTCGGGTATAGTGAGGCAATGAAGCTCTCGCGATGAGGTAATCTGAAAATCAACGAAAGCTACATTAGAAGAGAAATTTTTATAAGCGCAAGTCTCTTTGTCTTCAATTCTTTAATAATTATTCCAAAGTGAAACAAAAAATATAAATGCTTGGGGAGCAACAGTTTTTCAAACACTTACGTGAAAGTCTGTGGACGGTTTCAGTTCCTGGTTTCCTTTGAACCAGCTTATCTTTGGAGATGGGTGACCTATGACCCGGCACTCCAACTTGACCCTCTGACCTTCAGGTACATCAAGGTCCCTGAGAAGCTGTGTGAACTTTGGAGGGACAACCTCTGCCTGGCTGCTGGGTACATCACTCAACTCACTCAGTGCTGCAAGGGGGTAAGAGGAAATATTATGGTTACGTCAGAAGTAAATGGTTACATGTGTCATACATGGTTATACGTATCATACATGGTTATACATATCATGAATGGTTATACATATCATAAATGGTTATACATATCATAAATGGTTATATGTATAATAAATGGGTATACATATTATAAAGGGTTATATGTATAATAAATAGCTATACATATCGTACATGGTAATACGCATCCTACAACAAAACTAATGCCAACTTGTCTTACGTTCGACAGTGAGGCGACACTTGCTATCAGCCTTGCCGAGACGGTTACTGGCAGTGATGCAATAATCTCCGCTGTCTTCTAGATAAACCTCCTGGATCACCAACGAGCATTTATCTCCCTCAAACAGCAGCTGGAAGTCCTTAGACTCCTTCACAGGCTTCTGATTGTGATACCAGACCACCTGCAAATCAAACGGATCATTGCTGTTGAATTATTTTGGAATAACAGCCATGTTGCCATCTAGATGATAGAGGCAAATTTGAAATTCTAAAATTAACGATATTATCGTGTATTGGGTAACACTTCCATTGAATTCAAAACAAGTGGATTTTCTGGAAAGATCTTAACACAACAGCTATCGCCAACCTTGTCAGGGCTAACACATTGTAGTCAAGCACTATATCTTACAACCTTGTCAGGGCTACCACATTGTAGACAAGCACTATATCTTACAACCTTGTCAGGGCTACCACATTGTAGACAAGCACTATATCTTACAACCTTGTCAGGGCTACCACATTGTAGACAAGCACTATATCTTACAACCTTGTCAGGGCTACCACATTGTAGACAAGCACTATATCTTACAACCTTGTCAGGGCTACCACATTGTAGACAAGCACCTTACAACTGGAATGTATATAATGTTCAAGTCACCTGATAATCTCCAAATAGAGCCTCACCTCTGGTTCAGGGCGCGCCACAACAACACAGTCGAGTCTGGCCCGCGACCCCTCCATGACCTCCTTGTTGGTGAGGGGCTTTGTGATGGTGGGTTTCATGGTAGCAACCTGTGGCTCATGAGCTGTAGACTCCACCACCTGGATGGTGACCGTACATGAGGTGCGAGCTTCACCCCCCATGTTACGAGCAATCACTGTGTATGTCCCAGAATCCTCAGGGAAAGCCTGGCGGACTTCCAGAGATGTTGTGTTGGTCTCTAGTGTGATCTACAACATATTGTGATGTGGCATATGAATAGAGGCAGTATTTTTGTGATTTGTAAACAGTCACAATTTATGAATATGGTCGATAAATATCACACTGAAACGGGTGACCTTGTTATGCCTTGTGGTAGAGATCAATTAATGACACTATGAAGCAAATATCAACCATTTCTCTGACATTTTACAAAAACACATATTTTGAACATTGATGAACTTGATATAAATGTAAATCATATTTTACGGGTGGAAATGATGTGCCAGTAGCAATTCACTTGCTGGATGAATTGCATATACCATATAGCTATTATCACATAGTAGTGGACATCATTAAAAACCTAGTATAAAAGCTCCAGTCTTCACCCACACAAGCCCCATCACCTACATAAACCCCATCACCCACACCCACATAAACCCCATCACCCACATGAACCGTATCACCCACATAAACCCCATCACCCACATACAACCCATCAGAAACAAGACATTACACATTATGACCTATTAAGAGTTACCTTGTAGACAGCAGATGGCAGGATTGGTGTGTCATTACGCAGCCACTGTATCTGTGGAGCCGGCTCGCCTCCGAATCTCACTGTCAGCTTCACTGATTGACCTTCCTGGCAGGTTGCATTCTGCAGAGGCTCCTCAATGTATGGCTTCTGAACAGCTGTCAATCAAATAAAGAGGTCATTAAGCTTGTTGTTCTTTACATCAAACTGTCAATCAAATAAAGAGGTCATTAAGCTTGTTGTTCTTTACATCAAACTGTCAATCAAATAAAGAGGTCATTAAGCTTGTTGTTCTTTACATCAAACTGTCAATCAAATAAAGAGGTCATTAAGCTTGTTGTTCTTTACATCAAACTGTCAATCAAATAAAGAGGTCATTAAGCTTGTTGTTCTTTACATCAAACTGTCAATCAAACAAGTGTGCATATAATCAGAGATGTAATTCCAATGAAGGAATCTATAAATAGAAAACATTAAAAACAAGACAAAGATTTTGCTTTATTAGTAATTAGCAAGATTGTTTAACCATGGTTAAATGAAACAACGCCCTTCTGAATAAATCAGGAGACGTTCATAAATGACACGGCTCAACATGGTATCATATGCGATGTAAAACCGAATGGATTCCCACTTCATGCAAGTGGAAGAAAGCATTATGCTGGGGGGAAATGACACCAGGGGATATGGCACCAGGGGAGATGGCACCAGGGGAAATGACACCAGGGGAGATGGCACAGCCAAAATTCTATTATATAAGTCAGCACGAAATTCATTCAAAGCTTCCAAACACACCCATAGGCATGGCAGTAAACAGTGAATAAATGCCCATCCACTTCAATAGAGCAGTCAAAAACATTGTGAATGTGGACCCTCTAATGTTAATGAAAATTACACTAAATACCAGAATCACACAACAAGGCAATCAACCTGATGTTGTGTAGTGATCCCGTCTGTCAACAACGAAGCAGTGATGACCTTGAGTGGGACAGAGGGAATAGGAATACTCTCCACACCTGGGCACAGGCTTAGTTGTGTAACATCCAGGGAACATAGATAGAAGTGAAACACTACACTTGAGGAACATGGAAGCATGCTTATAAGTGTAACATCAGCTTACTGATGTCACCCTGGGAACATGGGGGCATGCTTATCAATGTAACATCAGCTTACTGATAACACCCTGGGAACATGGGGACATGCCTATCAGTGTAACAGCAGCTTACTGATGACACCCTGGGAACATGGGAGCATGCTTATCAATGTAACATCAGCTTACTGATAACACCCTGGGAACATGGGGACATGCCTATCAGTGTAACAGCAGCTTACTGATGACACCCTGGGAACATGGGGGCATGCTTATCAATGTAACAGCAGCTTACTGATAACACCCTGGGAACATGGGGGCATGCTTATCAGTGTAACATCAGCTTACTGATAACACCCTGGGAACATGGGGGCATGCTTATCAATGTAACAGCAGCTTACTGATGACATTAAGCTTGGCTGATGTCGATGCCTCTCCACCGGTATTGGTAGCTTTGCATGTGTATTTAGCCACGTGCTCCTGGGAAACTTTACGGATCTTGAGACAACATGTGCTGTTGATCTTTGTTATGACATAGTCAGGGGAGTTATCAATGTTGATCTCATCCTTGAACCAGGCTATGGTTGGTGTGGGAATGCCAGTGACATGACATTCAAACATGTGCTGAGCGCCCTCTGGGATGTCCGCCGACTTCAGAAGGCGGGAAAAGTCTGGAGCGACTATTTTCTGGTGTGTTTCTACAAGGTAAGGTTAAATGGGAAACGACTTAAGGTAAATGACTAAGTGTCACATATACACTTGAAAACACTTCAATCCCCACAGTCCCTGTTTAGGGATGCAGGTTTCAGATGTTCCCAGTATCTATCCAGTGAATTTGATCAAACAAGAGGGTTAAACAAGAGAGAGAAAGAACCAAACACCCCTAACAAAGTCTGCATCATACTATGAATGATATACCATTTATTACATACACCCAGCACTATCCTATGGAAGATGCAAATGAAATACCTTTGACTTTCAGTGTTCCAGAAGTCTCAGCAGTACCATTTTCTGTTGTGGCTTTACACGACCATTTGGCAGAGTCCTCGGAGAACGTTTCCTCAATGGTCAGCTGGCAGAGGCCTTCGCGGTAGGTGGTCTCGTAGTCTGGGGTGGTGATTGGCAGGTTGTCTTTGAACCATTCTATCTTTGGTGACGTTGAGTCGCACTCCAAACGACACTCAAATGTGAATCTGTGAATGAAGATCGTGAGACAGATGAGAGCAAGGGTACTACTCACAACAAGATGAAGTCAGATCACGTATAGAGCATAGAAGTAAGACATGAAAATAGACACAGACATCACTACAACAATTAACTATTGCAAGTGTGTGCTGATATTAAATTAACTTGACCAATACTTTATATTTAGAAAAGTGGAAATTACATATACATAGCATATACACATCAGTTTCAACGTGTCTTACACAGACATTCTATTATCTTCACATAAGAGTGGTTTGGGTGGTGGAGGAATGTTATAAGATGTGAATGCCAGACATGTCGAGGCATGTTTATCCTTAATCAAGCCACTTAGTACAGTAACTAGCTGAAGAAGAAGATTTATCAAGCCATAAATGACTATTTTTTAATAAGAGGACAAACCTTTGGCCTTCTCTTAGCTCTGCGTTCTGCAAAGGAACGACAAAGCGAGGGACACGGGGAGTCTTGGACTCGACCACGCTGTCCATCTCAACCAGGATTGCCTGCAACATACACACATTTTTTTCCATGGAACGGTGTGTTAAAAGTTAACATATTTTCATCACCTGATGTGCAGGTGAATATCGTAATTAAACATAGGATTGAAAAAGCAAAGAAAGATAACAGCAACACATATGCTCAGATAGACAAGTCATTTTGCAAACTATGTAAGTGAACAAGCCCTTTTCAATCATGTTGCTTGATCTCGGACAAACCTCTTTCTTGGCGAGGTTATCTTTGAGGATGGCCAGTTCCTCAGCAGCTTTGTGGAACGAGGCCATGAGATCCTGGTTGTGGTCCACAATATGCTGCATCTTCTGGGGTCCCTGCACCGGTCCTGTACCACACACCCATCTCCGCAACATCAATATCTACCTTACATATATCATCATGGGTCATGATAAGTCAAGATATCTGATTACAGTCAAGATAGTAACTCAAATGTTGCTAAATATATTATGATTGGTTAGGTAATTGATGCACCATAAGAAAATCATGCAAAAATATCTATTAAGGTCATTATATTATTATATCATAATTTATGGGCCATGATGCCATGTTGTTGCACCTTATGGCATTTCCTAATAGGCTATGGACTGCCCTACCATATATATCATAATTGACAATTGATGAGACATAAAAACAAACCAAATTGTTTCCAGATATTTTACAAATGACTATTGATGGGTCATAATATTTTACAATTGGCTTTAACAGGTCATAGCGAGCATTCATTTGCTATTGATGGGTCATGATATTTTATAACTAGCCATACCCAAGATACGCTATCATTTGCTGTTGATGTTGTTGACATGAAATAATGATATCATCTAGAACCTCACCATACAGCTGTACAGCTATGGAGCTCATGTGCTGAAGGCGTTTGTCTTGCTCCGATGCTTTGTCATCTTTAAACTTCTGGAGCTTGACCATGAGTTCAGTGGCATCCTGGGAGCTACGGCAGTCAGATGCACCGCGGCCGATTTGTAGGAGGTATTGGCTCGACTCGTTGATCCAAGTTTCACACTGTGAGAAAAATGAGGAAATTGCTTAATGTAGAAATGACAGGATTGGAAAGATAATGTTGGATGAGAGCACTTCTGTGGCCAATGAGATTGCATGATGGGAATGAATGAGAAGGTCTCCAATTTTACCTCATCCATTGTCTCAAAGAAGACAGTGGAATCGTCTAATGATGTGCGGTAGGCAGAGATACTGCCATAAAACTCCTCCCATTTCCTCTGGACGCCCTCAACCTCATGGCGGATGCGTCGGGAATCATAATGTTCCTGGTTGATCATCATCTCGGCAGTACTAGTAAACGTTTTGACTTTATTCTCTACGCCTTGCAGGCTGTTTTCAAACTGCTTGAAAGCCTGCAGGGTCAGCTTGCATGAGGAGAGAGAACTGCCGTAGTTGCCTCGTCTGGCGTTTAACTGACGGTGCAGCTCATCTAACTCCTTGTGCAACTGAGAAAAATACAGAACAGGTGTCATGTTTTATAATTGAGGCATCGACCATCAGCCAATAAGTTCAAGGTTGAACCAATTGATTTTTCCAAAAATTTTAGCCATGAAAAATTTGATTGTAAAAGGAATCTACCTGTCTAAGATCAGCGTAGAACTGAGCCAGTTGAAGACTGGCTTCTAAACGGGTCCTGCGTTCCTCCCACGCCTGCTCCCACGTGGAGCGTCGCGACTCGGTCAAATGAAGCACTTTCTGTACTTCATCTTTGGCAACAGTTTCAGAATCCTGGCAACATTGTATTTAAGACATTGTCATTTATTGTCATCATCATCATCATCATCAATTATGTCATGAGTACGTGTTGTTTGTGTTGCAGCTTGCGATTCAGATGGATGCCATTGAGCAGTATAATAATAGAATAATATAACGGAACAAAATATCATTATCTCTTCAGCTTATCACACATCCATTGTTTCTCCATTTTACAATAACTGTATTTTATCCCTCCATTTAATCACACCTGATTGTTATCTCACCTGTTGCCTAACACGGATGACGATCTGTTCGCCTTCCTCGTGGCTGAAATCAATCATCTTTTCCATCTTCTCTTTAGCAAGCTGGTGTTCGCGCAGCTCCACTTCAGCTGCGCTCACTTCCTGGGGTAACTCAGCTTGCTGGTATTCCTGCTCTGTTTTCTCAATTAATTCGTCAAGCTGAAAAGCAAAATTGGTCCAACCCAATAACATAGAAATAGTTGATGGCCTAAAATACTTTAAACTCCAAAAAGTAAATAAGTTGGCAAGCAGATTTATATTTATGAACTTGACAAGCATACCTCATTACAACTAATAAGTTGAATGTTAACATGCACTTGGCATGAAGTTTGAATGACAAAATGAAATATCAGTATTCTCAAAAAGAATCATTTTCATGGATTAAATTATCAGCTTTAAAAGAAGCTGTAAACCAACTCACCTTTTGCAGATTTTCAAAGAACTTTACAGTCATATTAAGCAGGATCTTATATTCAGCGATTCTCGCCTGGAATCGTGTGTGTACACGGAGAAGCTCGTTGACGATCTGTTCCCGCTGGCCCCCGGTGTCTCCCTTCAGGGCCAGCAGCTCAGCCGTCTTCAAGTGCCCCTCCATCTCCTCTTGCGCTTTCTATTTATGCATAAATTTGCATAACATGAATATTTCATTATGAATAAGTCAACTTTGATTAAGATTCAGATATAAATGCATTTGTACGATGATTGTGCGGCTCAATTTTATAACACAGCAAACATAAGTGTAAGTGAATTGAAGCAGATGAAGCTGATGCAACATTACTTGAATCTGATAAGGAAGGACAGACAAACCATCGGCTGGCACCAGGTGAGTTAACTAACGAGTTACCTTAGCAGTCGGGGCAAACTCTCTAAAGCGCGTTTGATGTTGTTGAACATCTTCAAGTGTTTTGCCCAGATGACCGGATAAATAGGGAATAAAGAGCGTCTTCTCTTCCTCCATCATCCAGTCAATAAACTAGTAAGCAATGCAAATGTCATCTTGAATACAAGTATACACACCTTCACAGTTGGAGAAAACTCCTCCAGCTTTTGCTGGTACTGTTGGGTGGATTCTAATGATGACCCCAATTGGCCCGCAATCATCGGGAAAAAGTCATCTTCAGCGCGCATCACCCAATCAATTGTCTGCGGCCAAAGAGCAAATGGGGTTGGTTACACTGTAGGGTATTGCTGCTAATTCTAGGACTACTGCTTGCTTGCCCGCGTCAGCAAGGGGCATTGGTTTATAAGAGGGGGAGGGGTGGGGGGATGCAGAGGATTGATTGGGCAAGCCGGCAAAGCAGAAATATCAAGTACTATCATAAGAATAATGATAAAATTCAGTTAATGTATATAATTGAATGAAACAATAACACTTAAAACATAATTCACAAAATTCATTAAAAATCGTAAAAAAAAATATGTAAATCAAAATGCACTCCAAAATATATAAAACACCAAAACTAAAATCAGCTGTATTAAATCAAAGTTGGGAATATTCAATTCATTAGACAGATCATTCTGACATAATATTTCTCTTTCAAAATAACACAAATATAACACTTCCAATACAAAAATTATAAGCACACAGCAAACAATGCCCACCTTGCGTGCGTCTTGCACAAATTGGTGCCACTGGGATTTGAATTCACGACCAGTGGTCACATGGACTTGCCAGTTCTCATAGTAATCCGTTATCACATATTTTCTCTCCATAAATTGTGACAGGATTGTTTCTACGATAGTGATGGCTTGTTGTGTGCTCAATGAGAGGTCGTCCTTTGTCTGAAAGTCAGGTACAATGCAAATGAATGCAAATAACAAATTAAGTATGAGAAAATTATCTCAAATAACAACTCATATGTATGGTCTACTCATAATTAGTACGGAACTAATCAAATAGAACATTAACTACAAGGACTCACCTCATTGGCTTGCTTGATGAAGGCCTTGCCCTTACTTTCCACTTCACCAAACTGCGAGTCCATTTCGCGATATTTGTTTTCTTTGTGCTGGATGGATGAATCAGTGATCTCACTTGGGTCAAACTTCTCAATTTTGAGATACTGCTCAATGGCATCCATCTGAATCGCAAGCTGCAACACAAACAACACGTACTCATGACATATTTGATGATGATGATGATTATGATGATGATGATGATGATGATGATGACAATAAATGATAATGATGCTGACACTCAGTATTTATACATCAAAGTTGAGTAATTTTGCCGACTTATCATTTATAGTGCATTCACTAACAGATTATGACAATTTATTGTTTCTAATCGGTTATTTTAGAACATACATTACAACAAGACATAGAAATGCAAATCAACTCCTTGAGAACCAGACTTGACCGAATGAAACCATTACCTGTTGAGCCTTCTTGTGGAAGGCGACGTAAGCAATTGCGAGGCGGATTCTCTGCTCCACGTTGGTGTGGAGGAGGTTCCACTGCTCCCGCAGAGTGGTGGCCTGCTCTGACGCCGCACGATCTCCACTGGCTTCTGCCAGCGCCTCGCCCATGCGGCACAGCTCATCCACTTCACCCTGCTTGCCCTGTCAAGGTCAAAACAGAAAGTTAAGGTCAATCATGAACAACTAAAAATGTCATCCAAAATAGAGAAGTTCAAGGTCATTGGTTATCTTGAATGTCAATATCAACCTGATTGAATGAATGCTGGCAATAACTTTTCAGTTAATTGTGAAGGCCAAGATCATTTGTGAAACTTGGGGGCTCAAAACCAACCTGATTGGATGAATGCTGGGAATAACTTTTTATCATTTGTGAAACTTGGGAGGTCAAAAACAACCTGATTAAATGTATGTCAAGCCAACTTTCTTAAGAATTATTGGTAAAACCTTCCAATCATGTAAGAAATAAATATAAGTATGAAGGTCAATGCCAAGGTCAACTAACCGTGAGATCTTCATCAAGCCTTTCATGGATTTCCAGGAAATCCCGGGCTAAAGAAAGGTTGGTTCCCATGTGTGGGTATTGAGAGAGGCAGCCGAGGCCAATCTTTATGAGCCAGGAGTTGAGCTGCAAGAAACAACCAACCATTTATCAATAGTACCATTGAAATTACATGCAATGTTTGCCTTTCATGTGTAAGTCGTTTATCTGGTAACATTGGACGATTACCTGGTTGTATTTATCAGCGAATGCTTTTTCCTCCTGACTTTGCTGGCCTGCCTCGTAACGAGCTTTACACATATCTTCCAGCTGCGTACACCGAGTCTCAATCTCCTCTACCTGTTCACATCATACATTACACATTTGAAGACCAATTTATTCACCTCAGTTTACACTGATATTTTATATTCAGCAGGATTGATATCATAATGAAGTTTTAAAATACGTACAAACATGTTTGTTGTCATTGAATAATTTCAATAAATACATCCTTATCAATAATAACTATTCACAGTTATTGTCTGACATTAGATTACAGAATCATGACATTTATAGAATCAGAATGAATGACCATGATTTAGCAGACTGACCTTATGCACCACGCCCTGTACACCGGGGTGTTCCCTTCCAACCCTCTCGAGAAGGACGCTACCCTCGCGCAGGGCATGGGTGCTGACCTCCACAATAGCGGAGGACAGGTAGGCATGGCGCTCGGCCAACGCAGCACTGTTCCTAGGCAAGTCCATGCTCGTTAACTCTGCCTCTACCTCTCCTAACTTTTGAAGAGCCTGAAAAAGATATTGCAAATCAATGAATTGGTTGGAGGGTGTTCATCATAGGGTTGAGACATAGATAGCAATCAACAACAACTGAACAAACAGAGGTCATTTGATATTACCGGGTCAAATGATCGACAACTCACTGTTTGTGCTAATGAGAAGAAGTTGGCGGCCAGTGTTAGGTTTTTGCGCCTTGTGTCCAGTCTGAGCATGAAGTCCTCACTCTTCTGGTCGATAAGCAGGAGACGTTTGTGCACGCTTTCTGCTTGCTGTTGATCGCTGCTGTGCATCACATGGTCTGCAGTGCGCAGCAGTCGTAACACTGTGTCCTGCACTTCCTGTGCAATACAAAACACCAGCTTACTCAGAGACCGTCGATTATCATATTTATATATATTTGCATAAAAAATGGTATTCAAAAATTTAAAACATTGCACATATTTATAACCCATATAGACTATATAAATGAAATCACCACATGTTCACAGGCATAATCTCAGGAAAAAAGACACAATTCCACCAAACATAAAGTACAAGCGGTTTAACAGTCACCAGCATTCAATCACACATATACATCTAGATACATCATTTCTAAAAAGACAGACTTACTCTGGCTTGTTGTTCAAAGTTGGTGTGCTGCTGCTGCAGGTTCTGCACGGCAGCCTGTGAATCTCCTAGGTCTTTCTGATTGAGATATGCGTCTCCTACTTGTTCAAACCACTTGGACACCTGATAAACAAATACAAGTGGCACAGGTGAGACCTACTGGATATGAAGGTACAATATCTGATTTTAGAATTCATAGTTTACTATTTTAAAATTGGAATGAATAATGCATGTGAAACTGTGAAACTGCATTTGACAGGGATAACAATATCAGCATGCTGTATGGGTGATCATGGAATACAATCTCTGCTTAGATTGAGATTGCAATAAATGCAAAAAGGTGGATCTGCTCAAAGCTGCCATAATGTAGTATAACCACTTTCAAGCTGAGACAATGGCACCTAAATATGGTAAAAATGTAGTTTTCCTGTACCTTGTTGACCTCTAGGTCAAGAAGCAAGAGCTGCAGACAGTGTTCGAGGCGAATCCTCCGTGTCTGCCACAGCTCCTCCAGGTGGCGCCTGCGGTCTTGTAGCAACTCGAGCAGGTGCTCGATGCCATAGCAAGCCGCGGTCGTGGCATGTCTGTTCTGTACGTCTGCATGCATGGCCATTTGGCGAATGCGCTCCAGCAAGGTCTGGCCCTCCGTTAATGTGTACATGGATTGCTCGAGAATCATCTTCTTGAGTTCATCGTGTTGCTGTAGTAATTGACGAGCAGTGTCGACATCGCGAGGGGGGCCTGAGGCCGCGAAGCGCTCTTGCGCCATCTCCATCTTATCCGAAAACTAACACACAACAACATTTGGATTAGTGCATGTAAGTAATTATCAATGGAAACCCAGACGCAACAAAAACTGAGACTATGGTTTTCCATCGGGTTCTTTGAATGAGCTCTTTTCATATCGATATACCTAATCAGGTGAAGTTATAAAGATTTGACTGTCACTGACCCAATCTCAAAAAGCTAGATGTGCACTAAGTTAGACCAGTTAGACCATCTCAGCCCCAGGTAGACTGTGAGTTGAACTCTGACCCAGTTAGATTGACATGTTTAGACTGACCTTGACCTGTTAGATGTGCACTAAGTTAGACCAGTTAGACCATCCCAGCCCCCGGTAGACTGTGACCCAGTTAGATTGACATGTTTAGACTGACCTTGACCTGTTTAAACTGACCTAGACCCATTTATACTGACCTAGACCCTACTAGACAGATCTAGACCCAGTTAGTTGGAGCTGGACTAATCTAAGTGCTAAGTAGACAGCCCTGTTCAAGTTAAGCTGACCCACACTAAGAATGACTGTCATAACTCAAACTGAACAGTGACCTCAACCTGTTGGATTTAACCCATTGAAACTGACCTAGATCCATTCCAAAATTCTCAAAATGATATAACATAACATATAACATATATGGCATTTGTATAGTGCCTGTTTCCAGGAAATTATCCTGCTCAAACCACCTTGACCCAGTTAAACTGACCTGATGTGCCGCTTCATGGAACGCTATGCTCTGGTCAAGCAGCGTCTTGCGGTGTTCTAACTGTCCATTAAGGTCCTTCCACGCCTCGCTGAGTGAGCCAGCCATGGCGGTATAGACCTGCTGATAGGATTGGTTCTGTGTGGCGAGATCATCAGCGCGAGCCAAGATCTCAGCCACATCGGTTTGCTTAGCCTGGAACACACAGCAGTTGTCCATTTGAAATAATAAATACAGAAGTGTAACAATAACAAGGTCATAATGAAAAATACATAGGATTCCATAGAGGGCACGTTGGAAGTCTATAATCATCCCGCTTCATGTGAAGGATTAATCGTATGTACCTAATGGATTCTGACTTATAGCATCATATTCGGACTGCAAATAAGTAAAATTATAAAAGGTTACTATCTGTTTAGCAGCATCGCGAAGAAATTGTGAAGAATGTAATTACTATTATAAATGAATAGAACTTTTGCATGTCTGACCTGATGGGATATTTCATCTTGTTGTGGGGGTCTATGTGTGTTGGAATCATAAATGATTATATGTCTTGTTATGAGGGTCTATGTGTGTTGGAATCATAAATGATTATATGTCTTGTTATGGGGGTCTATGTGTGTTGGAATCATAAATGATTATATGTCTTGTTATGAGGGTCTAACATAAATGATTATATGTCTTGTTATGGGGGTCTATGTGTGTTGGAATCATAAATGATTATACGATATAGAGTCTAGGCAATCTCTGAGGAAATGGCAATCAACCACACAACTGTTGCAGGGTGACTTTAGTGAGATTGTGGTATATTTTTTCCATAAGTACCCGTCCATTGTGTAGTCAGACCACAGGAACAAGGGGCTATATTTCACCTACATGCACATAACCTATGATGGAATAGCAGGTGAGCGATTGCTCATCTGACCAGGATGGGCATAGGGTCTAAGTCTATATGGGAACGGAGTTCTGCGAAGTGATGATGAAGTTCTTGGTATCAAAACTGGGTGTACCTGGCAAACAGCAGTAACCGACACTTGAAGAATACTAAATGCGCAACAACCCTAGCTGATATAACCGGCAGCGAGATTCATTATTCCAAACCCCCAGACCCCCAGTTAGACCAGAGAGTTAGGGCCGCAAACATGTTTTTCATCAAACTTCTGTCCCGGAAGCCAGAAGCTAACATCGACATAACGCGGCTTGCCAGATCCTGCTTGGGGCACAGAAGCTAAATATACCCTCAGTCTAGTGCGGTGCGGAGTAGGAAGACGGAGATCGCGATTTAGAAAACAGCCAGCAGCTTTATTACGGAGGTTGCTTTTTGATGCGTAGTAACATCAATTGGTGTAGAGCGAAGCGGTAGGCTAAAGTGCCCAGCAACGAGACTGGGTTAGAAGAATGTACGCGGGCGGGACGAAGAGGATTGCGTTGATGCGGTGCGCAATAGGAACAAACGACTACTTTAAACATGAACGATGGGTTTACCGGGAAAGCGTGAAGTTGGGCAGAGATTAAAAAGTCACGGTCTTACTCGGAGAAAATACCTCGGCTCTATGACGGTACTCTAAGAGTCTCTATGTGGGGCTTAGATAAACTGATATAGTGGGGAATATAATAGGTTGAATAAAGTGGTTGGCATTTCCATGGGCATCTTGTCTTTACTTTCACTCTGATGTAAATAATGTGAAACGAAGTTGTCAGATAAATGAACCGGGTAGGGGTGTGCCGCCTGTGACAAGGATGGCGTATTTTCTCGGCGCGTCACATAGGGACCCATTCATTGTATTTGCATTATCAACGATCGGTGGGAAATCCCAGGAGGACCCGTCGTATAGATTGCAGCTTGAAAATGTATTCTGTCGTACAAGTCCGAGGGCCAAAAAAAAACCCCGCCGTACTAGCCCGAGAGGCCGAAATAACATTCCCCATCGCACGGCACATGTACACTACCTCCATACACATAAGCGTCCGCAACCCCCACCCCACATCCCCGAGTTCCACTGTAAGTGCTTAATCTCCTGCTATAAAAAAATGTTTTAAATCGCTTTGGGACAGACAATCTGAAAGACATAGTATGATATTAAGTGTACTTGATACTGATATTAAAATACATAAAGGAACCCAGTGAAATAGAAAAGCATGTAGCATAGCGTACGATGTTAGGTTCGCTTGGGACTTAACTTCTGCAAAGGGGAACATTTGTGAACATTCTACCACCATGTTACATCATATACTTTTGTATTTCTCAAAAGGGTGAACCAAATCATGACTCAATAGCTAAACACAACGCAGCTGTGTCCGTGGTTAGGTTATTCTAACATCATAGAAGCATCATAAAGTGTACACCTGTCATTCATTGCACACAGGTGTGAGAAGGTGAGTCAGACAGGTGAGTGATTGGCGAGATCAGGTGAATAAGTCCATAGGGCTGTACGTTTGCAGGTAGGATAGGTGTGTCATAGTGAAGTGGGTGAACTCACAACATGGGGATGAAATGTAAAAACTAACCAGAATAGGCCTTAAATCCGCCAAACAGATGGTGGGGTAACTTTGTTCACAACAGTACAGTAATTAGGAGGGGTTACTCTATTCCTTGTTGTTGGTTAAATATATTCATTTGTAGTGTTCTAAGCCCCAGCGGTATAAGTCAGGGCTAATTCTCTGTAGAAATAATGAAGAGGTGGGACCTTTGAATTTCCAAAGTTGGAATATCGAGGGATTCCCTGTGAATGTGTAACTTTCTATGTTTGTAGTCGCTATAGAGCGATTCCCTGTGGATGAGTAACTTTCTATGTTTGTAGTCGCTATAGAGCGATTCCCTGTGGATGAGTAACTCTCCGCGTTTCAAGTCGTCATCTAGAGAGATTACTCCACTTACTTGTAGTTTAGAGATGAGTAGGTCATGCTCGCGACGAAGCGACTTGGCTTCATCCAGCGAGGCTCCCACCTCCATGAGGTCCGGTTCCATCTGCTGGATCCGGACGCGGATCCAGTCATGACTCTGTAAGAGATCAAAGAAGACAATTATAGAAACAGAAGGGTTATGATTAGATCACACGGGGAACAAGCCAACAGACATTGGGAAGATCATTGAGTCTATTACACGCAGGGTGCAGTTGATCAAACAATGTGTACTTTGATTTTCATGTTATTTTGTACATATAGAACGAATCAGTTATAGAATAATTCTTGACACCGTAAAGCAGAGAAGAGACTATATATCGTGTAGAGTTGGGGGACATCAAAAGTCGCATGCAAAGACAACCACTCAATTGCAATCCTAGTCTCGGAGCGCACATTTACCAGCAGGTATGAAGCCAACAGAAAGGCCGATACGCAAAGGACTACGATAAGGGCCAAATACACCACAATCATGGCGCATAGGGCCAAATACACCACAATCATGGCGCATAGGGCCAAATACACCAACGGGCATGGCGCATAGGGCCAAATACACCAACGGGCATGGCGCATAGGGCCAAATACACCAACGGGCATGGCGCATAGGGCCAAATACACCATAATCGAGGGCCAAATACACCATAATCATGGCGCATGAGGGCCAAATACACCACAATCATGGCGTATGAGGGCCAAATACACCACAATCATGGCGCATAGGGCCAAATACACCAACAAGCTAGGCACAGAGGGCCAAATACACCAACAAGCTAGGCACAGAGGGCCAAATACACCACAATCATGGCGCATGAGGGCCAAATACACCAACAGGCTAGGCACATAATGTCAAACATACAAGGGGCTATGTACAGAGGGCCTATTGAGCAAAAAGTTATATGCTGAGGGCCTACTTTGCAAATGGGCTATGGAAATGTTCAATTATTGGTACATATGCATTTGTATTTGGGGCAGCCGAGCTGCTCTCGTATGAAAACGCCGAGGGATGACATTCTCGCAGTGTACGCGTACTTAAATAACCTTAACATTAACTCAATATTAACATTGAGTTAATGAGTAATGAGCTGAACAATAAATTGCCACACTTGTCTACGCTACACAAGATTAGATGATGTAGTCCATCGACGAAAACAAACACGGAAATATACGTCACTTTCAACAACGGGTCGATATCGTGACGGTGATGGATGGCGATGATTGATCATTTGACGGCGCCCAATTGACGCTAACCGTTTGTACATTCACCCGATTAAGTACCCCACTCCCTGAGACAGAAGAACAACGCGATTTGCCATCGAGTGACCAGGTTGGGGTTAGGTTGGGGATATGTGGTCTTGTAACCCGATGACCAGCTGAGTGAGTTCACATGCTGTAATTACAGGGAACGGAGTGGATTTTAGAGGGATGGGCGAAATGATCCACAAAGAAAGGAAGACACCTGATAGTGTCTCATCACAGTCGCTTTTGAATTTACATATTGGGGCCCAGGTCTGCGTATGTAAATAAACAGACCCCTTCGGGAAGACGCTATGGACAAGCCACGGATATAGCACACCAGGTAGTATAAGGAGAAGAGGGCAGTCAGGGGGGTGGGGGGGTGAGATGACGCACAAGCCATACGTGAACTTCACCGTAGATAACTAATTTATTTATGAGCAGCGGTTATCTACCTGGGCCCACGCCAAGCACCACTCGACAACATCCCAATCTAACCTTTCAAGTTGATGGTTGCAATTTATAATGTGAAGGGAGTGTATGAATACAAGTAGCCCCACACAAAAATTAAGCCACGGTTCTCTGAAGTCTAAGTGGAATCTTAACGAATCTAGACCGGAAGCATGTTGGCAATAGTAAGGGTATAATTAGATATGGTTATTGTAGGAAATCCGCTTGAGACTAGAATATACAGGTGTGTGTGGTTAACGAGTAGACCTATTCATTTATGTAAGCGTACAGTAGTTGGTGTTGTCGACGGAGTATTGTTGGCAGGTTTACACCGGGTAGAACATACAAACGTCCTGCTCGGTACCCAACCCTTCATGCCTGCACACAAACGGACGGTATCCTGCCTGACTACATCTCAGCAACATGAACCATCCCAGACGGTAACCATACAGTGTGATGTACGAGGTGTATTGGTATACATCATCGCCGGCACCGACTGCTTCCTCGCTCGCCCACAAACTACAACAGGGGCCCAACTCGCAAATCGTTGCTAAGGCTGTGGCCAGAAAAGCAACAGGTATACTGCGCGGCACTTTGTAGGCACCAGGCCAACTTCGGGGAAGTTATAAATGAGGTACTGGTCTCGGCAAAACTTGAAACGGGGTTGAAGCGATGCGCAATAGCGATACGAACGACTAGAAATAAATGCGGAGATAGCTAGCGAGGTAGGAGAGGATGTGCGGGGGAGTAATACATGAGAAATAAAGAGGTTGGCAACTGTAGATTATAAATAAGACGATGCTATACTGTTGAATTAGTATACATCATAGAAGCATCGAATGAGTCAATTTCAGTCGATCTGTTTCTTATCAATACAAAGTTCAGAGGGGTTTGTGTGCGGTAGAGAGTAGACAAGTGAGGAAGATCTAAATCATTGCAGAGACAGCTTATATTGACCCCGGATCCAGACACCGCATGAGATATGATCACCGTACGGACGATCGCTTACATAGTTCCCCATGCATACCTTATGGTGGGTTGGCCGGCACCCCAGTGCTCCTTATACCAGTTTCGGGGAAGTAAACAAATAAATTACCGGGAATAATGTACGTGTTGTGTGGTAGGTGGTGAGCGGATAGCACGACGGGGATTGGGGGGGGGGAGGGGGAGAGGACCTATAGAACCTAGAGAAATACCAGTTTTTACCACACGATTTTGTGTACCAAAATTCAAAGATAAGTTTTGTTTTTATTTAGACTTTTTGACGCATGTAGATGATGAGTACTTGTTCGATAGAATGTTGAGAAAGGACTTCAAGAGAGGGATAGAAAGAACGGGAAGTGAAAATAAAGTGTTATCGAAATAATGATACATGGAGTAAATGAGTGGAGATCTGGTGTAATGTTAAGAAATAATAAAGTGGGACGTGGGTGAGAAAAACAGAAAGAGGAGATCCAGAAATTGAGCACTAGCTTAAAAAAAACGGGATACGCTCGGAATCTGGAGTGGATAATGATCCCTATGTATACTCCTTGAACCCAAGCTTACATTACCCCCCTCGCTGGCCCAATCTCTAATCCAGACGTACAGAACAATCTGGTACATAGGACAAGGAACACTACGCCCCCACCCCCAGGCAGGAAATCAAGCCGCCATGAAATGGTACACCCATCTCAACATGGGTTGTTTATAGTGACCGTAGTCAAGCCGGTCTGCAGCAGTGAGTCACGGATTAGATATGCAGAATCCAAAACATTCACCTTTGATTAGGTAATGGAATCTTCCCATCTTCGCCGCGCATATATATAGAGAACGTTAGTCACAACTGTTTAACTGATGGGGTGTCGGTGGTAAATTAACGAAACCAAAACTATTCCCTTACAACGCGATCACTTGCAACATTAAACACGTGGGGTGTTTTTTTGCAAAAGAAAGTTATTGTGTGTTATGCAGCTTGTCAATTGTTTTTTTCGGAGACAGGAATGTTCGTGCACCAACGCCTCGTGCTTGTATTTATCTGGGTCACGACAACTCACTGACTTCAACATCGCAATAAAGTTTCAGTCCGAGTCTACAGGACTTCCAAGCAGGGCTATGTTTTGCCCCGTATTCTTTTGCCGAATAAGCATAATGAGGAATTTTATGTACTTTGCCATGTAATATCTAGATGTCTAGGGGAGTTCACCATCATGGAAATTTAGCATAACAAAACGAAATTGGTCACCCGAAGCAGATAATCAAAAGGTAATTAAGCAGAGAACTTTTCTAAGCATAAAGTTACAGTTTGGAAGAATTTATTATGCCACATATCAATTTACTTCATGGTTGTATTAACAGACACTTGTTATCCATCCTGGGATTCGTAACCAACAGGAGGGGCAGATCAGTCGCATATATTCCGTCAAATTTAGACGGAAATATGATTGGACGTACGTAACCGTAACGTCAAGACCCGATTATGACTAGATCACTGATATATCACGTCGTTGAAGTGAGTTAAGAAATGCGCAGTTGCCGTGAAGTCAACGACTGGAATGATCATACTAGTGTACTCGGTTTTCACTAATTTTGGTGAACATTATTCAAACATAAACAATAAGAAAACAATAAAATTGGATTTTTGTTTCCTAAGATAGAAATTTTAACTGACCGACTGCAAAACTCGCAAACAATATCTTTTCAGACATATAACAATAGACATTGTGTATCTAATGAAATAGAGGTAAAGCGTGGAGGAAGCGACGGGGAGTCATTCGGGATGTGGATGACTCATAAAGAAAAGTAATATGCTCCTGCTTTCGAGTTAAGTTACCATAGGTGGACTTTGAGTCTAGTTTCATGCGCGGCTTTGTAGCGTCATAGCTAATTGAAATAAGGTATTATAATATCGCCCATCTGTGTATGTGCATAGGTGAACGTATTCACGGTGACCTCATGGTCTACACTTGATTGTAATCCGTGTACTCAATAGCTTGCAATATCCAGGGGTCACACTCGCTTATTTGAGCCTTTGGTGCCCAGTCACTTTGAAAACATAAACCGACCTGACCTCATTCCGAGGTCACAATAAAGTCAAGGTCAGTTATGGACACAACCACTACAAGCATGTCCAAACAGATAGAAAAAGCCACAAGAAAAGCACGAATACACTCAGCGTCGGGGACAGACAGCAAAGCTTTAATGGAGGAAGACTTACTCGTAGGACGGCGAGTACGATCTTGGCTTTGCCGGCTTGCACCGCAATGGTGCTTATGGTGGTCGTGGAGGGTTGATCCGCTCCTCCGGCCGCCCCGGCACTGTACCCTACCCACCCCTGTTTCTCTTTGTCTCCTGAATCCATCGTAGTTTTGAAACTTGATTAAAATTTGTCACTACGATGGTAGCAAAAGCATTATGGACAGTTCCTTAAAACGCATGCATGCAGCCCGAATAGCTCCTATGTTTGCACGCACACAACTCTTCTGGAGAGTTTCTCGCTGGGCTGCTATATATAAAAGCCAGTTTCAGCAACCACCATGGAAAGGGGGGAAAGGTTGGATATACTTTGGACCAAATTTCCCTGACAATGACGTCACAAACGACGCTGTGCTGTGATAGGTTGTTTTAGACCTGAAAAACATAGTATTATCAACAAGTATCGCTATTCGTAAAGAAATAATGGTTAAATTTGTCTGAGTAAACCATAACAATCAGCTTTTCGGAGGCAAGATAACTTCTAGGCAAGCTTAACCCCCTTGCTTTACCCACGTAAATCGACTCGCCCAACAATTTCCAGATGCTGATTGGCTGCTATTTACTGCAATGTTCCCCCAAATATGGCAAGTACTCTTATATCCCGTACAGTTTCTACAGACTGGGGTGGGAAGAAAAGAAAGTAGCAGAGACTATAGGATGGCACTGTGTTATAACCTGTAATCGGGAAGCTCGGTATATACAGAGAAGTGCTTTGAGAGAGCCCCTGATCGGGGAATCGAATTGCGAAGTTCGCTATGTAATGGCACTGTATCAAAACCGAGTCGACTATAAACACACAATGTAGTGTTTCACATCACGGCAAACTATCCTCTGCGTAATACGCACTATATCAAATAATACATTTACTTTAGAGCAGAATACACAGCAGTAACAGGGATAACTTCCTCGTCTGTACCAGGAGATCGTGGTCCATCAAATACATCGCACCGTTTGAAACTGATGTACCGGAATATCCAGCGCAATCACATCACAAAATTGTTGCTGGATATTTGATATCAACCAACTTAATCAACATCTTCAAACTAATGTGAATTTCAATTATTGTTTCATTAAAAATATAACTGTTTTCCCCCGACACTACCCGATGAGAACACCGGGACATGCGCATCAGTCAAGGAGGTGTGGATTCTATTCTCAGATTTACAACAAAAAAACAACATCATCAAACTTCGGGGGAGATATTTCAGTTGCATTTCTTCCTTGATTCGAGTTCAACTTTACAGAGTTGCACTGCTGTGGTCGGCGTTCTATATTGATGTTTTGACAGGTAGATATATAGCACGCGGCAGGTGCGCTGTGGTAAGGTATGGCGGCTAGATACTGATATACCCTGCTGTGATTGAAGTGAGGGAGCGCAGAGAAGACGATCCAGGCTAGTGTTCGTCGGGTGTACAGCCCAGACTTGCTTACCAATGTTCTAGCCCAACGACCAACATACATTTGAATGCAGCTTGTTTCTATAGAGCTTACCCGTGCCCCAACATCATCCTCGTCCCCTCATGTGACCTCCGGGTGGATATCATCTATGACATGACCTGTCACGTCACTTTCACTTCCGCCAAGATTCCCTCAAATTACACCCCCACCCACCACCCGCAGTAACCTCATACTGCGTCGTTTTAGTTCGTTGATTGATACTCAGTTAAACACGCAGACACTCTTATATTGAGAACCTACACAGTCAGCCCGTAGTAACTTATATATTCGTTATAATATTGTGTTGGCCGCAAAGGGCAATACAAACAACGGTAAAATTGACAATATATATTCTCCTTGGGCCCCATTCATAAACAACAACCCCTTTTAAACCCCCGTTTCGTTGCCCCTAGAATGAAATCTACATAATTCAACTAGAGTTTCACTCCTCTTCGCCACGCCTTTATCAAGCGCTCGGGTTGGCGTTGCCGCGGCGTAGAAGCTCAAGAGCGCGGGGGACTATTATCATCAAACCTGACATTAGCCAAGCCGTATGCACCTAAATTTCACAGAAGAGACCACTGATAAAGAGCACGAGCTGATTTCTCAGCCCAGCTCCACCAATTCCACTCGCGTGAATCAGCCCCACATATACAGGATTAGATCTGATGCTATAGGAGGCAGTGTTTTTGTCTGATAGCGTGTTTTCATGTCTGCCACGTAACGAATGGCTCAGTCTGCACACGCGCGATGCAATAAGGTATACATCACCCTACGGAAAGCCGACCACAACTATGCTTCCTTGTAATACGCATACCATGAAGTAATCACCCGGTATTCCGCCGTGAATACACTAAGTTGAATGGTGTGCGTATTGCAGACGTTTGTCACCGGCCAGAGAAGTGTTTATTAGACGAACGATAACACGGTTTAGAGTCACAATTAAACAAACATCAGTCATAAGCAGTACCTCTGAAGACACACGCCTTTTGGATAATAGTTTATATTCGAATACTTGGAATTGTTTTATTTAAGGGAGCGCGGAGTTTGTTAAGTGTATAGCGGGGATGGACGGGCAGGGTGGAAACTCTGGCTAAGACCCTGCATGCACGAACTGTAGTCGCCACAGAGTGATCAATTTGAACTGACAGCACATAATGCGTCAGCTGGGTAAAACAATGGGCATCGATATCAAGTTTGACACTTTGCATCCGAATTATTATTAATGTTGTCATCACCATTGGTGTTGGGGAGCTAATTCATGATCAGCTGGCTTGCTTTCCAGCGACCCTTGAACGGTGCACACAACACGCAGGTGGGGCTTAACCCAGACTAAACATGTCATACTGAACAATCTCAAAGTGGGATGAACCAGAATAGTATTATAACAGTTGGGGTGCTAATTAAGTAGGGGTGGGAAGAGGGAACATAGTTGGTGTGTATCATGGATAATGAGGTGTTACAACAATGGGTGGGTCAAAGATCAGAAGTCATTACAGATGAGGCTGAATTTCTCGATGTAATTGCATGGAATTGCTGGTAATGCTAAGGTAATGGTTCTGACAAGCAGCAGGTTTGGTTTTGAGACGGACCAAATATAAAGAACAACAATTACTACAACTGATGGATATTCTTCTGAGGCCAATAATCCAAACTAGTCCCCTGTGTACCACATCATGTTGGCAATACAGTCCACAATCAGAACACCAGTATGTTACACCCTTAGAAAATAATGACTAACATCTTTCATCTTCTGCATGAGCTGGTCCCATTCTGACCGCGGAGTCTGGTTTGCAGGAACTAACAGCAATTGTGACCGTACGACTCGCGTTTCTTGAGAAACGTTCTCGACAGATACAGCTCTCTGTGTTGTCTCAGACTGTCCATACACCAGCTGGTTCCTGGTCTGGGCCAGCCAATGCTCTGTCATCATGCTATATCTCTCTTGTAAATGCTTCAGACCGTTCCGTACCTCAGACTCAACCTCAGCGTAATTCAAACCAGATTTCTTATCATACCTGAAAATAGAAACGAAAAAATATATACAATGAGTCTTATTATTACACACAAAAGCTCCTGTTTTGAAGCCTTTATTAATAAGGTTTAGGGAAAAGCTCATTTAATAATGTAGAACTAGTGATATTCACTCGTTACATGCCAATGAGCAATCCAAAATTTGACTCGTCAATATCAAATCAATGAACTTTTGAGAAAAAAAATATCTAAAACATGAAAATGTAAAAATTAATTGTTAGACCAAACATCAATCCAAATAAGATATTAATAAATATATAAAATTTTGGATTAGGATAACCACTGTTGTATTGGATTAGGATAACCACTGTTGTATTGGATTAGGATGACCACTGTTGTATTGGATTAGGATAACCACTGTTGTATTGGATTAGGATGACCACTGTGGTATTGGATTAGGATGACCACTGTTGTATTGGATTAGGATAACCACTGTTGTATTGGATTAGGATGACCACTGTGGTATTGGATTAGGATGACCACTGTGGTATGGGATTAGGATAACCACTGTTGTATAGGATTAGGATGACCACTGTTGTATTGGATTAGGATAACCACTGTTGTGGGATAGGGATTGGAGGATAACCACTGTTTGGATTAGGATTGGATTTGGATAGGACCACTGTTGTATTGGATTAGGATAACCACTGTTGCATTGTGGATTAGGATGACCACTGTGGTATTGGATAGGATAGTATGGGATGACCACTGTGTATTGGATTAGGTATTGGATTAGAATGACCACTGTGGTATTGGATTAGGATGACCACTGTGGTATTGGATTAGAATGACCTCTGTGGTATTGGATTAGGATGACCACTGTGGTATTGGATTAGAATGACCACTCTGGTATTGGATTAGGATGACCACTGTGGTATGGGATTAGGATAACCACTGTGGTATTAGATTAGGATAACCACTGTGGTATTTCAGTGAAAGTGTTTCATTTGTGTTTTCAATAGGTTCAAACAAGCCAGGGGTATTCTGACTCAATCTTCCACAGTTAGACAAATTGTGACTCACACAGTGTCGTTAAGCATCTGCTCTTGGTCTAACTGGCTTAGCAGTTGCTCTCCATCTGATGCCACTTCCTGTACAGCGTGGTCTGTGCTAGCCTTCAATGGGGAGTGACGCACCAGCATCGTTTCCACGGTGATCTCTGAGTTGATGACCTGACTTAATGCAGTCAGCAGCTCCTCTAAGTTATTCTGAATCTGAAGATACAAAATAAAAATAAATAACTGTAAAAAGCTGTATAAATAAGCATCCAGTCAGCAAGTGTGATGTTAATATTTACTATTTATGTAAATTACTTATTTGTCAGTAAAGGTAACCTATCACAGTATAAAATGGTGACCCATACAGTTTTTACTTGGTACCTTTTGAATATAATTTTAAAAACTAAGGCAGAGCCAAATGCGTGTCATCAGCACCTATCATGAACCAATAGTCGTTAGAGTATCAGTCTTACCATATCCAGTTTTTTGTTGAATGTGTCAACAGCTGATAAGATTGTGTTTTTCTCATTTCAAGCCATATGAGAATTTTCTCCAAGCTTCAGCAAGCTGTGCAGCTAGAACAGTATTAGGCTCAAGGTCAAACCCAAGTGACCTTCTCAATACCAACCCTGCCTCTAGTAGCTGTACACCATACTCATAGGCATGCTGTAAACAGGAAATAAATTTGTAGATAAGAATGATTTCATCTTTTTGTTAGCTTGATGAATGACACAGTATATCTAAAAATAGTACAGGGGAATATCTTACTCAAATTGTTAAAAAATAACATCACTAGTAAAATTAGTAGTTTTCCATTGAATTTTTGACGACAATTTTCACATTCGATTCAGTGATTTACTATACCTTAGCTGTTGCTAGATGGTCATCTGCAGTCTGAGGTGGATGGGACATGCCGTGCATGCTGACTGTAAACAGATCCTCCAACCAAACAAGTGCCTGTGAAGAAGCAAGATCAAAAATGACAGCTTAGCTAAACTATTTCTTGCAAAGAAATAATAAAAGTGGTAATAATGGGTCCATCTTGCCACAAAAGTGTGACCAGCTCCTGTATGACAGTAGTACAACACCAAGTCACTAGCCAGGGTATGTACCTGATTTCCATTGGCCTCACACTGCCTCAGCTGCAGTATTTGCTGGAAGCGGAGTCTGCTTCGTTGAAAGAGATCCTCCATCTGACCATGCTGCTGTTGCAGTCTCGCTAGACACTGCAGGTGTCATACAATACACAGAGGCTGTGAGTGACATAATGGGATACATAATACCAAGTCACCTACGCTATGGGTGACATACTCACTTTCTCCACATGCTGTGTATGGTGTGTATTGTCTGGGGAAACATCCTGGCCGAACGCATTCTTTACAGGCAGAGACAACTGGTCCAGCAAGTTCTGACCTTCATTGTACGCTGCCTCAGCGGTGACATCTGCCAGACACAGGTCAAGGGAGAACTTGGTTTGACAGTTGAGGTCAAGGGTAAATAGGTTAAGTTCATATCATTCTGGGAATGCTCGAAATAGAGGGCCGAATTTGGTAACAATTACATATGGTATAAAAGATAAAATTAACTATAAGGAAATCAGGTAAAGGTGAAAGATGAGCTGCTATTTTGCTGTAATAAGATGACCAGATAAATGGTTAATGTTATTTACTTGTCTCTTGGCATTTATCTTGCAGCAGTGTAAGCGCTTCTTGGACTGAGGTAACATCAGGGTATTCCGTGTTGGGTGACAACCAGCGCTCGAGGTTCTCAAACATCATCCAAAGCTAACCATACAAATGCAGCAGATATATATATTATCATACTATCCACATCTCCCTCAAGCCTCTAATTATCTATTCCACCATATTACTGAGAAAGACTCCCAACTCAAAAGCATTAAACTGACGAACAGGTACAGAACAACTAAAATATCAGAGCAATCATATTATAGCAAATCAAGACAGAGACGAACTTACCTGATCGAGGAGTCGATGGAATCGTACGGAGGTGATAATGAGATTCCTACGCCGCTCGAGGCGAGCAGCAAAGCTCCTACATATAGTGTCCATGTAGTCCCTGAGGGCTGTGATGTCTGCCCATTTGTCATGGTCTATTGAGCTTGTATCGTTGGTTTTATGACGCAGCTCAGCATATGTAGCATACGAGTCCTACATCAGCATTAGAATTGGATTATTTGATTATAATGAACTTAAAAGGGTAGATAGTCATTCTATATTGGCAGGACCATACAGCACATAAATTAGTTTTTAAATAGAGTGACAGGGAAAAGGCAATACTTATACCACTTTATGTAAGTTTTTCATACAGGGACAGTGGACAATACATGCAATGAACCCAAACCACACGAAAATGCAGCCTAAATCCACACTTAAGTTACAATGCATGACATGCATCTAACGAGTCAATCACATCATTTGACAACCCATGAGGTATTCACATCATTTAACACCCCAAGAGTCAATCACATCATTTGACACCCCACGAGTCAATCACATCATTTGACACCCCACGAGTCAATCACATCATTTGACACCCCACGAGTCAATCACATCATTTGACACCCCACGAGTCAATCACATCATTTGACACCCCACGAGTCAATCGCATCATTTAACACCCCAATCACATCAGGTTACTTGGCTTGTCATTTGCACTGAGGCCCTCAAGGACACTAATGTTGACAGAGGAAGCCATTTTGATAACATACCGTGCACTTGAGTTCAAGCTGCTCGTGTTGTTTTCTAAGTTCATCGGCAGTTTTATATGAATCCCCGATGTCCACTTGTGAAGCAAGCAGCTTCTCTGCTGGTCCCAAAATCCACTCAACAACCTGGAGGAAACGAAATTGGTATAAACATTCATGTAAAATGACAAAAAATGGGAGAAGTTAAGGGGAAATTTTCAACATCAAAACAGAAACCATGTTTTGCCACTGAAATTGACTATGAAACAACACCATATGTAACCAAGGCAACACCAAGAAGCATTTCCATGGTAATAAACACATCTCACAGTGTTCATGGCCTGTTCCATCTCCGATAACTGCATCTTGGCTCCAAGCGACATCTGCCTGTCCCGCCACAGAGCGTGGATCCGGTCTAACTGTGACTCCAGTAGCTCTACCTGTTGTTTGATTGCATTCATGGCCGTCACCTGGTCTAGAGTGTAATTGGGCTCCTCATCAACGGCTGTGTTGGACTCAACTTCCCGCTGGAATGTACTGTACAGCTCCCGTCCTGTGGTAGGTACATGCAGAATTATTACTACTTCTTCACAAATAAAGATTATCTTTCCAAAGTTTTCAACTTGACCCCTCTGTACAGTTTGGACATCATCTGACATTAGCATCATTTAATATATAATGTCTCTTAAACCTATCCAAGAATGATTTAGTATTAACAAGCTCACCATGACGGATAGTCTTCTCTGGTATGTAGATAACAGACTCCTGTAGAGACCGATGCTGCTGCAGCAGTTGCTGTGGAGAGATATTGTCATCCTGGCGAAGTCGTTCACTGATGCTCACCAATGTACGCTCAAGGTCGTTACTGACAAGACGACATTCCTTCATGAATTTCTCCACTCCCTGAATGGTAACACATCCAATCTCAAATAATCGGTCCTAAATCAATGCATACACAAGGCACATATAGAGGCCATGGAAAAGTGGATACAAATATATCAATATCAAATCAAGTAAATACATGATGGTTTGATGTATAGGAATTATAAATACTGGAAGATATTCCATCTTTGTGTTATCCTAATTGCTAACCTCATCCATTAACAGCCCTCTTAGGAATAAGAATAACTAACCAGTGCATCATCCCAATGAATGAATCATCAAAGATGTAAAATAATCTATAAAATTGCATTTTCATGATTAAGTGCAAATTGATCATTCAGCCTTACCAGCCTCTGTTCAATCCAGATTTCATGGCTATAGTGGAGAGTGCCCCCCAGATCTTCCCACAGCTGGTTTGGCTGGATGGCGGCCTTCAACTTGGGTAATGATACATGGTGCATCTGCACATGGGTATTTAAAACACACACAGTGTAAAAACAGTCGGTGATTATCAGTGGTTGGAGGCGGTACAGACCTAAACACCAATACCAACCAGATTAATCTACATATATACTTCATGGTAAATAAATTTGTCAGGGAGATACTGTGATAATTGTGGGGAAAGATGATTTCATTATTCTCTTAGAAATGTAGATTTACGCAGACAGCGCTTGGAAACACAACAGAGTTCTGAGTTGTACTTGACTCATTTCTGTACAAGTAAACATCATGATCTACCCCTGGTCTGTTGAGGACATTGATTGGTAGCATTGATGGAATGAAAGTTTAAGGACACGCTGGGCTATTTCTCCACTCTATTCCTCATCATGAAAATACATGGCAGAGTGACAGATTAACAATCTTACATGTAGATCCAGACACTCTGGCTTGAAAGCCTAAAATCGGGAACAGGGTGCGCATAACAAACTTTATCACGATAAGTGCATGATCTTATCACTAATGTTTTTGAAAATCATGTGCAAAGGTGAATGAGAACTCACTTCGATCCCATTGAGTCCCTTCTCACGTCTGAAGCTGAGTGTTCTTCTGGATTTGTCACCTTGAACTACGTACACTACGTATATACTGCTGCCCATACATTCCTGTAATTCATGAGATCAAATTAATAGCCAATATATGATGGATGTCTCCACCAATACACAACATTCAGCCAATTGACACACCAGTACACAATATCAGGACAATATATCACACCAATACACTGCATCCATCCAAGGAGTTACATATTCTCCTTGATCCGTCTTATTTATTTCCTGATATATTAATGGTTATCAATGATTATGAATATTTTCAAAATTAATTCATTCATTTTGCAATCAATGGAGGGCATTGGAAGGGGTCACTTGTAATTAAATAACTGTGACTAAACAGACCCTATAAAATATCTGGAGGTGTGTGGAAAGGGCACTTACAGTTAAAGTGCATACAGTGTTGTTGGAGAGTGGGTTTGGGATGGGGGCACTCACCTGTAATGTGCTTACAGTTGTCTTGATTGTATACAACGTGTCTGTGTTGTCAATAATGACTGTAAATCCCTTATCTGATGAGTCTTTGCTGCAAACATATCATGATCAAGTCTGACAAAATGAAGCACATTTTGCTACTTGATAATTAATCAAGACTTAGTGTGCCTTAATACTCACCTGGGAAGCGAGGCCAGATAGTTAATGAGGGAAACGACGTCATCGTGTGCAACTGTGTAGAGCTCACCTGAGCGGGGGAAGATAATCACTGGACCCCCGCGCCTGTCACGCCCACCTGGGAAAATGGTCATAAAGGGGTGTAAAAAAGTAAAGTTGAAAGTAAGAAAAGAGTTGATTGATCCATTCAACATCATAGGTCATATCAGGATATTGAAGGATGATGATACAAATTATGATGATGATGATGGAAATATGATGTAGGTAGCGGTGATGTTGATGAAGATGACAATGAAAAAAAAATAATGAGAATGAATAGGCCTATTAAATATCTTACAGCACCGAGTGGCAGACTTGATGGGATGCATATATAACATACATTATGCCTTGGTTAGTGTCTAAACTCCCTATAAATATCAACATTTGGAGCTTACATATACCATATTAGGTATTGGTATTGTTATGAGAGAGCTAGGGTACTCACCAGTGAGGTAGACTATATGCCTACGTAGGATATCTTTGATATGGGCGGCTTCTAGGGCTCGACTGTGCACTGAAGGTTGACAAAATAAACAAACGGGTTAAGTTGACAGCATTTTAAAGAATAGCCTAAATAACATAGTGACAATTCAATTAAGCACAAATTCAGCAGTTTATATCACTCTATTGTGTATTTACTTAGCCATGCATGGCACATTGTTTGCTATGGATGAATGTGTTAGGAATTCAGCCTCCAAATACAGACTTAATAAATCAATTACACAGCATTTCAGCAATTTACAAGTAATATCATTAGCACGTAACAATTAAATTCACTATCATGGATATCCAAGTAATCTTACCACTGGCCGAACTGCCTGTTCTTTGGAGAGACAAATTCAGGCTTCGTTGGCTGGCGTTGCTAAGAGAACGGTAGTGATGATGACCGGGTACAGGTCCTGCCTCCATCTTGTCATAGAGTCACCATTATACTGGAACCAGGTTAGTTATCTAGTCATTAGAGTATATATATGTCAATATAAGGCAGCACTAATGTTGGAAACAATTATACCAATCACATATTTCCAAGCAAATGCAGCTACTGAAAAATCCTGACAAGCCAATTAACCAGTATACTGTTATACGACATAAACTATATCAGTCAGGACAACTGTTAAACAGGAAACAGGACCCGAGGGATCAAATAATTCTCATATTTATTTTTTTATAAGTGGTAATATGGATCATACAACTCTGTGATCTAGGTTTTTCTCCAATGGGGATTCACAGTTTAAAGTTGATGCCAATCACTCAAATAATAAATATGTGACAGTGACAATATCTGATGAAAGGAAAGCTGATAAAGCCAATAAGTATTTAGAACAAGCAAAGGTAGCTGTGCACGACGTCTTATTGGTGTATGTTTATATTACTGTCGTGCGTGGCTAAAGCAAAAGATTTAGTAACACCCCATCATTATATGGTATGTGTTGCCAATAATATCAAAGTATATATTAGAGATAAAGAATTAGATAAATAATTGCAGTTGATCCAAAGTTGAATGGGATGACCTTATTTAAACACAGATTGTTATATATATATTATTTTTTAAAATATATATATATATATATATACCAGATATGCCAGAAAGATACTACTTGAAACGTTATGATGCCACCGGGATTGTGGTCTGTGTTTATTTAATGATTCGGGTCTCATGTGTAAAATCATCCATAACTGCAGTGTGTACTAAAACAATAGTCCCGTGAACACAACCTCACATAACTAATCTAATCATAAACATGACCTCTCACACCCCAACGTCATTCCTTAGTTCTCACCGACGAGCACATCACCGGGGGAGCAACTCGTAACTCTCGGCTAACGGCGGGATCTTCCTATGTGTGTAGAGGTCTAAGACATCATTTGACACCCCACGAGTCAATCACATCATTTGACAACCCCACCCGAGTCAATCACATCACCCCATCGAGTCAATCATTTAACACCCCAATCACATCAGGTTACTTGGCTTGTCATTTGCACTGAGGCCCTCAAGGACACTAATGTTGACAGAGGAAGCCATTTTGATAACATACCGTGCACTTGAGTTCAAGCTGCTCGTGTTGTTTTCTAAGTTCATCAGCAGTTTTATATGAATCCCCGATGTCCACTTGTGAAGCAAGCAGCTTCTCTGCTGGTCCCAAAATCCACTCAACAACCTGGAGGAAACGAAACTGGTAAAAACATTCATGTAAAATGACAAAAAATGGGAGAATTTAAGGGGAAATTTTCAACATCAAAACAGAAACCATGTTTTGCCACTGAAATTGACTATGAAACAACACCATATGTAACCAAGGCAACACCAAGAAGCATTTCCATGGTAATAAACACATCTCACAGTGTTCATGGCCTGTTCCATCTCCGATAACTGCATCTTGGCTCCAAGCGACATCTGCCTGTCCCGCCACAGAGCGTGGATCCGGTCTAACTGTGACTCCAGTAGCTCTACCTGTTGTTTGATTGCATTCATGGCCGTCACCTGGTCTAGAGTGTAATTGGGCTCCTCATCAACGGCTGTGTTGGACTCAACTTCCCGCTGGAATGTACTGTACAGCTCCCGTCCTGTGGTAGGTACATGCAGAATTATTACTACTTCACAAATAAAGATTATCTTTCCAAAGTTTTCAACTTGACCCCTCTGTACAGTTTGGACATCATCTGACATTAGCATCATTTAATATATAATGTCTCTTAAACCTATCCAAGAATGATTTAGTATTAACAAGCTCACCATGACGGATAGTCTTCTCTGGTATGTAGATAACAGACTCCTGTAGAGACCGATGCTGCTGCAGCAGTTGCTGTGGAGAGATATTGTCATCCTGGCGAAGTCGTTCACTGATGCTCACCAATGTACGCTCAAGGTCGTTACTGACAAGACGACATTCCTTCATGAATTTCTCCACTCCCTGAATGGTAACACATCCAATCTCAAATAATCGGTCCTAAATCAATGCATACACAAGGCACATATAGAGGCCATGGAAAAGTGGATACAAATATATCAATATCAAATCAAGTAAATACATGATGGTTTGATGTATAGGAATTATAAATACTGGAAGATATTCCATCTTTGTGTTATCCTAATTGCTAACCTCATCCATTAACAGCCCTCTGAGGAATAAGAATACCTTTCTTTTACCAGTGCATCATCCCAATGAATGAATCATCAAAGATGTAAAATAATCTATAAAAATGCATTTTCATGATTAAGTACAAATTGATCAATCAGCCTTACCAGCCTCTGTTCAATCCAGATTTCATGGCTATAGTGGAGAGTGCCCCCCAGATCTTCCCACAGCTGGTTTGGCTGGATGGCAGCCTTCAACTTGGGTAATGATACATGGTGCATCTGCACATGGGTATTTAAAACACACACAGTGTAAAAACAGCTATCAGCGGTTGGAGGCGGTACAGACCTAAACACCAATACCAACCAGATTAATCTACATATATACTTCATGGTATATAAATTTGTCAGGGAGATACTGTGATCTGGTAATTGTGGGGAAAGATGATTTCATTTTTCTCTTAGAAATATAGATTTACGAAGACAGCGCTTGAAAACACAACAGAGTTCTGAGTTGTACTTGACTCATTTCTGTACAAGTAAACATCATGATCTACCCCTGGTCTGTTGAGGACATTGATTGGTAGCATTGATGGAATGAAAGTTTAAGGACACGCTGGGCTATTTCTCGACTCTGGTCTATTCCTCATCATGAAAATACATGGTAGAGTGACAGCTTAACAATGTTACACGTAGATCCAGACACTCTGGCTTGAAAGCCTAAAATCGGGAACAGGGTGCGCATAACAAACTTTATCACGATAAGTGCATGATCTTATCACTAATGTTTTTGAAAATCATGTGCAAAGGTGAATGAGAACTCACTTCAATCCCATTGAGTCCCTTCTCTCGTCTGAAGCTGAGTGTTCTTCTGGATTTGTCACCTTGAACTACGTACACTACGTATATACTGCTGCCCATACATTCCTGTAATACATGAGATCAAATTAATAGCCAATATAAGATGTATGTCTCCACCAATACACAACATTCAGCCAATTGACACACCAGTACACAATATCAGGACAATATATCACACCAATACACTGCATCCATCCAAGGAGTTACATATTCTCCTTGATCCCTCTTATTTATTTCTTGATATATTAATGGTTATCAATGATTATGAATATTTTCAAAATTAATTAATTCATTTTGCAATCAATGGAGGGCATTGGAAGGGGTCACTTGTAATTAAATAACTGTGACTAAACAGACCCTATAAAATATCTGGAGGTGTGTGGAAAGGGCACTTACAGTTAAAGTGCATAGTGTTGTTGGAGAGTGGGTTTGGGATGGGGGCACTCACCTGTAATGTGCTTACAGTTGTCTTGATTGTATACAACGTGTCTGTGTTGTCAATAATGACTGTAAATCCCTTATCTGATGAGTCTTTGCTGCAAACATATCATGATCAAGTCTGACAAAATGAAGCACATTTTTGCTACTTGATAATTAATCAAGACTTAGTGTGCCTTAATACTCACCTGGGAAGCGAGGCCAGATAGTTAATGAGGGAAACGACGTCATCGTGTGCAACTGTGTAGAGCTCACCTGAGCGGGGGAAGATAATCACTGGACCCCCGCGCCTGTCACGCCCACCTGGGAAAATGGTCATAAAGGGGGGTAAAAAAGGTAAAGTTGAAAGTAAGAAAAGAGTTGATTGATCCATTCAACATCATAGGTCATATAAGGATATTGAAGGATGATGATACAAATTATGATGATGATGGAAATATGATGTAGGTAGCGGTGATGTTGATGAAGATGACAATGAAAAAAAAATAATGAGAATTTGAATAGGCTCTGTTATTCAAAGTTGGAATGCTTACATGAACCACCGAGTGGCAGACTCAAACTGATGGTATGATGACATATATAACATCCATTATGCCTTGGTTAGTGTCTAATGGCACATCTCCCTATTAAATATCAAGCATTTGGGAGCTTACATTATAACTCATATTACTGGAGGTATTACCTGGAGGTATTGTTATGAGAGAGCTAGGGTACTCACCAGTGAGGTAGACTATATGCCTACGTAGGATATCTTTGATATGGGCGGCTTCTAGGGCTCGACTGTGCACTGAAGGTTGACAAAATAAACAAACGGGTTAAGTTGACAGCATTTTAAAGAATAGCCTAAATAACATAGTGACAATCAATTAAGCACAAATTCAGCAGTTTATATCACTCTATTGTGTATTTACTTAGCCATGCATGGCACATTGTTTGCTATGGATGAATGTGTTAGGAATTCAGCCTCCAAATACAGACTTAATAAATCAATTACACAGCATTTCAGCAATTTACAAGTAATATCATTAGCACGTAACAATTAAATTCACTATCATGGATATCCAAGTAATCTTACCACTGGCCGAACTGCCTGTTCTTTGGAGAGACAAATTCAGGCTTCGTTGGCTGGCGTTGCTAAGAGAACGGTAGTGATGATGACCGGGTACAGGTCCTGCCTCCATCTTGTCATAGAGTCACCATTATACTGGAACCAGGTTAGTTATCTAGTCATTAGAGTATATATATGTCAATATAAGGCAGCACTTTTGTTGGAAACAATTAAACCAATCACACATTTCCAAGCAAATGCAGCTACTTACAAATCCTGACAAGCCAATTAACCAGTATACTGTTATACGACATAAACTATATCAGTCAGGACAAATGTTAAACATGACACAGGACCCTAGGGATCAAATAATTCTCATATTTGTTGGTTTTTTTCATAAGTGGTAATATGGATCATACAACTCTGTGATCATGGTTTTGCTCCAATGGGGATTCACAGTTTAAAGTTGACAATCTTCTGGTGCCAATCACTAAATAATAAATATGTGACATGACAATATCTGATGGAAGGAGAGCTGATAGGGCCAATATGGGTATTTAGTAACAAGCAAAGGTAGCAGTGTACGACGTCTTATTGGTATATGTTTATATTACTGTCGTGCGTGGCTAAAGCAAAAATTTAGTAACACCCCATCATTTATATGATATGTGTTGCCAAATACAATATCAAAGTATATCAGAGATTAAAGTTAGTAAAGAATTGCAGTTGATCCAAAGTCATGGGATGACAGTATTTAAACACAGATTTGTTGAAGTTTTTTTTATATAAATATATATATATATATGATACCAGAATATATATTACTATATATTATAACGTTATGATGCCAGAAAGATACTACTAAGAAAACGTTATGATACAACCGGGATGTGGTCTGTGTTTATTTAATGATTCGGGTCTCATATGTAAAATCATCCATAACTGCAGTGTGTACTAAAACAATAGTCCCGTGAACACAACCTCACATAACTAATCTAATCATAAACATGACCTCTCACACCCCAACGTCATTCCTTAGTTCTCACCGACGAGCACATCACCGGGGGAGCAACTCGTAACTCTCGGCTAACGGCGGGATCTTCCTATGTGTGTAGGACGAGTCTTAACTCATCACCCGGTCAACGAACATCCATCCCACATGACATGTTTTTAGGATGCCATTTTAAATTGTCTTACCTGTTGAAGAAGATATTTATCATGTGGGCCCCAAAAGGCAGTTCCGGACCTTTGATCAATCGACCTCACAGCGTCCAGGTAGGGTATTTCACGTATGTCACCTGCAAGTGTGTCAACTTATGCTTACGCTGTTGAAAATGATTTTCTTACTCCCTGTTGTATGTGTACGATATTTAATATTGTATTGCGTTAAAAAGTTAAAATCACGTAACCATGCTTTTATTCATAGAATATTTATTTAACACGATCTTCCATATTTTTTTCAAATGGGTATTCCATTGTGATTTAATAACGAGAAACACATTCATAAAACCACCAAGGACGGTGATGGGGTTAAACCCGGTAATTGTAACAGCCTTATCAGCGAGCACTTTAAACATCCTTTCATTAAAGACACACCTCAGGTGGAATGTTGTTCCGTTAAGGCTACACTTAAGTGCCGTATCTTGTCGCGATGTTTCCACGCTGTTTGTGACATTACTTGAGTTCGCATAACAACACTCAAAGCCCATTTAAAACTATTTAAATAACCACAAGTTTTATATTATTACCCAAATGTCAATAATTTCATTTATAAAGTTATTGAAAAAGTCCTGCTGGACCGGTTAGAAATATATATTGTAACATGTGAAAATCATTTTGGCTTTACACAGAAGCACAGTACATATATGTGTATACATGCCCATAGTAGCATAGTCTCCACTGCATTTGTATGTTTTCTAAATGCTTCGAAAGCTTTTGATAGAATCAATGACAAGAAAATATTTATTACGATGTCTCAACGTGGAGTACCAAATAACCTCATTAGGATATTAGGGTATGCTCACCAGAATATGGTGGTTAAATGGGGCAGTGTTTTCTCATTAACATACCATATTTACAATGGTGTCAGACAAGTAAACATACTGTCACCTTTTCTATTCAGCTTGTATATGGATGATCTATCTGTTGAACTAAATGCATGTCAAACTGGTTGTATGATCGCTTCTAAGCTTATCCACCACTCATGTATGCTGATGGTCCGTGCTATTTGTCCATATAGTGCTGGCTTACAAACTATGCTACAACTATGCACTGATTATGGGATGGAATTTGGCATTAGATATAATTCAAAGAAGAGTAATTCAATGATAATCAGTTGTAAAGAAACTAGCCTTTCCTGATTTTTACCCGTCCGGTGAGGTAGTGAAAAATGTTAGTGAAACTTAATATCTTGGTTACAAATTCAGTGATGATTTAACAGACTACAAAGATATCTATCGTCAATGTCGAATGCTGTTTATTAACCCCCCTCCCCCACCTCGAGAGGGGGGTATTCTTTAATTAATGTATGAAGCCTCAATATTGGGTGTTGGCTCAAGTCCCCTGTGTCAACGATGGCCAGCCCTATCAGTCAGCGTTGTTGTGTTGTTTCAAAGACAAGTTTTATGGCATGATAAGCAAACAGAAGGGTAAGGTCCGCATACATTCTCCTTCCTCCTTTTTCCTGCAATATTGTCTACCTCATGGGCCGGACGTCCTAGGGCGCTCGTTGATAGCCTGTGGGCCCGATTCATCAATCTGTTTATTTAGTGACCACTATTTCATTAACTGCCTTGCCGTTGGGACTGACCACGGAATTATATTTTTTTCAGTTGCGAAGCTAAATAAACTTACTTTTTCATTCTGAATCGCTCAGTTATAGTTCCCTTAATTGTAGCTCCTCGAGGTGGTCTAGATATGATTTGGGATCATTAAATTTGGTATATGTATAAGTGACCCTTTTTAAAAATTTGTATATGAATTGGTCTTTTTTCTGATGTTTTTTTATATAAATGGTTCCCTTTTATCACTTTGGTTTGGTTTAGATATGATCCGGTTTTTGTTTCCCATGGAGGCACACCCCTACCATTTTCCAAGAAGAGAGAATGTGCACAATTGATGTAAAGTGTCTTTATTTCGAGCATACTGTACCATAATGTATGCAGCTCATCTGTGGTGTTGGTACAACAAAAATAGTATGCGGAGGCTCGCAGTGGCATATAATGATGTCCTGAGAAGGCTAATAGATGGCCTTCCAAGATTTGCTAGTGCTTGTCATATGTTTATTAATGTGTGTGTACCTGTATGTGAGGGTGTAATAAGAAATCTTATTTTTAAGTTTATGAGTAGGCAAGATTCTATTGAAAACAGTATGGTCAAAAATAATAATAATTACTACCAAAAGCAGCACTAGATACATATCAGACATGTGGAAACAGCTGGTATAGGATTATATTCATTGCATATGGCCAACTTAATGTGATCTTAAACTGTCATCTGTAAATATTCTGTATTCCTTTCTGTCTGAATACACTTTATTATGGTGTTTTGTTGTATAATGGACCTACATTTTCTGAGTGGATGAGTCTGAAATAAACATTTAATTGATTGATTGATTGAATTATGACAGTAAAATTCGCTTTGCCCAGGGTTAATCTTGCCTCTATTTATAGCAAGAAGTATTGTGCCAGGACGGGAGGTCCGGCAGTACGGTATTTGAATATCATATTCATAACATTTCCATGATTTACATGTTATACGTGGTATACGCCAGGCGGTTAGTAAGTACTATTTGTTTTGAAAAGCGATACAACTGAAAAACCAGACGTCATACACTTCAGTGAAACGTCTCATGTCTCAAAACGTTGGTTCAAAAAGTTTAAAGTATATCCTTTGAGTACTCGAAAATGGGTGACATAAAGATCATTAGGTCAATTGATTTAAATTGGGCGACAGCGCACAATTCTCACCTGAAGAAATATATGGTCGATTCTGTCATCGCTCCCGACCCATATACACTAAGCCCAGTTGTATGCATTACACTACTTGATAACGAGATAACGACTACTAGTCCTAGCCATTGCTATTTATTGCTTTTTAGCCTCTGTCAGTTTTCACTTCATTTAATCCTCACAACCACTTTCCCCCAATCCCCCCGCCTCTGGTGTTGTTCCCCCTACGTGAAGGCGAGTAGGGACGTGCCGCCAATTGGAGTCATTCTTTGGGTGGGCGTTTCGGTACACGAATAGGACAGTATCTGTGACTGACGGTTTAGCGATAGGTCGATATTTTACAATGACCATGTCTACGACTGGTCGGATTTTTAAAAATATTAAGTAGATAAAGTGACCGTTCAGAAGTAGATCTAGAATAATTCAACCCTCACAGCGTCTGCAAAGTTTACTACTCTCGTCAACAACCGTCAGGGACGAGGTAACTTACCTTGGGTAGACATGCAGGTAGGCACATACACACATACACACGTACACACTTACAACATTATAGTGATCGAATCACTCATTGATTGTAGACGACAGAATTACAGGGCAGGTAGTTTTTTGTAGCAATATATATAATCTACCCAGATACAATGGCAGGTCTGTTTCATCGATACCGTTTCATCATTAATCAATGTCTTACCTGGTGACACATACATCACTGTTACCTACTTGGGCAACTGCTCAACATGTGTGGGGTCTTGATGATAACCTAAGTGATAACCCTGAGACGGCCCCAGTTCAATTATGAGCAGATGAGAGCTACTTGAGATCGACTCTGCTGTGGCCATGTCATTTGTCAGCGCTGCTGGTAGAGTACAAATACTTCGAGATATACGTGGTCAGTACATTCGGACAGAATCGGTTGACCGAATACATCTCTCTCTCTCTCTCATCTCATCATTTGCAAAGAAAGCGAAGTCTATCGTTGAAAGAAGATCGCCACCTCACATCTTCGAAAGGTAAGACAAACCCTCATATTTGCCTGATAGCGCATTTAACCCACTTAAGAGATGGGCATTCAGCTTTTTCTGATTTTGTTCTTAATGAGTTCAAGCTGCGAAAATACTGATATATGGCTTTCTCCTTGACTGAGGAGCCATCTATCGTCGCCAATCTATCGATGTGGCTACTTGAAAACAGCCACAGATCTTGTTTAAAAGCTAATTGCAAATGAATGGCGTAAGTAAATACGAGTGCGCATTCCCATAGTATTCGGGTTTTGTCAGCAAACTCCGCCGTCTTCCGTGTACAGATTGCCGCACGGAGGCAACATATGACATCAAAGGTTCATAAAGAAATACCGTAAAATATAAACAATCAGGCTTTACAAGTGAATCAAACCAATGTTGAAGTGAATGATTCATTAACGTTAGTTTCACTGAAGATGTCAGATGATTACGTTTCATACTTATATCAGAGCGACCCGAAATATTCAATTTCATCTTTATAAGATCACCATTGACACATTACCAAGTAACTAAATATATTAGCGATGTAATCCGTTTTACTTGATGGATTACATTTATCCCTTTTTAATGATATTCAGGATATTTTGACACGATATATATGTGCCTTCTAATGGCGTACTTATCATGTTTTACGATCACGATGTGCGCTTCATCATACTTGTTCCGAGATCGCATTGTCGGCTACAATGAAAGAGCGATCAAATTTCAACTACAAAATGATGATTATAATATAATATCGAAAATCATTGTTTGAATTCTCGAGTCTTCGAATTGAAAATCATTGTTTGAATCCTCGTGTAAACAATGGACGATGTGTACAACTATGGCATTGATAACTATATCAACCAACCAATGAATTGAGTAAAGCCAATAATAGTCTTGCCTAGCCTAATTGGTCGGGACTAGACACTATATTCACATCTACCACATTTGAGTTGGAGTGGTGTAGCCTCTTATGCAGTCATCAGCGTTGATATCTATATATATCCCGAATATGTTGATTCAAAACATGTAATGTTTTAAAATAATCATAACAATTAGTCACTTTTGGTGTAAAACGGGCAATGGTGTTATTATTCATTAATTGGGATGATTACATTATCTGACTGGTGTCATGTTTCAGATTGTCACATTGAACGGCAGCTGACTTACACCGCTCGAATTATTGGATGAGAATCAAGTGACTTGTTGAAAGAAGATCGACACCTGATTCCTCAAAAAGGTCAGACAAACTTTTATATTTTGTCAATAAGTGGGGTCCACCCGCTGTTATTGTGACTTTTGTTGCGTTTTTCTTTTGCGAGTAGTATAATGTTTTTGTTGAGTTTAAAAAAAAATGAGCATCTACCCTGGGTACTAATTTAACACCAAAGTTGGTCTTGCCGAGCCTACTCGGTCGGGTCTGGACACTTTAACCACATCTAATAAATTTGACTCGGAATGCCTCTAATGCAGTCAGCAGCATTACTATCCATATATATCCGAAATATGTAGACTCAAAACATGTCAAATATACCCTATTTGGCTCGGTATGATGTAGGACTGTGTCATATAGTCAACAGAATTGATGCATATTAATCATCAATTTGTGGATGCATAACTTCGGTTCTGTGAAAATGACTGTTTCCTTTGGTCTACAACTGACAAAGGCATGTATTACTTTTGACGATTATGTTATATAAAACTAGGTCATGTCTAGAATTCGTCTGGATAACTCGTTTGTGGTCATGTTCGTCCCTCACCAAACTTACACTACTCAAGCCAATTGCAGTTGTGCTGCCATTCTACCATAGAAAACATTATCCCTCGTCTTTTTATGCTATCAGGTCTTAGATGATTTTTGCTTCCAAATGAATCTATGTCCCTTTCCGGATGATCTTCTAAGGAGATACTCCATTCAAATGACACACAACTAAGTCTTAAGCTACCGCGAAAAACGTCTGATTACAGGCTAAATGGTTGCTATCTTTAAATATCAATATCCATTCATATTATTTCTGCTATACGCGTCCCATTTAGAAGTATTATCCCCAATTGTTGATTATAGCAACTTCTCCGAAATAATTCCTGATTCCTGATACAGAAACGTCCTGACCCCACTTGTTCTAGTTGCGTTACCAGTAAAGGTCACCTTCATTGGCGTCCAAAGGATACCCCTTGTATGCCAAACATATACAAGTACCTGTCATCCCAGAGCATTTTATAAGTCACACCTACCTGTTCAAAATAACCCTCCAACATTATATGTGACAAATGGGATTGTTTAAAATATGAGATAAGTACCTCGATTTCAACGGATGACTCGTTGTAGATAGAGCAGACCACAACTTGGTCCAGTTAGTAGCTGTTGACAGATAAGATATTTTTACACCCGTTGTTTGTCGGTATCCTCTGGATGACAGTGATCTGACCCACAAAGGCGTCGATTGTACCCAGTTCATTTTAAACCTGGCAAGGCGTTTTTCTGGCGTGGAATAACTAGGCGCCCTGACCACTTTGATCCCATAACGAAATGGCTCACAGCCTGAACCATGGTATCCATAGGCATCCATGAAATTGTGACCGTGGTTTCTTGGATTATTGCTGGTCTCTTGCCTTTGGTCAATTCAGGGGTTCTTCCGAGGTACCGGTTATATAGGAATGAGACAACGTTAACGGGAATGCTCGTTAGCTGAAATATATCGAAAAGGTGGGCGGACGATGAAATCGGTACGGGGAGTGACACATAAATGGAATCGTTCTTTTCCCAATCAAAACAGGCATTTCTTGGTTTTGTTGTGGAGTCAAATTTGGGAGATACTTGAATCAAGAATTAAATTCTATCTTTCAAAAAGTTGATTTGTGCTGTAATTATGTCAGCATTCCTTCTGCATTGTCAAGTCTATGGTTCGCCATATACACACACGAACATCTTAAATGCGTGTGTTAACATAGTGGTTTGGGCAATCAGTGTATTTACGTGGTCTTTTAAGATGTTTACATCTTTCATCCTTGCCGCTACAAAGATGGACTAAGACAAGTCTCCGACAAAGCCTCAAACTACTCTATGGCTTCTTGACTTCATGTGACGCTCAACTTGGGGTATCAGAGCGAATATTTCCTCTGTCGCATTGATAACGTGATCCTCGACTTCTTGCCGAATGGCTGTGAATGCTGACAACAGTGCCATATATGGTCAAATGTAATATTCCGCCTTCCGCACGAGGGGGATGTGGATGGTGCCCATAAATTTGCGATAAGCGGTAAGTAAGTCCACACCCGCTCAGCGTTGTTCATGACGCCCATTTTTTCGAAAATGACGCCCTAGTAAATCCTTTGCATAACGTCCTCTGTATTAGCCGTAGCTGCACCCACTTGGATTAGGAACGTGATCACTAATACGCCGACGAGCATGACGTTTGAGAAGGGACCTGCAATTAAGAAAACCATATTGATTGGTACCAACGAATCCAGATACATATATCTGATCACATTGACGCTATAAATTAAATATTACCAATAGGCGTCACGATGTGTTTCTGTAAACTAAAAGGGGGAGCGCAATTTATTCATAACAGTTGCGAACACACTTGGCGAATTCATAATTCCGAATGGAAGACGCGGAATTTTCCGAAAACCGCTAGACAATCCAGCGTGGAAAAAAAAACCCCTTTATTTTAACCTATTGCATAAAAAAAAGTCTTCAATATTGGGCAAGGGCTGATGGAGGGGTTTTGTGACAAAGATTTCCCGATTTTTTCAAATCAAAACCAACATTTCTTGTTTTGTTGTGGGGTCAAATTTGGATTTGTGTCCGAAAAGCCTAATTCTTTTGCTAAAGAAATATATTTGTCAATTGTGTCTTGTGATGTATTTGGCTTTATCTCGTGGACTTGCTCTTTCTCATCACACGCATGGATTTCATTGTGCTGGAGCTTAGTGATGGTCGCTACTCGCTATCCAGCTGTAATACTCATCCCGTCGTAATTTGGATTAAAAAGTCTTAAGCTGGTTAAGCCCTTATTGACATCAGTCACTGATGCGACGCCTATCAGCCCTGTTTTCGCAGGTAGGCCTTTGATGGGTTGGAGTAGATATGGTTAATTAGGATCAGTAACGTTAGTTTGTTACGACGGCCACGAGTGATTCGCTTCTGGTCGGAATGTTACAACCTACGGCGGATCTCATAATGGTCGAGTCCAGGACGCTGAACATATTGACAGAAATTTGCCCGTTTTTCAGTTTCAACTTGCTTCCTGAAAGCAAGTCGCCGCATTTTGGGGCTGTAAAAAATCAACTCCCAATATCATGCCATTGTGTATTTCTTCCAGGACGTAGAAGTTATTTTGAACTGGCAATGACCCTACTTAAAAAGAAAGTGAAAATTTCCCAACACAGGAATGATATGCCCACCTACACTGGTGACAGATGTAAGCTTACACGACTTAAGGTCAACATTGCTCTTGCAAAAGTGAGCGAGTAATTTATGTGAGGTGCAAGAAACTGCGGCACTTTTAGTAAAGCTAGGGCTTTGTGACTATTAACTATCACTGGGATGATGTTTCGGGACAGGTCAACCTGGTGTTGACAGAGAGGGACAGTATATGATGTGCATGTAGTGCGACAGGATTAGGCACGGATTTCACATAGTTACAAGTGGGAGCATTTGTGGAAATAGTGAACTTGTGTTCTGGCACTTTTTCTATCCTCTTGGAGCCTATCTCTTGAGTTTGTTATCTGCACCCTTGAGACTGCCAATTCCCTTGAGAATCGATGGGGGGTACGGTATGAGGTGGACGAGGAGTGGGTGTGGGAAGGGTGATTTGGGGCGGGTGAGAACGCGTGCTGTTCGCGCGGCCATTGACGTAGTTGTTGCTGCTTCGCACGACAAACCCTCTCAATATGGCAAATGCTGTACAATATCGACATAACTCATTTCTAAAGCGACATTTATGGGATTTGTGATTGTTTAGACCACATCTGTTTCATGATCAGTTACCTTGGTACATGTGGAGGGTCTTGACAGGTTCTTGTGGGGTTGGGGCCCGCTGCGTCCTAGACTCCAGGGGGCTTCGCTAGGGGACCTATTGACTAACAGCGCCCATGAGGGGCATGGGACCTTGGTAAATCCAGAGTTTGCTTTTGCTTTTGCTTTATATTCATCATATTTCAAACATTGAGGCGCGCAGTTGGGCCGAGATGACTATATTCTATCTGGCTGAGACATGCAACAACTAGCCAAATAGACTTACAGTCGAACGAATGCTACCTTGTTGAGGCCCCATTTGGCCCAAAAGAGCTAGTAACAACAAACAAGCACCCTAGTTACACAGCCACAGAGATTAGTGAATAATAGTACCGACCACAGGATAAGTAAACAGGGGTAAGAGGCTCAAAGTGAGAATATTGGTGATACTTTATAGTACAATGATGCAGTCACATTTATGACCTTTCGTTCAAGAACCGAGACTTGTACAAAACAGGCTGACAAACTCATTCGAATTCTTGCAAGCAGCGATTTTAATACATAGTCATACCTTGATGCACTTGTATTTTATAATGATATTTCGAAAATTGTTCTGAATTAACTGATTTACCTAAAACCGTCATTGGTCATGGTTTCTTTAAAACTTTGCACACTACGAATATTTCGGGGTACATCCACTTTCACTTTCGTTAGGTGATATTTCAAACAGATTTCCGTTTTAAGGAACGAGAGGTATATACAGGGTGTCAAGGAGATTTAGAAACAGTTGATGGACAGGCGGAAATAAATCAAATATCTGCTGAATAATTTATATCAATGAGTAAACAGCAATCGCAGACGTGCTTATAGAATCAAGGCATGGGTCTGCGCCACAGGTCCTTCATCCTTAGGCCAACGACATCAGCTTTACTTGTTCATATGGAGATGCACACGCAATCGAATATTGTTCTCCATGCTCTCCAGAAACATGGGGAAAAACACATTTATTTAACCACTACTGCTATCATGTAACAAGTATGGATATTGGTTTAAAATTTATTTCAGGAGCAATGGCAGACGAAATAAAACGCCTCTTTGTAATGAAACGAATGGAACTGGTAGAACAAATCGTCTTGGACTGTGACATGTGGAATCATCTCCGAGCTGAAGAGGTTCTGACTGCCGCTCAGAAGGACAGAATTGAGGTATGATGTCAAATTGTGAACCAGCATTTAATACAGTGATGCTTTCAGCACATGACTTTTTGATCGACTATCAGTGCCAAAAACAATACCAGTGGTGTTCTTTTTCAGCTAAACAATACCCCATATGAACAAATAGGTGATCTGCTAGACTTCCTTGTCAAGAGACCAGACAAAGCAGTCAAAAGCTTCTGCAAGGCGCTCCGTGCGACCTACCAGGATCGTATTGTCGATGACCTCCTTACCCCGAGTGGCCCTACTAAGACCTCTCCTGCCAGCAATCTTCCAGGAGGTTAACAGACACTTCAATTTCAGCTTGCGGCTAAGGTTGAAGCTTATAAAGAAAAAAAACCCGTTTCTAGCGACATTTGTTGTTGTGCCACGCATTGCAAAATTAAATTTACTTGCGAAACATAATTCCCTATCATCACTATTCAAGTAATCAACCTTTAGATATTACAATAACTCTGGGGATTTTGGGCTGTCTTTCTTTTGAAGAAATCCGTCGAATAAAATATCTATAAGTATTAAAATCAGAAAAGTAATATGTCTAACTTCAAGTATTACATGACGAGAATGATAGAATGACTTCTGTAGTTTATTTCTCCTGCTGAGATTTCATTATTTCATTTCATGCATTTCAGTACCTACATTTTTCGTATTATTTGCACTAAGATATTGTTTCGTTCACAGGTGCTTCACCATTTGAACAAGAGCCAGAGGTCAAAGAGGCGAAGACTCGCGTCTCCTCTGCCGATTCGGACGATAGGCGGGACAACAGGTAAGGCGAGAGGCGGGATAACAGGTTGGGCGAAAGGCGGGACAACAGGTGGGGCGAGAGGCGGGACAATAGGTGGGGCGAGAGGCGGAACAATAGGTGGGGTTTGAGGCGAGCCAAAAAAATTGAAAAGGGTCTAATGGGATAGGATCGGCGGGTAATTCAACATCACAACTCAAACCAGGCACATTTGTAAACTGAAGATCAATAGATTCACGCTCTCCATCAACCCAGTTTTCGATCCATATATCAACTTGATATATACCATCACTGACATTGGCTTCATCCATTTTGAAACCTTTGAATTCAACCTCACTGCCCAAATTATTCAAAAGTTCATTGAAAAACGATTCGTGTGACGACAGATACGTCGCCATTTTGACAGGTGTATTCAATGATGTTTATTGTGCCAACAGTGCGTTCGTAAACAAGATAACGGACTGAAAACTGCCAAACGAAACATGCCTCTAGATCCCACGATACTTATAAATTATAGGTTGCGCACTTGACCATTGGTTTCTGTGTTGTACCAAACTGGAGGGGGGAGGGTGTTGTTCTGCCAAACGGTTGTTTGTAGAGGGTCTCGAGGGAAGCCAGAGTGACGTTACTCAGAATGAGGACCCGCAATATACGAATGGCAAGTAACTGGAGGGTGTGAAGTCACTGTGAATGAGGACCCGCCATATATAAGGCGATGAGGAAAGGGTGGCTGACGTCACTGAGAATGAGGACCAGCAATATAGCGAATGGCAAGTGAATAGGAAGGGTGACGCCACTGTGAATGAGAACCCGCCATATATAAGCCGACATTGATGTTGATGTCCTGGGTTTCAGTATAGGGTCTACCATTGCTCGTTCGCGTAAACGGAAACTCGCCACGGACGCAGGTGACACGGTTGGTGCCGACGTCACAAGAGCTAAATATGCTCTTAGTTCATCAGGTCGTGATGATGCGGTGAGTCGCTCTCGACATATATACTGTGCCAGTCATTTATGAATTTTCTGATCAGAGGCAAATCGTATTTAGCTTATTGAAGCCTTAAGCCTGATTTAAGCTTCTTTTCCCTTCTATATGAGCCCATGTAATTGGACGCCCAATAATGCACTAATTTTTGTTTATTGAAGGGATAGTTCTCTAGAATATGTCCGTACTGCGTCTTGTACTGATCAAACTGTTCCATGTTTGTACTCGATGTACAGATCTATAAATACAACAATAATAATTGCATGCTTCTCCTTCCATTACAGCGTGCGGCTGACGACACAGGCGTTAATTCACCCAAATCATTTGTTGAATGCCTCACCGAAAGTAGGGTACGAATTGTTGGGGAGTTAGAGGAGTTAGACGAAATCCTAGGGTATCTGTTATCGAATCAAGCCATAAGTAAGCGCCAGATTGATGTGATAATTACCCAGAAGGAAGGAATGGACAAGGTTAGGGAGCTGTTGGAATGTGTGCAAAGTAGAGGAGAGGATGCCTGTAGAAGCCTTGTTGCCGCCTTGAGAGACACTGATCAGATACAGCTATGTCAGTTATCAGCCAACCTTAAGGAAAAGTTAGACAAGCTGCCAGTCAGTGATGTCCTCAGTATTGATCAGTACATGACTAAGTTGAAATATATCTATCAGCAGAAGATTGAAATTAGAAATGAGCAAGAACAATTCCAGCACGGAAATAGCATCAGTTTAGACCAGCACGTTCCGGTTATCATAAACCATGGCCCCACAGCTCCAAACGCACAGACAAGACAACGTTTTGATGATTTTAACGTTCAAAAGACAGACAGGAAACAATTGACATTGGACGGTATCTTTCTCACGGACACCGATAAACGTCGACCGCATTCAGTGCTCATGCTGGGTGGCCCCGGCATGGGCAAGACTTCATTATGTTTCACCATCTTGAATCGCTTTGCATGTGGTCAATGGGGGTGTCATCATTTCATATTTTTGATGTTATTGAAAGAGTTGGGTGACATGGGACAGTCGTTGACGTTAGCTGACCTACTGTTTGACTACAACCATACTGCAAGGACTGAGACACAGAAACAAAGGATTTTTCGACAACTTGAAAAACGACAAGACAGAATTCTCTTTATATTCGACGGCTACGACGAGAGCGACGAGTTTATGACGGGCACATTGACTATTGCTGATCCATCAAAGCATGTACTCCCTAACGTTATTCTGCGTAGCCTCGTTCGCGGCACCCTCTTACCAAAGTCCCAAGTATTGCTAACCAGCCGTCCATTTCGTCATGTTGACATGAATGTTGGCCGAGTGGTGGAACTGGCGGGCATCTCTAACCAATCCGTCAGCACTCTGGTCGGCGAGCTTGGGTCTGTAACCGATGCATTTCTCAAGAATCACGAAGACGTTGCAAGCATGTTATCAATACCAATTAACATCCAAAGATTTCTCAGCTATGTAATTTGGCTACGTGATAGCGATAAAGATATTTTATTAAATCTTCCAAAAACTATGTCATCCTTTTATTCTAAGCACATGCTAACTGTACTTATCCAAAACCTTCGGTTAAATGGTATTCAGTATTTTTCTGAAGACGAAATATGGCACCATGCACTCGTCCGTTCATTTATAATTAAGTTAGCTAAATTAGCAAGCTCATCTTCCAATCAGTTGGGAAAGAAACCAATCTTATTTCAGTGCAGTGATCTTGTAACATGCGGGCTTACTGAGGAAGATGTCAAGACCGGTGGTTTGATGAGTATGTTAGAAAAGCAGATCAGCACTCCCAATGGCACCCGCCATCTTGTATATTTCTTCTTCAACCACCTCACCACTTTAGAGTGGTGTGGTGGGTTGGACACCGCCAGCCGTGATATAAAACACATTGCTAATCTCATAGACCATAATGATGGAAGTCTGGACGTAGTCTTGATTTTCTGTGCAGGCTTACTGGGGACCACTGAAGGCCAGTTGATTCTTAAACATCTTTATGGCATACCTAAAGATGAATGTAAACAGAAAGCTCTTAGCGTTATGAAGCAAATAGTCCACTCTGACAGGTGTCGCAAACCTGGTGGCCCCCAATTCGCCATTGAAGTCTTCAGTGAGGCCGCATTCGTCGATCCTCGTATCCTACTGCCATTGTTAGCACCTAATGGAAAAATGATAGAAATGGCTGATATAGCGTTGTCTGACAGGCAATCTGTAGGTTACTTAATAGAGCAGCTGAACTCGTCACAGGACGAACAGACAGGAGCAACAGGGACACCTGGTAGCGAGATAGGTATAGATACGGTGGGGCTTCACTTCACTCGAACAGCTGACCGTACAGTCCAAAACAGCGTGGTAACCACAGTCGAGAAGTTGAATAAGCTTGTACACCAACTGATTGCGACCGGCGGTAGGTGGTAGCGCTGTTTATTTCATATTAAGTACGGGCGCAGTGCCTGTCTATTTGAAGACTACATATTTGATTTCATCATTATGAGTAGTAACATGTTAGCTGAAAGATAACACCTATTCCCTCCATTAACGAACGTGTCCTTATTTTGTTTTAGTTGCATTCAAGGATTAAGTATGTGCGCCAATAACTGTTGTGGCTCAAAAGATGTCACGACGTGTATTATAATATTGTAATTGGTTCCCGTGGTGTCACGTGTCTGGTGTTGTTGTGTTGTATGCAGGTGACCATGAGGTTCTTGTGGAAAGGCCTCCAGATATGCCACTGTTGCGTGGGAGAATGAGAAAGGACAGCGCAGGCCCTAATACAGGTAAGTTGAGCCTGAGAAATAGACAATGATTTAGATAGTGTATGATAACTACAAACTCACCTCACATGTCAACATCGATTATTGTCACGAGCCTGTTTGTGTTTCAGCCATGGTGATGGATGCCATTAATAATAAATTGATTACGAACAGGCCTGATCTAACAAAACACATAATCCCTGACCAATTGTGGGATCATCTGCTAAGTTACCGTGTCTTAATAAGGTCGATGAGAAATACAATTATGGTAAGATTGCCGATATTAATGTATCATAAAACGTGTCTAACTAAGATATAAGCGATTTGTTATTCTGAAGCGCATCATTGCTGAAATCGTTTATTGTACACTGTAGAAGCCCGGAACGGAACTAGACATGAATCGTGGACTTCTTGACTATATTGAAAATCGCCCTTTCAAAGATTATGTAAACTTCTGCAAAGCTCTCATAGAAACAAACCAAGCTCATGTTGTCCGAAAGTGGCTTTGGGAAGAAGAGTGGACTTCATTGATTGACCAAAAGCATCAAGCGACATTTCAAGAAGCTTATCATGACCCAAGTTGAGTTGACATTCTAGGTTGAATCATAATTATGCCAACCTTCACAAAACCGCACTTCTTACATATCGGCAGCGTCTTGGTATATTATATTTCATTGAAGTGTTACTCTATACATATTTGGCATTTCATGTTGCTTTTGTGAATGATTATACTGTTGATATAAGTGGTTTATGGAGATATGTAGAAGTTTAGTTGATTGGTTATATACAAAGAAAGCAATTATCTTGGTAAGTTGACGCCAGTAACCTCGATCTCGCACCGTATATACATTGTAAATATCACATGATGACGTCACATTTGTCTTAACAAAAGATGATTATATACCATTCTGCTCTTTTCGCAAGCAGAACAAAAATGACTAGGGATAGATTCATATCAGATCATGTACAAATATTTAACTTTATTGGAAGGGTCCTGCTCTCGCATTGATATACACTAACTATCCTGTAGAATTAACGCTTAAATATGTATCAATAATTGCTACATTTAAGCACTCTAAATGATGCATGCATGTCAACAGCGTGGTAAATAAAACTTGCATCCGGGGTATTGTTTGGTTCTTTTTATATTCAACCAGATTGCAGCAATGGTATTTCTTCCAACGACAAGTCAGCCGACCAACAATACAATATTAACAACTTGCGACTAGTCTACTCGTAATAGCCGCCATTTGATGCAACAATCGCCATACGCGCCAAACCTTGCTATGGACGAACATCGGCATAACTTAGTAAGCAATCATCACTGGTTTCAGAGTAGAGTCGGATTATCAAATGTAAGGTGTACCACAGCTAGTCTTGCTCAGCGCGAAAGCGGGGAACCACTTCGTTTTTTATATAATTAGCGGACTTTGACCTGGCACAACTAGCTGTGAAGCTGGTAAACAACGAAGTAAAATGTCACTAATGTTTTGAAAACTAGCCATAATGCATGTTAACATGCAGCATATGAAAGTTTGCATGGAGTTCTTAGAAATGCATACTTCTTCAAATCAAACCAATATTGACGAAGATGTTGAGGCATTTTACAGCGATGAAATATTTTCGGGAACCTTTTAGTCTAGGTCTCTTATAAAAGAGTTGTGCTTACGCTAACCTTGTGAACAATTCTGCAAGGTATCATTTGGCTATATCAATTATTTTTGTTGATACATATAGAAAAAGGTAAAATATCTTAATAATGGCCGCAATGCGGCACAAAGTTTATGCATACGTACCAAACATTGATCTGTTCATGGACGAAGCTTCAGGACAACTTTCTGCGCAATCGACAATGTGGTACCTCCATCGAGTTTCAGAGGGAAAAAAATGTGGACAAAACAAATATTTCTTCCAACTAGCGTTGTTGCAACTGAAAGCGGCTGCTTGCAACATAGGTTTAAGCAATAGAATGCACGATTGGACTTTGACCAGAAACCACCCAGCCCCCAGCATCGTTTGTAGAGGTCACGCAGAAAAAAAAGTTGCAGCAATTACCACCAGCCTTGCCCAGAGGGTATTTGCCCACTTTGAAAAGTGCTCTGTGAGGCCACTTAGTCTCAGAGAAGAGGAGGCAGGAAATTCAGCAGTGAGGGTGATGAACTAAATATATCAGCTTTCAGATTGGCGTTGCATTGTTTGCAAAAAAGAGCATTAATTGTAAAGCTTCAGTCAACAGGGATCTTTTTTTCTGGTAACCAGTATCACTGACATCCTTCACAAGTGAGAGCCCTGACCAGCTGAAAGGTCAATTCCGTAGTCAGGAAAGAGGCTAGTACACGCCCTTCCGAGTATGCAGCATTGATCCTATAGCTCCAAAACACAACCACATCCCGAGAGTTTTCTGTGTGCCGACGTCCGCGTAAGAGTGCGCCGTCACCTGATTTTTGCGACGCTTACCATGCTCAATCTGCAGTCCAAAGCAAAGGACGAGACAGAAGGCTGACACCATCGCATGAATTACATGGCCCGTCACGACTTGGCTTCTACCTTCTTATGCGCCTTCTACATGACAAAACCAAGAGCGTCACAATCACTGTCCACATGGTTTCCAGCAAAGTGTTAAAGCACATGCAACGCACCCATTACAGACAGCCTCAGGAAGTTATCTTAGTCGTCGTCGTCTGCACCCAGGTTGGGGAAGCGGACCAGCAGTTGGTGGTCGATGGTGCTTGGGTTGTAAGTAATGACTACAAACTGCCGCACATTCTTTATCCCGAGGGGCTCGCGTAGTCTTCAATATGAGCTGAAATGTTACGAATGTTTCTTGAATACATTCACATGGCAACCCAACATATGACTATGAAATCCTTGAGGAGGGGGTCTATGGAAGATAATGATGAGGATATTACCTCATAGACGGTGTAGAAAGGTGGGAGATCTTGAGCACGACTAATCCATCATGGGTTAGAACTGCAATCCCGGCTGATTTAATAGAAGAAGATCAGATGGGATCGAAAGAAGAAAGATGGGATCGAAAGAAGAAACAAATCAGTTAGTTACAAGGGAGTATCCGAGTATGGGCGCAGACTACTCTGGAGTTTAGATCGTCTAAACAAGGTAATCCCTTGGAAGCTTCTGACCTGGAAGGACGGCCCTAACAAATTCCTCTCGCATAATGTCTTTAAGAAGCACGATGTACAGCTTGTCCGAGCACTTTGGGTGAGTGAGTGTAAGTGTGGCCTAGCGAAAAGACAAGCACATCGCCAGTCGGGAGCGTAAGCTGCCAGACGAGGCTGAAGACGAGAGGAATCTGCAAGAGCGTGAGCTTGCAAGCCTGTGGGGTGTGCGGCTAGTCTGCGTTGAGGCCGACTGCGTAAATCATGAACATTTGCGGTCAAAAATCAACCGCATCAGGGAGACAATCAACATAATGCTAGCCGAGCGTATCCTGTTTCATAAGCGAAGGGTTACAATCACATCCATTGATTGAGATGTTAATTTCCACCCTTGTATTCACCCTGACCCCGACACCGGCGCCAACAACGCCTGACAAACACGGTGTGAAGGAGTGGATAAGGAAGCAGCAGACAATTACAGCAATAGACCTCGATTTAGAAGTTTATGCTGTAAATGAGCCTATTACCCTCACAGTTCCGGATTGTACTGCGAACCTTACAGATGGAGTGTTCAAAAATGTTGGATCTTGATGACGGCATTGGTAGGCAGTGGATTTGTTTAGGTAAATATACGGGCAACCAACCAATGAACTTTTTCAATAAGCTTTACGTCCACCTCGATCAAGTTTAAGGTTCAGTTACGGGATAATAAAACCAACCTATTGAACAACCACAACCTTCTTGTTAGCGTTGTTCTTGAATAAACAAGATGTCAATACGAGTGACCAAGACCCTAAAACAGTGAGTGACTTATGTTGGGCTACTAGGAGTCACTTGAAAATATGTCAGTCACCGATGGACCATCATGGTTAACAATTATGACCCAAATGAAAGGGTAAATTAAGGCTACATCTGTAAAACCAGGCACTGATCCAATGTGGGACAGACCAAGCGTTAGGAGACCTCAGAAAAAAATAGATGGTTCTGCTTCTATGAATACGACAATGTGAATGATATCAACCCACCTCAATACCAAGACTGATTTGCTATTTTTACGTACAGAATGTTTATGTTTGACTACACACCCTTTCAGAAGGAGAATAGCGAATCTCAATTAAAGGTAAGGCTTTATAAAACATACTCATAACAATAGCCACATGTTCGACAACCTGGTATCAGCTCTAGGTCGGCTGTGTCATTAGTCTGGGGTCTGGTCCAATTCCGCAACATCAACATAAGTTCTCCGTTTCCAAGGGCGGTACTTCACCTTGAACTCACTATAAACATATGTATACAGACGCACTGGGCTGGTCCAGGCCCATTATTGATCATAGGGGTGACAAGGTGTGGTCCAGGAGCCCGCCGAAGAGCTGGGGCTAGTACCTACACCATATATACCTTTGGGGAGGGGCTCTGGGTGCTTTTGGGACAGGAGGCTTCCGAGACCCCTGGTCTAGCCTTGCTAATTTGTATGCTACTGGCGATGTAACCGGTGCATTATGAGGAAATAAATTGTCTTCTCGATTACTAAATGATTCTAGCAATAGCATCAACCTGCTACCATAAAGCAATTATGCAATGCCAAAGTCTGTATACCAGACCATACTTGGTTGGGGAGGAAATATTCTTAAATGTTTACCACGTTTGGGTCGGTCTAGTATAGGACTGTGCAAATGAATGTTACAAAGTTTCTCGCTTGATCTACAACTGACAAAGGCATGCAATACTTTTGAACCAGGGCGATTATATGATCTGAAACCGCAGCATGTCTAGATTTTGTCTAGATAACTCGTTTGTGGTCATGTTTATCTCTCACCAAACATAACATTACTCAAGCCGATTAAAGTTGTTCTTCCATTCTACCATAGAAAACAGTTTCCTTCATCTTTTTATACTCTCGGTTCTTAGGAGATTTTTGCTTCCACATGAGTGTATGTCCCTTTCCAATGATCTTCTAATATGCAATTTACTTCAAATGACACATAGTTAAGTCCTAAGCTACCGCACAAAATGGCTGATTACATGCTAAACAGAGCCGTTTTTGAATACCAATATCCATTCATATTATTTCTGCTATGAGCTTCCCGTTACGAACTATTATCCCAATTATTGATAATAGCAACTTCTCCGAAATAATTCGTGATTCATGATTCCTCATGACCCCGCTTGTTCTAGGTGCGTTATCAGTAAAGTGTTTAGTCACCTTCACTGACGTCCAAAAGATACCATTTGTATGCCAGACATGTGCACGTACCTGTCTCACATCTTACGAATAACCGTCCAATATAATCATTATATTTAACAAATGGCACCAACAAGTACCTCTTGACAGATAAAACTCGTCAGTTTTTACACGCTTTGGTGTGTCCGTGCCCTCTGGATGTCCACCGCGGTGGGTCCGGGGGTAGAATAGGCCCACTGTATCCTCATGCATGTCGTAAGAGGCGACTAATAGGTGGCAACCTGTTGGCCGTTGGTTGCGACACGTGTCAGTGGACAATGGGATCCAAGTGGTTTACAACGAAAATCGATTACTTGTTTACCATAGCTGCGTAATGCGAAATGATAACTGTAATTGCCGTATTTCAAGACAGGTGGGTGCCAAGTAGCATCAATACAGGAAGGGTTATTTTTCTGTTCAGTCAATTGGCATGCCCTAGGATTATGTTTGCATTTATATATTTTTTACCGTCTTCTTCTTGGTTATCATCGTACAGCTCACTCAGACCAATCATATCTATTCATATTTACCCCACCTTTGTAGGCACCATATAACAGATTAGTGCGTGATACCATCAACTAACCTTACCATAAATTGTTCATCCTAGCTTACCACTGGGACAAAATAGCTGTTCTGGCTATGTTGGATGACGGTATATGATTAGTGGTTTTCATGCAGCGTTCAATATGTGGGAATTCAGTTGATGGCGTACGCCACACAACTTTGCATCCTAAAACATATCAAAGCATGAGGATGTTTCCAGTTCAAGGCGTGTTACGGTTCAACAGCATCCTTCTCACAAAGGAATGTTTCATTTAATCCGTTTAATAGCGATCGTTGTCAAGATCCGTCCATCTGTTAGCATCCCGAAAATCGTGACGAATGATACATGCTCGGTATCACATCACACAGTAATTGAAACTGTGCACTCATTTTCAAAGTAACTGATGGAGGAAAGCGACGGCCATTTATATGCGAAATCACAATAAGTATATTTTGTTGAAGAGCACACAGTAAGTGTTGAATGGAGCTTTTTTTTTCCCCATGGAGGAATACTTGTAATCGTTTCACGCCACCTTGGTTCGGCAGTGCGGGGATCTGATTGAATTGACCCTGTTATCAGTACTCACTGAGACGATGTAAATGCCAGTTATGTGAACTGTCGTCACAGGTTTGTAAAACAGTGCGAACAATGGCCTCTGTATTGTCGCTCGTATTGGGTGGGGCTGCGCAGCATTCATTACATTGAATTGAGGTTGATGTGATGATTAGCTGGCTGCAGACAAAATATTGAACACAATACCAAGTTATTTACTATCCAACGATCACTGTTCAGCTTGTTAATAATCATAATAGACAGGAACGTTGGGATCGTTTGCATTCATTACTTAACACTATTTACTGATAAATACGCACTCTATGTTTTGTTTTGTGGACGGGCAGCAATTATTTAATCCGACTGTAGCAGAATGATGTGAAAAAACGGCTGCATCTCATTCTGTCAGGTGTCTCTGTAATTTACCCATCATGACTTATGCGACCAGGTCTCATAATCGAGATTGTGGAGCTAGTATTGAGAAATGATCGAATGTGTGTCAAGTCAAGCCAGACAGGAACTCTAATCTGGCAGCATTAATACAATAATGATCCACAGTTAGCCCTACGGGACGCCAATGTAGACGACAAACGACGACTGTATCCAACGCAATGGATAAATCTTCAAAGGAAATCAGATACTAAGTTATTTGGTTTCGATGGTAAAGAACAATTTTCACCTAGAGTTACGAGTGTTGTATTCAGCTAACATGGACTACCATTATGATAGCGTTCGAAGTGGCATCATCGCTGATCACATCTCGCCATACAAGACCCAGGATGTTATAATGAAATGAAAAGTTCTCACAGGGCTAACTCATGGTATGACCTCATCTATGACCTCTGTCATCGTTCTCCCTGTGAGTACGGGGATAGAATTTGGCAACTGTATTCTCCTGCATGTCGTCAGAGGCGACTAATAGGGGGCAACCTGTTGGCCGAGGGTTGCAACTCGTGTCGGTGGACAATGGGATCTGGCATCGAGACACCAAGACCGGGATCAGAGATGGGGAAATCAAAAACGACCTTGAATGACATTGTCTCAATCGAAAGCTGGGGCGTGTTGACATTTGTCCTCGCTTGTAGTTGATTGCATCCAGCCGGCTGTCAGAATGCGCTTATTGTGGACGTGTTACATATGTCAGCCGTGTGTGGCAGGATTCCGTAATCATTTGTGTTCAAATCAAGAGAACTATTCAACTGAGTAAAGGCATAAATACTTACATACGCTAAGCGAACAGTCCTAGCCACAAATAGTGATTGTGATATTTTCGCTTTTGATTCGAATCCAGGAACTTCACAGATATTGTTTTACAAATATAAGGCAATATTGATAAATGCTGGACATTATTGACGTCAGTTAAAAGAACCATGGACATATCAACAACAGTAGCGGCTCCTCCACGTAGAGGATTCCTTGTTGATCATGGCTTACCACTTTATAATCGCATCTCTTGTTGTCATATTGCAAGATCTTTAGGTGCCATGCAGCATCTAATGTTTTCCGTTTCATTATATCAGGTTTGGTAATCATGGCCATCGTGACAGTTCGCAGCTTAATGTTGACACCGTGTCAGTAGGAAAGCCATTTTCGTACCAGGAATTGTTTTGTAAGATTATGTTGTACTAACCAGGCAGCTGTCATAAGATCTCATAAGCACAACATCGCATGCCACTGTTTCAGGTAATTGCATCTATAGATCAATGCATCGGATTTATAACACCACTTATTCACAGTGCTTGAGCATATGTAATTCTTCTTCCAATTATACGTTATTCTAGATTGGCGCTTGGGCCGACAAGGATCAGAAGCAAATCATTGTCCACATGCCTTATGTGGATTGTATTAAAATGAACCTAATATGTAGCTCTTTTGAACCAAGTGGAGCTTGCGCTCCCTCTTGGTTCTCGAAGATGACATTTCCAATGTAGAAAATTCGATGGTAAGACCTTACCTTCACGATGTCAACTTGATTTAACAAGTCCAATTTAATAAGCAATCAGTATTATGTATCGCATTAGAGTCTCGGGAATTGCAACAACTTGTAAATATGCATAATCGCCTAAAATGTGCGAGGCGATTAACTTTTCCGATTAAATTCCAATATGGTGACGAGATTGGGCAACGTAAGTCGGATTGTAACGGACTAGTTATTATGCTAGATAAAGGAGAAGAAAAGTTAACTAGGTCGGAAAGTTATTAGGTATAAATTTAGTATAAACTGACTCACCAGTAAAATGTATTATCAGGCAGATGATGGTTTGATAAAAACTTCACGTAATGCAAGAGACCGTTGTTGACAACCACCAGAATTCGGAGTGGAAATTCGCCGACAAGTTTTAAATTAATCGAATATCAAGTGTTCGCCCGGAGATTTGTTAAAAAAACACCCTCATTCATGAAATTCAGTCAATGCTCTCACCGTTGGTGGCTTTAAATTCTTCTCAGTACGTATTTTTAATGTGGTTAGTGATGATCAGTCAAGCATGTTTGTCAATCTACCGATAAAGTGGGATTTCTTGTTAGACCAACAAGGGAGTACCCGATCGACTGTTGGTCTGTTAGGCTACTTATATGTTCTGTTTCCAGACGATTCCGTCTCTTTACTGTGTTCTTTGACACAGTTAGCTGCAACGCAATAGAAAAGCATCCGCTGACTGGCCGCTAGGCGGCGCACTGAGCATCTTCACTGACTCCTGCCCGTGCGGCCACGCCATGCAAATAAGCAGAGGACAAAACTAATATTGGACCTCAAACGCGCGTGTATGTGAGGTCGGACCAGCCACCAGTAAGCGATGATGCTTTAAAACGATGCATGATAATCAATGGATATAGAATCACCAACTGTAAGGGATGCTAAGGAAACTAAAAGATAGCTGAAATGGCAATTATGCAACTGTAATTATCAATAGCATTTTGTGGTACAAAACATCTGCATATACCCTTGGGCACAAAAATGCATGGATCAAATCTATCAAGCATTCACTTTGATTTTAGACCTGAATAACTGGTCGATTGTATCTTCCAAGAAGCGCTCTCTGTTAGGAACCCTCTGATGGCATTATACAGTGGATGGCTCATCCAGGGTGCATACCAGAAGCAGGCTGGTAACTTCGTATACCACCGTGATTCGGGCTCATAATGTAGGGGACTGGTCACTTGCAAGCGATAGCCAACGAGGTGCACGACTAAAGCCAACGAGGTGGAGGCTGTCATGTGCACGACTATAGCAAACGAGATGGAGGCTATCATGTGCACGGCTATAGTCAACAAGGTAGAGGCTATCATGTGCACGGCTATAGTCAACAAGGTAGAGGCTATCATGTGCACGGCTATAGTCAACAAGGTAGAGGCTATCATGTGCACGGCTATAGTCAAGGAGGCTATCGTGTGCTCGACTATAGTCAACAAGGTGGAGGCTATCATGTGCACGGCTATAGTCAAGGAGGCTATCGTGTGCTCGACTATAGTCAACAAGGTAGAGGCTATCGTGTGCTCGACTATAGTCAAGGAGGCTATCATGTGCTCGACTATAGTCAACAAGGTGGAGGCTATCATGTGCTCGACTATAGTCAACAAGGTAGAGGCTATCATGTGCTCGACTATAGTCAAGGAGGCTATCATGTGCTCGACTATAGTCAACGAGATGGAGACTATCATGTGCTCGACTATAGTCAACAAGGTAGAGGCTATCATGTGCTCGACTATAGTCAAGGAGGCTATCGTGTGCTCGACTATAGTCAACAAGGTGGAGGCTATCATGTGCTCGACTATAGTCAACGAGATGGAGACTATCATGTGCTCGACTATAGTCAACAAGGTAGAGGCTATCGTGTGCTCGACTATAGTCAACAAGGTGGAGGCTATCATGTGCTCGACTATAGTCAACAAGGTAGAGGCTATCATGTGCTCGACTATAGTCAACAAGGTGGAGGCTATCATGTGCACGACTATAGTCAATGAGGCTGTCATGTGCTCGACTATAGTCAATGAGGCTATCATGTGCTCGACTATAGTCAACGAGATGGAGACTATCATGTGCTCGACTATAGTCAACGAGATGGAGACTATCATGTGCTCGACTATAGTCAACAAGGTAGAGGCTATCATGTGCTCGACTATAGTCAAGGAGGCTATCGTGTGCTCGACTATAGTCAATGAGGCTATCGTGTGCTCGACTATAGTCAATGAGGCTATCATGTGCTCGACTATAGTCAACAAGGTAGAGGCTATCATGTGCTCGACTATAGTCAAGGAGGCTATCGTGTGCTCGACTATAGTCAATGAGGCTATCATGTGCTCGACTATAGTCAACAAGGTAGAGGCTATCGTGTGCTCGACTATAGTCAATGAGGCTATCATGTGCTCGACTATAGTCAACAAGGTAGAGGCTATCGTGTGCTCGACTATAGTCAAGGAGGCTATCGTGTGCTTGACTATAGTCAACAAGGTGGAGGCTATCATGTGCACGACTATAGTCAATGAGGCTGTCATGTGCTCGACTATAGTCAATGAGGCTATCATGTGCTCGACTATAGTCAACGAGATGGAGACTATCATGTGCTCGACTATAGTCAACAAGGTAGAGGCTATCATGTGCTCGACTATAGTCAACAAGGTAGAGGCTATCATGTGCTCGACTATAGTCAACAAGGTAGAGGCTATCATGTGCTCGACTATAGTCAAGGAGGCTATCGTGTGCTCGACTATAGTCAACGAGATGGAGACTATCATGTGCTCGACTATAGTCAAGGAGGCTATCGTGTGCTCGACTATAGTCAAGGAGGCTATCGTGTGCTCGACTATAGTCAACGAGATGGAGACTATCATGTGCTCGACTATAGTCAACAAAGTAGAGGCTATCATGTGCTCGACTATAGTCAACAAGGTGGAGACTATCATGTGCTCGACTATAGTCAACAAGGTAGAGGCTATCATGTGCTCGACTATAGTCAAGGAGGCTATCATGTGCTCGACTATAGTCAAGGAGGCTATCATGTGCTCGACTATAGTCAATGAGGCTATCATGTGCTCGACTAGAGTCAACAAGGTGGAGGCTATCATGTGTTCGACTATAGTCAAGGAGGCTATCGTGTGCTCGACTATAGTCAAGGAGGTTATCATGTGCTCGACTATAGTCAACAAGGTGGGGACTATCATGTGCTCGACTATAGTCAACAAGGTAGAGGCTATCATGTGCTCGACTATAGTCAAGGAGGCTATCGTGTGCTCGACTATAGTCAATGAGGCTATCATGTGCTCGAATTTAGTCAACAAGGTGGAGGCTATCATGTGCTCGACTATAGTCAAGGAGGCTATCGTGTGCTCGACTATAGTCAAGGAGGTTATCATGTGCTCGACTATAGTCAACAAGGTGGAGGCTATCATGTGCTCGACTATAGTCAACGAGATGGAGGCTATCATGTGCTCGACTATAGTCAACGAGATGGAGGCTATCATGTGCTCGACTATAGTCAACAAGGTGGAGGCTATCATGTGCTCGACTATAGTCAAGGAGGCTATCATGTGCACGACTATTGCTCTTTTGTACAAACAACAAAGCAATATATATTTACATATATTGGCCGTGTTATCGCTTATCATGCAGAAATGAGGTAAATGTCTCCTGAGATACAGCCTCTACGACAAACACAAGCTGTATGAGGTTATATTAAATTGGGGAAATATCAGCAATACCACTATAAATTGCATCCGTTCCTATATAACCCCTGATCCAGTTCTTTGCAACGAGATCAAGAGACTTGTGGACATTTTACATTCCTCACTAATCTACCATTGGCTTGACGTTTGATCCGAATCAAGACGGCTATTTTCACCGTGAATGTCGATACTCTTTATTGCCGTAATGATGAAGGCGAGACGTCAATTGAATGGTTGCTGGAAAACTGATGTTCATTTCTAAATATAGGAGTACGGATTCCGTTCCAAATATAAATGACAAAACTGTGGTATGGAGTAATATTTATTGTCTTTAACTTCCGGGGACGGAGGTATTTATACGAGTGTGTCGTCGTCAGCAATCATGAAGGTACAATTCACCAAGAGCTTTATTTGAAGATCAAACGTGCTGATGTTAATTGATATGGGAATTGCCGGGTTTGAAATGTTTACCTCAAAGAACTCTACTTGCTACACCGGGACTCTTTATTTGTTAAACTGACCCGTTGGGAATATTTACTTTAGATATCAAGGTTTGGCACTTGAGGGGCGGGGGGGGGGGGACTCTGAATCCACATTGGTTGACAACACTTATTACGGTTAATATATACTAATTAATATATCTAATTAATAAGAATTGTCACACATACCCTTTGTCGTATCGTGATCTGTGGTGTGGAGCGATGCACACGATACTCACTTGTGATAATGGAGTAGGACACGAACTCCAGGTGTTGGGTTGCTAAGAACTTCAACTGTATTAGCTGACTTCAACTTTCTAATTTTAGATGGAACTTTGCCTTAATTTCAGAGAGAGATGTGTTGATCTCGAAGGCCAGGAGAAAACTCATTTTGAAATGTAAAGTGCTTCCCTATACGACTAAGGCACGCCACCCCAATTCTCATGTGACGTGCAGTAGCCAGGTCAGTGAAGGTTGGGGCCTTCGGGTGTTGCCTGGGTAGAATGGCCATGTGGCTCATGGGGTATGCATGAGGAGAGGGGGGAAGTGGCAGGTGACATGATGGTCACTCGTCGATCACGGAAGCTGGTGTTTATAATTTAAAATATATATATAAATATATATATATATATATATATATATATATATATATATATATATATATATATATATATATATATATTTGTATATATATATAAATATATTTATATATATGTATATATATATATACGTATATAAACACACACTTATAAATATACACATATATATGCTATTTGTAGATAGCGGCTCGGCGCTCGGAAGCTTGGCATCGAAAACCGAGCGCCTGTGTGTATATATGCATATATATATATATATATATATGTGCGTGTTTGTGTATATATACCCGCTTTGATTGCACGGGGACATCCAGTGCACACTGTCGCTGAAACGAAATAAAGGTATATATACAAACCGAGGAGAGCTGGTAACGCGCACTATTAAGCTGCTGCCGCTTAGATGTTTTGACATGACCCCTTTGCTAACGAAAGCAATGAATGCCGCTGGTCGTTTACATAAGGTTTGACCTGTTTTGACATGACCCCTTAGCCAAGTCAATGCAAACCCATCAAAGGCAAGCATGAATGCCTCTGGTCGATTACGTAAGGTTTGGCATACTTAAACAGCACATGCAGATAGCATGCGCTAAGCTGCTGCAGTAGAAAACCTTCAAACTTATCGTTCTTTTTACTGTTTTTGTTACTGTGAATGCTAAAAATACTGTTACTTTCATTATCACGAGGCCAAGTTCTAAATACTGACAAAATTCCATGAGCGTAAATACAGCCGTTTCAGAGATATCAGCGAGGAGAGAGAGAACTCGTAGCAAAAATCGCGATAGATACTCTAAAATACATGTCATTATACAAAGTACAAAAGGTGAAAACGAGTATTTTTTGGGCCTATTCCATGCTACGATAATTGCTTGTTACAACCATGTAATTCATATGTTCGTAACTGCAGTAGTAATGGAGGAGATAGTTACAGCAAATGGGTGAAAAAATCGACGAAAAATAGATCCCATAAGCCTCCAACACTGTGCATGCGCGTCAAATTGGATCGGCAGTTGTGTCCCAACTTGATCTATCATTCCCCAAAATTTCATGTTGATATGTTGAAATGCCCGAAAAACTTTGGCTGGAGGAAGACATAATTAGCTGTAAGGGGTTACGTCACCAACTGATGACTGAGAGGGTACGTTATGATGATGGGTAGCTTTGTTTTCAATTTGGTACTCTACGCCTTCCTACACATAAGACTTGACCTCAAGTCTAGAAAGCGACTCAGAAACAAACTAACATATGATATTTATTTTTATTTTTTCCTCCAGCCAAGGTTTTTCGGGCTTATCTCCGGAACGATTAAACATATATATAATATAACTTTGCAATGGTTAAGCGGCGTGCATGGGGTACATGCAACAGAGATAGTCGGTCTCCTGAGCGGCTTCAATCATCTGACGCCAAGCCGATAGGATTGATTCCATTCCCAAGCCCCCGAAACGATACGAAGCTAGTTGTCGAGAGTGGATAAAACGATGCGGCCGCCCACACTGATCCTAACACAGCAAACTACTAAGCAAACGACTTAGGTTCTTGCAGATATGTGTGTACATCAGTCACATAGATGTGGGCCAGGGTTCTTAATATTTAGGACATGGTTTTGAAATCTGGTACTAATCTTTCTACAAAAAGGAACACATCTCAGAAAATTTTGTTTATGTAGGCCACCAACTTGAGGGTGTGGATAATAACCCTTATTTTGGAATAAACTTCACCACTAATGGTAAACTGAAAGACTGATACCCTTTACCATAAAAGCCTTAAGGCCCTATACAAACTAAACAAACTCCTGGGTCATAACTATAATATATGCACCATGATGCATATATTCGATCATACCATAAAACCTCTACTACTGTATGGTTCTGAAGTGTGGGGAGTTGATGATATTTGACTGACCCAGTCACGATCCCCATATGCATTTGAACAAAATCTGGATCATAATAAACTTTCTCAGTTAGAGTTTAAATTCTACAGGAGAGTACTACATGTAAATATACACACCTCGATTATAGGAATCAGGGGGGAACTGGACAGACACCCACTTAGTCTTCATGCCATAACTAATTCAATAAAGTTCTTTCTTTCTATCAAATAAAAATCTGGAGGCAGCCTAGCCAATGATGCACTAAAATAAAGTTAAAATGAACATCCTAAATCGAAAAAGTCATGCTTTGGAAAATTAACATCAATATTGGAGCACAAACATCTACAATACAACAACATTAACGTGCCCGAGAACAAAATAGAGATATTTGCGAAAAGAGCTGAAGGTGCCATGAAAAAACCTCTATAAATAATTCTGGCGCAACATACTCAACAACACTAACAGCCTATCTGGAAGACAAGAGGGAAATATATTGAAAATCTACAAACTTTTCAAACAACACTTTGGACTCGAGGAATATAGACATTATCAACCACAGAACTGCAGTATCACAACTATGCCTGAGCTCGCATCCATTAAGTATAGAAATAACTCGATTGTATACGCCCCTAGGATGCCGAAAACTGTTGCGGCAATGTCGACAAACTCACGGGAATTGACATAGTTTGCTATTTTAATCAGATATTCGACACAATAAGGAGATTCATGTATCAACGACGCGGCGAGGTAAATCACATAACCGACACCTCGCCCCTAGTGGCCCCGCCGAAGGATGCTGCGTCTGGAACGAACCAAGTGGTAGGAATAAGTTAGCCTGCTGACCAACGGGCTGTTATAATATCTTTAGACCGGCCTTTACAGCTAGAACAGGGCAACGTTATTACCTTTTATACAACCACTTGAAACAGAGGGGCGACTTGGTCTGTAGTATCACTATTATGTGCCTATAACGGAACTATGAAACAACACCCGCCCATTCCTCCGGAGCCGCCTGATGAGAATCCAGGCCACTCCTATCGGTTGAATGAGATCACCCTTAAGAGGCAATACCTTGAGAAAGAAATTGAAAATATGGTGCTATCTACGAAAAATATAGGTGTACAGTAAACTCCGTGTCTTGGCGCAAGTGATGCAAGTGTAATGTCTACAGTAGTTGCCATTCCTATTGCCACAGTGTTGGGTGCTACTGGGACCGCTTGTGGGCTAGTTGTAATTCCTGGAAAATTTATCAGTCAGCGGCTGACTATTAAATTGAAAAGCATGACCAGATCCGCATTCTCGCTCAGAGCAAATTGAATACCATTGCTGACATTGTATCAGTGGCACTTGAAGATGGGTATATCTCAGATGATGAGTTTACGCTCGTTTCGGTCGAGATCATGAAATATAGTCAAATGAAGAGTGACATTAAAGCAAACTGTTTGAAAGCGGCAGAATCGCCCCCTAGACCTGCTAAGGTATGACCCACCCGACAGTCCATTTAAAGAGTGGGTGTTGCTGGGTATAATGGAGGCGGCAATAAAATCTTTCTGCAACGATCATACCGGAATCAAACAAAATACGGACAAGTGGGAGACCACGAGGAAGGGCTGCATTGGAGGAAGCGAATACTCCGCTATCATAGGGCAAAATTACTTCAGCAGCTATAGCAAGAAGCTGACTGAAGAAACTAGTAACTAGGGTGTTCGCTTGTGCGCCCTGCCTCTGGGGTACGACTTTTGAGGAGGTTGCAATTGCGGTATTAGAGGTGTGCGACACCAAAGTCTACCAAATAATATATATATTGAGGTTGTGCTCCTTTGAGGACCTGGGGAGGGCTGAGGTGTATAACCAGGTGTATCATAAGGATCGGAAGCAGTATAAGGAGACGGTGCCTTGTGAATGGGCGTCGATTGAGGGGCTTGATGACGGTGACTATAGCGCGAACGGGAGGTTTAATAGTTGCCTGGGCTTGGAACAGGAGCATCACGGTCCTTGGCTTGAGAGACGGAGAAGCCAAAGGGGGCTTTCTACTGTTGGAAGCTCTTTACGATGAGATTTATAACGCTCGTTCCGATCCCGACTTTATCGAGGGGCTAGGGTTGCCCAGTTTATACAGGACCTCAACCGTGTGAAAAATGGAACTTACAGCAACGGTCACAGATATTTCTCACTTGATGACCTCTATGGTGACTAACTACTGGTGTGACCCTGGACCATATGGGGCTGGAAGGGCTGGTTGACACTGTATTACCACATGGTGGTTGGAGGTGCGAGCGCACTGCAGGCTGGCTTATGTTCGTCCATATTAGAAACTGCGCTCGTACCCCATCCGTAGTGGAAGTGGCACCCGTTTCTTTGCACTGCAGGCTGGTTTATGTGCGTCCATTTGGAAACTGCGCTCGTACCTCCAGTCTCTATACTACTTCAGCGTTAGGCGAGCGCTCCTTTATGAATTTCATACTACCTCGCTGTCTTTTCATGTTAAGCCTAATTCATACTCGTTCGCCGATCTGGATGCGGAACGTAAATTGTGATTGCCTGGTGATCGCCGAGTAGGGGTCACACAGTACGACAGAGCGCGCGCAATCCGTGCCAAGGTCGGCAAACCAGACGCGGTTGAAATGCAGCTGACCGCAATGCGCGCGGCAAAATCCGTCCCATATCCGGTAGAGATGAAGAAAGTTTATCTTTTTACGTATTGCGCGTCGCAAACGGTGGTCACAATCTCAAGTCACGTTATATCTGGGTCATATACAGGGGTAGTGCTGGTGGCTGTATGGCCTTTTCCAGTATAACTATGGCGTCTGTAAAGAAAAGGTTCTCCTCGGAAGAAGATGAGCGGCTGATAGAAGATGTGAGGAAATACCCGATGCGTCCCTTCGTGGCTGGTAAATGAAGAGACACAGCGTTCTTAATCGTCAAATCTTTCAGGAGTCATCCTGAAATACCTGAAGTGTATTTCATTGTCTTGAAGTTTACGCATGTCACTCACAACGGAATAAAAATCACGCCTTCTGTTTCTGTATGTATCAAGTGGCCGTACGTACCACCGCCTTCTCTTTTTTTTTCTTGTACGGTGAACGACTTCTACGCGTGTAGTATGAATTAAAAACGGTTTGTGGGATGGAAAATAAAACGCGCCCGTTTCGGCCTCGGCGACCACCGTACGCAAAACGGAAAAGTATGAACGCGGGGTAAAGGCCTGCGCCGACTGCATGCCGAGTAGTTCGCGAGCGAGGTCGCCGCAAAAGTATGAACCTAGCTTTAGATTTGCTAGGTAGGCTATATTCATTAATGATTGAGTGTTCAGTTTACAATGCAAGAGCTAGTGAATAAACAATAACGACTAACGTTATATTTGGTACATGCTGTAATTGCCGCATAAGGATCGCAGAAGCACACGTCTGCCAAAAATCGCCCGACCCAAGTGACCCGGTGACGATTTCCTTGTGCGGCTGCCACGCTTCTTTCGCTGTTAGTATCGGCTGGCATCACTCAAGCGCAACTCGCAAGAAAGCTTTGTGGTAGTTGCGTGAGGACATTTTAGTGATTGGCGTAGTATCAGGTGTTGAGTGTCGATTCCGTGCCATATTTGATTTTGTACGCTCCGTTTTACACCTCTGTCACCAGAACTGAAGTATATTCTCTTGCTTAACATGGAATAGATTTCTACGGAAGCACTCGATTACGCACAACAGTCACATGGCGTGATATTGAAAGACTTGTGCGCTCGGCTGCTTGATGGGTTGTGACTTTTTTGTGTATGTGCCAGCTGGGATGGCGAAACATTTTTGCTATACGCTGTTAGTTAATGCTTTCGATGCATTGGTTGGAATGGGTCAGGGTTCGGCACCAATGGTTGTCTGCTTGCCCGGGACAAGTGATTTGTCATGTCAGACAAGTTACCTGCCAAGTCAACTTGTCCTACCGGACGAATGAATTTTATGAGCAGGGCACGCATTCTATAACACCCCGATTTACGTAGCAGAAACCCTGTAGTCTGTGACGTAGACTTCATACATACTAGCAAACTAGACTTAGTTTGGCGGTTTGCCGTACCGCGCATAAAAAAAATGGGGCGTCAATCCAAACGTCACACAGTTCTAATATGCAAGGCACCCTAGTCACAGAACTTTTCCGGTTCTTTCTGTAATCTATAGCCACTTGACCCTCATTGTGGGTTATTAGTCTGAGCTCAGGTTCATAAAGCATACCTTGCATTCCTTCGACCACATCATCATCTGAGCTGCATACTGAACGGAAGTGATAAAGAACAAGACCTTCAGAACATCAGTGTGAGGTGTGTATCGAATATTTCCTTTACTTCTCGATAGCCCGTATCATCTTATTCTTTCTTGTGGGGGGTGATGGCAGGTTTGAGCTCTTGATCTCAATTCTCTACTGCCATATGTGATTTTTCCGCTTCATCTTATGCAAATCAACAACTTTCTAATTAGTTAGCTTAAGAGTTCATGGTCAGATTCCATTGTTTACCATTTACCATCCCTTACAACGCCCCACCCTAACATCAGCCCACCATATTGCCATATTGCGCAGTATCAACTACTGAGGGGTTAATTTCAAGGGTCGTTTGGTAACACCAGCCAGCCCGTCAAACAGGTTGTTTTCAAATAACCATATGTAGCGCGCCTCGGCAAGAGTGTAGAGTTAACAGGCGAGCGGGCCATTGAAGCCAATAACTGCACACTATATTGCGAAACAAATAAATGTTCACATACAAACAAACAACCATATCACATACAAACAAACCCATAAACGGCACTCATCAAGATAACTAGGTGAGAGCATTGACAAAGTTAACAGCATCTACGGCTGTGCCGCTTCTTCTGCCAATCCACGCTCACGACCACGCCACGCATACAAACGACCCCTGTATACAACAAGTTAAATTGTGGTTTATTGACCTCAAACACCAACATTGAACCTGTGGCGCCATAAAACCGTGAGTTGTGAATTCGGTCAGTCCGGTATTCGTCAACAAACAGCGGTTAGCATTGGCCAGCCAGCATTTTTTTTGTGTATGTATACAGACACCAGGGTTCATTATTGAAAAGCTTCATTACCATGAGTGACAGAGATCTTTATCTGAGGTAGCCGCGCACGACGGTAATATAAATATATACCGTCGTGATTGAGGATATGTGGGTCGTGTGGCAATTTTTGTATTTCGCGTGCATATAGCTTCTCATCAATGTTGTGTACTTACGTAAATATATATGTCGACAAATAAGCTAAACCGGACTATTTTGGTTATCCACTGTCTCGTGATTATTTAGCAATTGTCAAATGAACTTTTAGAATCACAACTTTCGTTCACGGCAGCCCCAGTTTTGGAGATATGACGTCACATTACGCAGTTTCATTTTCACTCGCCATGTGGCTGCAGGTCCCGGGGGAGGGGGCACTTAAGTATAAAGAGGTAGTATACATGTGTCGGGGTAGGTTTTTTTCGGCCTCCCGACGGGTTTTGTTGACCTCATAATTGTAGGATGGGGTATGCTCTTGCCATTTTTACCTTGTATGACGGGTACAGGTTTTTGAGATGCCGGGGCACACCCCTACGCAGGACAAGGCCAAGTGCCCCCTCCAGACTGCGGGAATCAATAAGTGTTATCTTTTTTTAAATGTCAATGAGATATCGTTGAATACATATCGCCCTTCAAAGTAGATATTTCCAAAAGATAATCATTGACAAAATGACACATATACTTAAATAATAAAATTCAGAAAGAAAAAGTTCGCTTGCGAAGAACCTTGTCTGCGCATGCGCGCAGAAACCGAACTTGTCGTTCAAAATAAACATGAACTTTTCAGAATTTGTGTGGCTGGATAAAATCGCCTTTGACGAAATCTCACACGTAAACTAACTCAACTTGTTAATAAACATTCAATTATGTGAAAAATTATTCTTCATGTGTACGTGTCTGTAATAATCGTGTATTATTGGAACTCATGTATTGTCGCGCCGCATTTGGTTACGATCATCGCACGACGTTAATAAACGTCGTGCACGGCTATATCTGAGGGGAAGTGGTAAGGGACGACATGTCCAACAGTGATGTGTTATCGCGGTGGTAATCGCTGAAGATGATTGCGAGACCTGAAGTGCCAGAGGCCACTTGGTACAAACTTGTTACCCGTTCTTGGTTGCCAACTCCCATATCTAGCGCTTTTGTCCCATGGGGTTTGTAGTGTCTGACGTCTGGAGGGCTGATGTGAATAGATCCATAAAACTCTTTAGTAGCGTGTCAACAAGTTCATATATTGTAAATGTTAAGGGAGGGGTTACTCCTCTTCAATTGCTTCCATCGTATAGAGTACGGAGATACGATTTTCAGTATGGTGCTAATATTTTAAGTAATACTCATTGGTAATTGCATTCGTTACCAGGGTGGAGGGTTGCGGGATTTAGCGTCAGTGGAGCGAACGTGTGCACGTGCACTTCTTTTATTTGAAAGTACATAGAACGTATAGACGAAACACGTTCTACCTATCGATGCAGCTTAGTTGACTTTTATCGGAACATCCATTAAGTTTACAGGAGTCTGATTCTTCTATCAACCACATCAACTCCACCCCATCGCTTTCACATTGTTCAACAGACTTATCCACAGAGAGTGCCATTCAGTTCATCTGGAAAACACGCCGATCACTCGTGATTGAAGTTGGTACTTGAACATGAATGTTATGCAAAATGTCATCCATCTGATATACGAATAACAAGCTTTTTCCTTAACTCTTGGTCTAAGTGTCTTTAAGCAAACATGGTCAAGTTATGAAAATTGGCTCTACTCCGTGTAACTAGCAAAAAAAACGGTGAGCCGATACAAAAATAGGATCGCAAGTGGAAGGTGTGTCTGTCACTGGCATTTACACCTTGTTTACGACGCCTGTAGATAAAAAAACTATGTTTGTCATCCAAACAAAGCGGGTCTTGGGCATGAGCAGTGCGATTTCGTTTGCAAAAACTATCCTGCTCGTGCTCGTAACACACTATACCAATCGTGCTCGACACACGCTATACTGCTCGTGCTCGACAGACTATATTTTACTTGTGGTCGACACACACATCGCCTTAGCTCCCGAGAGCACTTTCAAACAACGACGTTAAAACGTTGAATGGAGTGCCACTTCGACGAAGAACTATTTACCTCATTCAAAGGTAAGGGAGATATTTCTTAACCTAAGGATCAGTTGGAAAATGAAAGTAATTTCGATCCGAGATGTTTCAACATATAGCGTAATACCTACAAAAGGCGGGCTTGTCTATACAATTGTATAAGAAATGGCATTTGCTTTGGTACGCAGCATGTCATATGAATAATGTACAGCTGCACATATTCTTGCTGACATCCACATTAAATGTGCAGGTTTCCCTCATATCAGTCAATTATATTGTGCAGAATGTGGCATTTATAATGCAAATTAAGTGGTTAATAACGGCTACTATCTGGATCGGTCCCTGCAGTATAGCTGTTATGTATTTGGCCTTTTCACACCCATATAATAAGCTCAATCTGGGCTGGTTATGTATGGGAATGTGAATCCCTCATGACTCGGATGATCATGTTGAGCGGTGGTTGTATGTGTGAAAGGGGATTACCTGAGCTGGTGACTCAAGTATATCATTAGAGATGCATCCTAACGTCTTCTGATTCTTTGTTCGGTGTCAGCAACGGGTCTGTGTGAGGTGGGTGACTGCTCTTAAATGAAGTAGTACCACAGTCTTCTTCATGCATATCGATTCTGATATTACCGCGTTTGTGACAGCCTTAGTGTGTTCATCTTTATCAATTTCCTATCAATTAAAACTTTAGGTGATTTTTTTTCCTTTAGCAACATGTAACTATCACAAAATACTTGGCAAAGACCACTGTCTTGTCCTTCATGTACCAGGTGACGTCGAAGCGAATGGCATTGCGATCAATAAATATCGTCCCTTTGACTCGCTGTGGACAAGCTTATAACAAATGTTTTACCAGTCAAGTTTAGTTTTGAGACTTTTGTTAGTGCCTGTTCATTGCGATGTCGGTTCCTGTCGCACGACAACGACGTCTGGGATCATTAAATGCTTTACAGTGTGTCGTGCTAAGTCTTGGTTTGGATCGGTTAAACCACAGGACAATCCTTGAATAAACAACGTTGCAAATTATGGCAACTCAAATGGATATCATTTTTCTACAGTCAGCTTATGGCACTTATTAGAATACAAACATTGTGTTGAGAAGGGGTGACCCAACTTTTAATTTTATAACTTTTATGAAGTCCTCTTGGATTGCCGAAACTGCTCCTACCAATTTGTATGAGATGCGTAACGAAATATAAATATGGTTAGGATGCAGTGTATGAGGATACGTTGTTAATGAACTTGCAATGCATCGAAGATAAATGGTACTTTATATCAATTTGAATCTGGATGTAAATTTATTGTAATTTTGATATTGCATTGTGGCTCTCAATATTACGCATTATTCGTTCATTTTCTACAGTAGCCATTTCTTGGTTGTTTTACAACTAAGCTTCATGGTAAGCAATAATTGAGTTCAATTTTTAACACACGTCCGAGAAGTTTGAAATCCGTAAAACTGCATATTTTTTTCATCCCTACTATATATTATTCCCCCTCTTCCATCCACGAAAAATTCCACCCTAACCCTTAACTTGGTCATGCAAAACACTACAGAAACTTGTTGATGGCTTAGTTATTTCCAATATCATCTTGGTTAACAGCATTTCAATTTACTTCTCGGCAAACTGACTTTGTGTAAATCACCAAATACATTATGGATATATCTGGTCAACGTATGCATGCCCAAATGTTTGTATATCAGCCCACCTAGTCTTGAAGCTGTGCACACGAACATAAAACCAAAAAGCCACAATGAATATGGAGATTTACATTTTCGGAATGCTTGATGATACTGAGGGTTACGATGAAGGTGATAGTCCATCTGTCCGTCAGTCTGAACTACATTTGCAACAGTTAGGGACATGTTATGCTGTCAACTGTGCGAGCCTTCTAGCCTGAGTCGAGGTTTCTAACGCCTGGCGCGAAATCACTCCCCGCCCTGGTACTGACCACATTAAAGTTGTCTCGTACGTACACGACTGTTGACAGGCTCTCTCTAACAAGGGATCAGCTTACGGTTAAAGTATCGATCATACTGACACCTCTCTACGGAACACAACACCTGTTGTTGTTAGTAGGTCATTGTTGTGACCTTAAACATGGCCAAATAGTCAGGCAGATAGAGTTCTTTCTATAGTCATTAAGTCATTAAGATACAGGTTTATTGTCACTGAGTCACCATACAACCTCATATACCTCATGTGACAACCTTATGTAAAATGATATGGTCACCGGGTAATTGTAGCAACCTCATGTACAATGATATAATGACTGAGTCAATGTGATAACCTCATTTACACTGATATAGTCACTGAGTCAATTTGATAACATCATATACAATGATATGGTCACTGAGTCAACGTGACAACCTCATATAAACTGATATGGTCACTGAGTCAATGTGACAACTTCATGTACAATGATATGGTCACTGAGTCAATGTGATAACCTCATATAAAATCATATGGTCACTGAGTCAATGTGAAAACCTCATATACAATGATATTATCACTGAGTCAATGTGACAACCTCATATATGGTGCTACTCAGCCATTTTGACAACCTTATAAATACAGCTCTATGGTCAGTGAGTCATTTTGATTACCTATGATAATTGGTCTGGTTGTTTAGTCACCTTGATGACATTAGATAACGCTCGGTGGTCAGTTTGTCATTCAAACATATCGCTACATGTCTATGATTAATGTGTTTATTCTAACAGCTAGTTTGATGTTGACGGACGCCCGTTATGATGATTGCATATCCGGCGTTGTACAGTGAAAATGTGATTTATGAAACACACCAGAGCTCATGTACGTCAGTCCTAAAACGTCCGACCTCTTTAGCCACTCTTTAATTATTGGAGAGCATCTGTTCCAGTGGCTAGTTTCAACAGCCAACATGCACCGGAACTTTATTACCCAATGATTGGCCGAAATGCTCAATGTATTTCATTCTTGCTTCAAAATATATCACTTCAAGCAACAGATGGTATGCAAAAGGCAAAACTATGTATTCAGTCTTGCCAGAATCAATCACGTGTTGAAATTATTAATGACAGTTAATAACCTCCGTTTCTATTCACATCAGGTGTATGATGAAGTTGTGTTTTTCAAGGACTCTCACGAAGTTAAAAAAACCCATCTGCGCTAATCCCGCGCTCAATACATTTCAATGGTGCTGTTCATTTTGTGTCCTCTGACTCTCAGACCAGCTGGGTTTCTGCGTAATATCACTGAGCTATTACTTTCAAAGTCTCCACGACGCTCCTGCTCTCAGACTATCGCGAACGTGTACGAAACCCTATAATCTGTCAACTGGCTTGCCTAGGCAATGTCTCTATCAAACATCCCTCTCTCGCATTATAAACTTAACCTCCAATGTACCCCACCCCGTCTACACCACACTACAAGCGCCTAACCTGCTGATTGTCGCTCAGTAGCAATGGCTGCTGGGTAGTTTGTTATATATAATTTACTCTGTTATCCTCTTTATTGCCTTTGATGGGATATAAACGCGCATGTGTGTGATTGGCCCGGCGGTGAAAACTAGACAGAAGTTGATAAATCTTAACTGATGTTGGTATATGACGAACGACGAAGCATTCAATTAGCCACAAGCTTCATTTGTCGCCTTCAACACAAAAGACCTGATGAACAACACGCTCTGACTCTTCTTCCATATGTCTTGCATATTCATCATCTCTCTTCTCCCTCTCTATGTCTCTTCCTCTCAATTTCTGGCTTACTCTTCAACTTATCCTCTTTCTCTCTATCCCTTTCCAACTACATTTCTCATACTGTTACCCTCTATCTCACTCTCCCACCCTCATTGTACCACCATCTCACTCTCAATCTTCTTTCGCTCTCTTGTTGCCCCTCTCTTTGCAGCACTCTCTCCCCTTATTTCCTCTATATCTGTGATGCTCTCACCCTCTCGTCCCACTTTCTCTGTTTTTACTCCCTCACTTATGATATTCTCCCTCCACCTGTCTCACAATCTCTATATCACACCCTCTCTGTGTCGTCCTCTCTATCATCCCTCTCTGTCTTACCCTCTATTCTTCCCCCTCTTACTGTCTCACTCTCTATCCCTCCCCTTCTCTCTATCTTACTCTCTATCCATCTTCCTCTCTCAGTCTTAAAAAATATTCTTCCTCTTTTTCTGTCTTGCTCTCTATCAATCTCCGTCACTCTGTCTAACTCTCTATATCTCCTCCTCGTTCTGTCTTACTCTGTACCCAACCCCCCTCTCTCTGTCTTACTCTGTATTTCTCCTTTACTATCTGCCATGCTCTCTTTCCCTCCCCCTCTCTCTGTCTTACTCTCTATATCTGTTTTTATATCTGTCATACTCTCATTCCACCACCCTCTCTCTAAGTCTCTTTCTCGCCCCCTCTTTCCGTCTTGCTCTCTACCACTGTTTTACTCCCTCAATCATTATATTTTCCCTCCACCTGTCTCACACTCTCCCTATCATCCCCTCTCTCTGTTTTGATTGGCGTTTTTCATAATAAGAGACGCCTACATATGTTGCCTAATTTGAATAACACGGATATCATGCTATTATGATCATAGTCTGATAGGTAGAGATGTCAACTTAAGCGTATATATGTGGGCAGCAAAATTGTCATGTTAGAAATACATACATAATTATTTTCCTTTGCGTTTGTCCAATGCAGCATCTACACGCCAAGAAACTACATCGCATCAGGCTAGTGGTAAAAAAGCCTTTTGTGAGCAAAAAAGAAGGTAATTATTTTATTTATCAGCTATAGTAATGGAATTTGAAAACACAAGTATGGACAAGTCTGCGTGTACATTTTACAAATATGTAACTTACTTTGGATTTGTACAATAAATTGTCTACATAGCCACCAGTCGACGCTCATACGAGACATTGATTGCAGGCTTTTTTAGAACAAAAATAGGCAATTATTTATCTATAAGTTATAGCAATATAATTTCACGATGGGCAAGCTTATGCGTTTAGTGCATTCAACAAATATAAACTGCTTGTAGTTTGTACAATGCAGTGTCTACACAGGCAAAAGTCTACTCACTGAACCAAGACATGACATTATGCGAGTCAACTGTTAAAGACCTTTTGTGAACAACAAAAAGGTGATAGTTTTGTTTATTTGATATAGCAAAGAATGACGGCATGTGGATTCAACAACGTTGAACCGCTTTTGGTTTGTACAATGCAGTGTATACATAGCCATAAGTCGACCCTTAGAACCGAGACATCGCATCAGATGAGAAATTGTTTCAAGGCCTTATGTGAACAACATTGAAGGTAGTTATCAGAAACGGCAATGAAAGGTGTGGGACTCAACTATGCAAAACCAAAAGATTGATAAGCGTATTCATCAAATATTGCTTGCTTTTGGTTTGTACAATGCAGTGTCTACATAGCCACAAGTCAACCTTCAGAACCAAGCCAAAGTTAAAGACGATACATTGATTCAAGTTATTTTGTGGACCACAAGAAGGTAATTATTTTGTTTATCTGTAATAGCAATGAAATGTTTAAGACCCAAATATGGAGAAAGGATGTGTGCATTCAACAAATGCATTTATGCTTGTACAATGGAGTGTCTACAAAGTCACAAAAGTGGATAAAAGTCATTTTGTGAAAAAAAGGTAATTATTTCATTCATCAATTATAGTAGTGGCACTTATGATACGTGAGCGAAGGAAAGTTTGCGTGTGCATCCTGGTATGTTAATTGCATTGGGTTCGTGCTATGCAGACGACGTTATCGAGTAACACAAGACAGTGATTAAAGGCCTTTTGTGAAGAATACAGAGGGTTATTATCTTATTTATCGTCACGTATCATGAGGACATAAATGCAACGGAAAGACTGACGGATTAATTATTGGTGCTTTCCACCTACCATCCTCAACATACACGCGCAGTCACAACAATTGGCAACACTGCCCAGCGTTGGTTTTATTAGTTTCAAATGGCCAAACTTGCCATTTTGGCTTCCCCTTCTATCTCAGTTATCTGAGCCAGGTTGTTGACCAGCTTACCCTACCCCTGTCAAGCCTCATAAGCTCTCAGAGTGGCAGTAAATCTAATTTCGTCAGTGTATCCACCTCTTTTATGGCGTTATGAACACCATTCATGCAGCTTACTTCTGCCTCTTGTACTGTCATAGCGGTTTTTACGGAACTACTTAGAAATTATCAAACCATTACGGATTGCATCACCCCACCCCTATTGGCTAGTGTTGTAAACTCAAGCGGTTTTCTGGTATGGGAATTTACCATCCTTAGGTCAAAATGGTCCTTCAAATCAAAATCTCCTTCAACAAGATTGAACTTTGAATAATGGCGACCGAGGTCTGGTGAATTACCTTCTCTATCTAAAACATGGTAATAATCATTTATGGCATCCATAATGAGCTCTCCTCGCAGTTGTTCAGTCCGATTTGTAACGTCTGGTCTTCTTCCCCCCTTTCATAGCCCCCTCCTCAGGGACGTCTGGCAAAAAGGCCCTGTTCCTCCCCTCCCAGGGCTCCCTCTTCAGGGACGTCGTGATCAAATGTTTGGTTGTCATGTGACTGTATTTAAGTTAAATTCGATACAGGTCAATGTCAACATGTCAAGTGTATACGGTTGCAAGCTCTCTCTAAACGGCAGGCCACGTGAGCTCCTCAGTCAGTCTGTTGTCATTACTATGCTTATGGCGTCGGGTTAGGCCCTAAGATTGCCAAAGGGATGTGACGTGACATTCATTATCCTGGGCATGGCTGCAACTGACCATGGTGGCCTACAGCTCGCCAAATAGTTTGCATTCAAACATAAAAGACTGTGCTCTGTTTTAGGACAGCTGTTTGGGGCACACGACCTGAGTCGTGGGGGTTGACTTTTTTAAAAGATCAGTTGCAGGCTCGTGCATGACTTGTCCCTCACAAACAATATACTACAGATCCAAGGGCTATTGGAAAGGCATTACATCCACCAAGAGCAGCACACGCGAGGGATTCTGAGGAGTACCCAAGGTTGGCTTCAAAAGCAATCCATTTGGCAGATCTACATGCCATTCCCAAGTCACATCTTCTGATTCAATTCGATGTGTCTGCCCCTAATGAGGTTCACTAAGCCTATATCCTGTAACTACCTGATAACAGTTTGAAACGCCGGACTTACTAGTATACCCTTACAGTAGTGGATATTGTCTTGTGCTACAAAGCGGCAGACCAATTGACTACAAAAGAGGCTAAAGAGGTTGCACTTGCACTTAAAAATATACCCGTGAAGACCATTGCATTGCCTCAACTGCTTCAGGTTGACTCTGTACGGGAGTTCAGGGGCGCATTGAGCCAGGTGCTTGCCATGCATGGGGTCTCTGTCAGGCGTGGTCGTGTGGATGTCCATTGAGACCCAGACTATTGTGAAATGCTTTAACCCCACTCTTGCAGAGCGGCTCTTTGGACAACAGTATGCTGTTGAGTTAGAACACCAACCATGTGAGCTTCTTGGCTACAAGCTATTTTCTCTGCAACTATCAATGAGGTGATCCAATTGACTGGAAAATAGCCCAAAGATGGTGTAAAGTGCAAAGCTTCCCTCTTGTTATGGCGTTTGCTACCTCAACCATCCTGGTGAGCTGGTGCGGGGCCGCCATTGTGGCACTGATCCTGTGTGGTCACTCAAGGTCTACCAGCTTGGACGCTCTGTCACTAAGCCTGATGAGCCTGAGCTCTGCTATTTGTTGTACTTGCGATGCTTTGTCAGGGAAGAGCTGCTTGTGGTACCAACAAACACACAGCAGCCGCCAGATGGTGTTCTCACTCATTGATAATAAATCTTAGAAACCATAAGCTAGAGTGTATATCCCATTTGTATATATTCATCTTGTTGAATCAAACGTGGACAATGACACCTCGTACATCTTCAGGCCATAAACCTGGTGCCCCTCACTTCGTAACATATTCATTCTGTTGGTCTTTTTATCAAACAGTGTCTCCATTGTATCTGAGCTGTACATCTGTGGGCGCTGACCTCCGTACTCGAATATTGTCACGCCAGCACAACACTTTCACTATTATCTTCTTATTATCATTGCAGATGAGCTTGTGGTCTTTCGGATAATTGCTTGAATCAAAGTGACAGCCAAGGCTATACTATATTCGGACATGTCTGCATAGACGTCCTTTGTTTGAATCTCCATCGATAAGTAGTCTGTATCCGTGTACACGAGCTGAAGGTTGTTGTCATACTGTGACCGTCGGGGATTCGACGATGACTTGCGAGAGGTGTAGCGAGTAATTGATACGGCGAACTGTTGATGTAATCCTTTATTTACGAAGTTGTAGATCGGCAACTAATTCCCAGCTGGACGTCATAGGTCCTTTCCACTTGACTTTGTATATTGGTAGTCCGTTTTTGTTTTTGCGTTTCTTGAGTAAGCTATCAATTTGATTAAATATTGGATCACCAGGGGGGAACTGTGATAGCTGCGATTGTGGCCTATTTACAGCTTGAGTATTTGTTTGTCTGTTGGGAGCGAGGGGTGTTGAAGTTTGACTACTTTGTGGTGGAGGAGATTGTGTTGATGGATTAAGAATTTGAGAGGGTGGGATTGAGGATGTCGTCATTTGCGGCTGCTGCGACGGAGTAGAAGTAGAAGGATGTGACAGAGAAGGGGTGGTTATGTCATTGGTTGTTCTGTGTATTAGCTCATGATTTGTGGGTCTGTTGGCTGGATCATAGTAGGGTTTGAGTCTATTGGCATGGATTCTCGAATGTACAAGACGATGCGTGTTACAACTAGCGAGCTTGTATGTGTGGTTGTCGCTACTGTGGCATATGTAATAAGGTCCTATCCACCTTTTGATTAATTTGGCCGATTTACCTTTCGGCGTTTTAGAACAAAACAACCATACACGTTGTCCAATTTGGTACTTCGGTTGACGGGCCTTACGATCGTGCGTTCGTGTGTTCTTCTGTTGAGCGGCAAGTTGATTTTCTTTCGCAAGGGTCCGAGCAGTTGTGAGATTTTTGTGTACGGACTGCATGTGCTGGTCGGCTTTTTGGTTAAATTGTTCGGTGGGAGTAATACAGTGTCAATCGGAAGATTACATTCAGTCCCATACAAAAGGAAGAATGGCGAATGTTTTGTTGATTGCGTGGACGGAAAGGCTCGATATGACATCATAATGCTTGGAAGGATGTCAGGCCAGTCCGACTGGTTTTCATTGATATAGGCACGCAAAGCTGTACCAATAACGGAGTTCATTCTTTCGCAAGTACCATTTGACTGAGGATGATAGCTACTGGTTTCAACTTTCACAACTTGGAAAAGCTTACAAAGTTCTTTTATGATGGTTGACATGAAATTACTTCCACGATCAGATACAAGTTACGGCGGCGCTCCATATCTGCAAATTATATCATTGTAAAGATGCTTTGCAATTTCAGAGGCGGTTTGTGTTTTTAACGGAAAAGCCTCGCACCAGTTGCTAAACGAATCCACGAAAAGCAGAATGTACTGACTACCATCTTTTGCTTTATGGAGTGGACCCAGTATGTCCATATGCCACCTAGAAAATATTTCATCGGGTGGTATAGGATGCAGTGGAGCTGGTTGGGCATGTATATGGCGCTTTGATTGTTGACATGTTAGGCATGACTTCACGTATTCCTTGATATCGGATGCCATGTTAGGCCAGAAGTATTTAAGCCTGATAGCCTCTAAGCACCTCTCCTCTCCTTGATGTCCTCCGCCGGCTAGTGAGTCGTGGTAAGAACGCAGAACGTCATCTCTTAGTGAATGCGGCATTGCAACCTGTTTGATCAAGCGATCTATGCGCTTGCCTTTACCTCTGGGTGCGTACAGATGGTAAAGTATGCCCTCTTCGAGACTGCAATCAAATGACTCGACAACAACTCTATGGGCTTCTTATACATCAGTAGGGAGATGTTTTCTGTCTTGTAAGTAATTATATATGGGGCCAAAATGATCGTCTTCCTTTTGGAGATCGGAGAGTGATTTTGGGGTCGATGTTGATAATTCACAGATCAACGTTACGGGATCAGCCTCGCGGTAAGCGTCTTGGCTGTTCGCTAGAGCTTGTAAGGCGTTTACACTGTGCTTTGGTACCTGCGCTGCCGTTGGAAAAGCGTACGTAATATCGTACACGTGTTCCATTCTCGACAGAGCATCTGCGTTGCCGTTGTTTTTGCCAGGGCGGTAAAATATTTTACAATTAAATCCCTGTAGCTCGATACTATACCGTAGCAGCTTAGGTGATTTGTTTTGCTTAGCGTCAAATAGGCTTTCCAAGCCTTTGTGATCCGTATACACTAGAAATTGGTTGCTACCTTCCAAGTAAGTTCTAAAATGGCGTATACCCTGGATCACTGCTAAACCCTCTTTTTCGTGAACAGGCCAATTACGTTCAATTTTTGAAAGCGATCGACCGGAGTACGCAATGACATGTTCTTTATCATCACTCGCTTTTTGACCGAGTACATAGCCAATAGCATAGTCAGAGGCATCTGTATAGAGGATGAATTGACGTTTGTAATCAGGAAATTTCAGAACAAGGGTTCTGACGTGAGTTTGTCCTTAAGCACCTGAAACGCATTTTGACAGTCATCAGTCCATTGAAAATGGACGTTTTTCTTCACGAGGTCATTAAGCGGTCGTGCGACATCGGCAAAGCCTTTGACAAAGCGTCGGTAGTAGTTACATAAACCAAGGAACGCTCGCACTGCTTTAAGATTGGTGGGGCGTGGATAATTTATCATTTTGTCAAGCTTAGCCTGTTCCATCTCTACACCGGTGCCAGAAATCATGCGGCCGAGGTATGTAACCTTAGGCATGGCAAAGTTGCATTTTCCTGGTTTGAGGCGGAGATTTGCTTGACGCAGACGGTGAAATATATCTGAGAGATGTTGCAGATGTTGAGAGAAATCTGAACTGAACACTAAGATGTCATCAACGTAAACCATTGCGTACTTAGTTGATAGGTTTCGCAGAACGTGGTTCATTACCATAGCGAAAACGCTAGGTGCATTCATCATTCCGAATGGCAAACGCTTGAACTGATAAACACCTTGATGGGTTACAAAAGCCGTTTTATGTGCCGTTGTTTTGTCGAGTGGAATTTGCCAAAACCCACTGTCATAGTCCGGTGTTGAGAATATAGTGGCTTTGTTTTGGCCAATCGTGTCAAAAACGTCTTCTATGTGAGGCAATGGTTGATGTAGGGGCTTTGTTACCTGATTCAGTTTGCGGCAATCGACTGCAAAGCGAAATGTGCCATCTTTTTTCGTGACTAGTACTACAGGGGCCTGCCACGGGGAAACTGAAGGTTTTATAAGATCGGCATCTTTCATAATCTCTATTTGTTTTTCTATTTCTGCCCGTTTTTCTGGACTAACGCGATATGGAGCTAAACGAATGGGACTCGCTGTACCAGTGTCTATGAAATGTCCGTGGATATTTGAAGATCCAAGTTCTTTTAGGTTTGAGGCAAAAACATCTCTGTTTTTACCAATCAATATCATTATTTCACGACATTGTTCTGCCATGAGGTTTGGATTCGGATTGACAAAGCCGAGTGCCTTCGCTGTCGCTATTAACTCGTCATCTGATTTGCCACTTGAACAGTCGGCGTTACAGCTGTTAACATTAACTTCGTCTGCCCACATCTTCGTCTGAATGTCATTGTCGTTGAGCTTAGTAAGAGACGCAACTTTCTGACCTGCCCGAATGGTTATTGACTCGAAGTGCGGATTAAAAATCCTAAAGCTTGTTAGGTCTTCGTTCGCTTTAGTGACTGAAGTAGCGCCTATTAGGCAAGATGTCTTTGAAAAAGCGTTTAATCCGGCTGGAGTAAATACGGCTGATTGGGTAGAGTGACGTCACCTGTAGCTAATGATATGAGAGACTCGCTTCGCGCTGGGATTGTTCACTGGTGGACAGACTTCATTACAATTTGATCTGACACTCCGAACATATTTGACCATCCTTCATTATAAGTTTGTTGTTTGCATAGCAGACTGTAGCTTTTTGTGACTGGAGGAAATCTAATCCTAGTATTATGGGATAATTCATTTCTTCTAGGACATGGAATGTGTGTTGTACTGTTTTGGTGCCTAATTTGAACTTAAGGGACAACTGTCCTAAAACAGTGATCAAATGTCCGCCTACGCCTGTAACTGACTGAATATTACAAGGCTGAAGCTCGACGTTTGTTTGGAAAAAAATCTTGATGGCTTTGGGCGAGATGCATGATACGCTTGCACCAGTATCTAGCAATGCTTGGACCCTACATTGACCAACGCGGATTGCAATTAAATTTCCAGCCAAATCCACTTGAAGGGTATTTAAAGAAATTGATGGCATATGGGATGATTTACAATTCACTGAAACAGGGGAAGGAGAATGGGAGATGGACATCAATATTTAACTTTCCTGTTGACATTGTTACATTGCTACTGGGCTTATCGGCTTGCCTATCCCCGGAGTCATAAAAACGAACCATTGAGATAGGCGCCTTAACCTATTTGGGGTGTGGGGTTGGTGGACGGGAGGGGTGGGAGGGTGATCGGCGCGAAAATTGCTTGCTGCGGCATGCTCTTTCGATGTGCCCAGTACGCTTACAAAAATGACAAATGGATGTAATGTGTAAACATTGATGTGACTTGTGATTGCTACTACCACACCTGTTACAATAAACTGACTGACTATTGTATTGCGCATACTTTGTTGAGATGTGGTGGTTCCGTTTAGTTGGCCTGCTCTCTCTTTTCTTCTGGTGTCTTGGTGTGGCGTCGGCAGCTGCTATGTTGGTTCCTAACAGTTCGATTTTGTTAATCAGCGTTTCCGCCAAACTGATGAGTTGGGGTTCCTTTGTGGTAGGTGACGGTTGTTCAGCACTGTTGGAATGGTTTGCGGAGCCCGAGACACACAAGCGTGCGTGCCTTAATGCAATGTCTATGCTCTGGGGGTCGTGTTGAAGCACTAAAGGTTTAATGTGATCCGGTAGGCTGCAGATGAAAGTGTCCAGTACGTCTTGGTCTGAACGACCCAAAAGTTTTCCCATCTTTTTGATGTCATCGAGGTAGTCGTCCAGTGTCTCACCTCGCTGTAACTGACGGTTGTTAAAACGTCTGATGTACGTGTGTCTTAGGCCGTCGATAGAGTCAAAACGACTCTTAAAAGCGTCCTCGAGTTTCTGTTAGTCCGTTTTAACGGAATCAGGTAGGGTGTGATACCAGGGTCTAGCAGGGTCATCCAGTAAACACGGGATAAATCCCAGTTTTTGTCCTTCGTCCAACTTATTTGCTCTAGCGTGCAGTTTCAAAGTGTCAAACCACTCACCTGCGTGTCCTTAAGCAAATCGAGGAGGAAGTATGGCGTGAAAATATGCCATAGTAGATTGGTGATCAGTTCGCGCTTGTAGACGGGTTTTTGGCATTAAAAGCTGACCAGCCTAAAGGAGGTCTGAAACCGGGTTCTCCACCAACTGTGACCGTCGGGGATTCGACGATGACTTGCGAGAGGTGTAGCGAGTAATTGATACGGCGAACTGTAGATGTAATCCTTTATTTACGAAGTAGTAGATCGGCACGCTCTGAGGATGTTTGGATGGTCTTTACTACAACTGCGATGTTGAGATGTTCGAAGTTGTAGATGTGTACGATATATATTTCCAAGTCTGATATATGAGGTTTGTCGTTGTATTTATAGGGCAAAATGTGGGCTGGACATAGGTGGCGCATTCTGATTGGATGTCCACTGGCATCTGCCCGCACTGGACATTGCCACAATTACTGACTAAACATAAAATGGATTAAGGTTGAATATTGATAAGGTTTAAAGTTGAGATCAAAGGGCCTGGTGTTAATTACCTGTAATTCTGATACGTTTCGGGAGTTAAAGGGATTGAAGTTGATAGCTTGGAATGTTAATTGTGTGAGGGTTATGGCTAGATCGAAATAAGTTCTGTTTGTTTCAAAGGGATTAGTGTATATGACGTGAATTTAGAGGTCCGGAGAGGGTCTGGCAGTGATTGAGGGCTGTGATTTAACTGTTGTTTCATTGTGTTGCTTCTAAAGGTGTACATAACTATATATATCCCAAATATGCCGATTCAAAAATTGTCATCTTTTTAAAACAATCATTAAAACTACTACCTTTTAGTGTAACACGGTGAATGGTGTTTGTTATTCATACATTGGGATGATTACATTATCTGACTATGTCATGTGTTATATTTCAGTACCCAACGGTATCTTGCATTGAAATATTTTATGAGAATCCTGTGAATTGTTGATAGAAGATTGACACCAGATTCCTCAAAAAGGTAAGACAAACCTTCATCTTTTCTAAAAAGGTGCGGTCAACCCACTAAAAAATATGCCTCTTGTGGTAGTATCTATGAATTTCGATATTTTTTTTATATATTTAATAAAAACAATGAAGAACACCAACCCAGAGTACTAATTTAACACCAAAATTGGTCTAAACACTTGACTTCATTGGAAATGAGGATCCACTATGTATATGGTTATGCGAGGCTAGGGTTGGGGACATTACTGGGAACACATGGTTCTCCTCATACATTCTGTGGTATTCAGTGTTCACACTGTTACAGCATTTACTATCCTCCTACCTCCCTTTCTCTCTTGCAAATGACACGCCATTCAGCCACTCTGACTACGTTGGTGTTGATAACATGGCACTCAGTTTTGGGTGCCATTACGGATGTCATATTTCAGTTGTGTTCACGCTCGGATGACCCTACTATCTCTGCAGATATGGCGGAAGCAGAATACAACAAACATAGCCGCGCAATAGGAACCATATTTGAAGATGATTCAGTAAGTTGCTCATATAGATAGTGAAAGCCATTGATGAATTTCCAGTTATTTTAGATACACACCATAGCTTTTCCTTCACTTCTTTGTGCGTTGGTTAGTTATTCTATCTTTAACTACGTAGCTTCATAAAGGTGACTCATGTACCCAATTATAACCTTTATAGGCCTTTAACCTTTATTTCTTGTTATGCACAATGATAAAGTCTCGATGCTTGTGGACGCCAAAAGAAACTGTTTTGGAGTCACATTTTAGCTTTATTTAGGTTTATTCATTGATTGTGCCTTTGTAAACGAGAATGTTTATATCCAACAATGCTTTCGAAAGAATCTTGAATATGACTAGAATCGTTGCATGATTATCCTTTCATTGCAGATTGCAGCTGGTGAAACAGGCGCTGATTCACCCAACTCATTTGTAGAATGCCTCATCAAAAATAGGGCACGAATTGTTGGGGAGTTAGAGGAGTTAGACGATATCCTAGGGTATCTGGTATTGAATCACGCTATAACTCAGGAAATGAATGATGAAATAATGACTCAGTACATAGGGAGGAAAAAGGTTAGGAAGCTGTTGGATTGTGTACATAGAAGAGGCGAGGAGGCTTGTAGAGGCCTTGTTGTCGCCCTGAGAGATACTGAGCAGATCCATCTATGTGAGTTATCAGCAAGCCTTAAGGAAGAGCTAAACAAGCTGCCAGTTAGAGATGTACTCAGTATTGATCAGTACATGACTGAGTTGAAGGGTATCTATCAGCAGCAGATTGAAAATAGAAACGAGCAAGAACAAACCCAGTACGGGAATAGCATAAGTTTAGTCAACCACGCTCCGGTTATCATAAACCATGGCGACACAGCACCAGACGCACAGACAAGACAAGGTTTTGATGAGTTTCACATTCAAAAGACGGACAGAAAACAATTGACATTAGACGGTATCTTTCTCACGGACACCGATAGATGTCGACCGCATTCAGTGCTCATGCTGGGTGGCCCCGGCATGGGCAAGACTTCATTGTGTTTCACTATCTTGAATCGCTTTGCGTGTGGTCAATGGGGGGGTCATCATTTCATATTTGTCATGTTATTGAAAGAGTTGGGTGACATGGGACTGTCGCTGACATTGGCTGACCTTCTTTTTGATTACATCTCGACTGGACAGACTGAGAGGCAAAAACGAAAACTGATTCGACAACTTCATAAACGACAAGACAGAATTCTCTTTATATTGGACGGTTACGACGAGTACGACGAGTTTATGACGGACACTTTGATAATTTCTGATCCTTCAGCAAAAGCACACCCTGGCGTCATTCTGCGTAGCCTCGTTCGCGGAGCCATCTTACCTGGGTCCCAGATATTGTTAACCAGCCGTCCATTTCGTCATGTAGACATGAAAGTTGACCGAGTGGTGGAGCTGGTGGGACTCGCAAACCATTCGGTCAGGACATTGCTCGACAAGTTTCTGGTCGGTGGGCAGAAGTCGGCTGCAGAGTTTCTGGATAACCATCCAGACGTTGCAAGCCTGTTATCAATACCGATTAATATCCAAAAATTTCTCAGCTATCTTATCTGGCTACGACATAACACTAACGATAAATTACCAAACCTTCCAAAAACAAAATCATCCTTGTATTCCAAACAAATGTTACCTGTCCTAACGCAATGCCTTCGGTCTGAAGATATTATCTTGTATGAAGAACACCTGATTTGGCGGCACCCAATCGTCAAGTCATTTCTGTGTAAGCTTGCTAAATTAGCTGGCTTAGACATTAGTAAATTCGGGGAGAAGCAAATCTTATTTGGACCAAGTGACCTTGATAGATGTGAACTTACAGAGAAGGATGTGAAGACCGGTGGTTTGATGAGTATGTTCACAAAGCGGACCAAAACACCATTTGGCGTGCGCCCAGTGGTCTGTTTCTACTTCAACCACCTCACCACCTTAGAGTGGTATGGTGGGCTGGATACTGCGAGTAGAGATATCAAATACATAGAGAATCTCATCAATCATAATGACGGAAATCTTGACGTTGTCTTGATTTTCTGTGCGGGCTTATTAGGGGCAAATGAAGGCCAGCTGATCCTTGAACATCTATATGACATTCCTAAACAAGAATGTCAACAGAAAGCCCTTATCGTTTTGAACAAAATTGTTCACTCTAACAGGTGTCAGAAACCTGGTGGCCACCAATTTGCAATTGAGGTCTTCCATGAAGCCTCATTCGTCGATCCATGTCTCCTACTGCCATTGCTAGCACCTGACGGAAAGACACTAGAAATAGCTGGTATAGCGATGTGTAACCGGCAATCTGTAGGTAACTTTGTAGAGCAGTTGAACGCGTCACAGGATGAGCAGACAGGAGTGACAGGGACACCTGGTAGCCAGATATGTATAGATACGGTGAGGCTTCACTTCACTAAGGAAGCTGACGGTACAGTACAAACCAACATGGTGACGGAAGTCCAGAAGCTGGAGAAGCTCAAACACCTACTGATTGAGATTGAGGGTAGGTGATAGCGTCGGCTATGTGTTATTAGGTACGTGCGAATTGCTGGTGTAATTGTAGTAGGTGGTAGGGCAGTTTATATCATATAATGGACGTTCGAAATGCTCGTCTAGTTGAACACTACATATTTGATTTTATCATTATGAGTACTAGCGTGTTAGCTAATACCTCCATCATAGAACGTGTTCTTATTGTGCTTCAATTGCGTTCTTGGATCCAATATGTGCGCAAATGAGACTGTAGTGGCTCAATAGATGTCAAGACGTGTATTTTAACGTGGTCATTGGTGCCCGTGATGTCACGGGTCTGGTATTGTTGTGTTTAATGCAGGTGACCATGAGGATTTTACGGAAATGCCGCTGCGGCCTAGGAGTATGTCGCAGGACAGCGGTGTTTTTTCAGTGACCAGTGAAGCCAGCATGCTGAATTTAGATTCAGAGGTGCGTATTTCTATCGCCGCAGTACCCAACTGACGGACCACGCTATGTTGAGTTGACATTACAGCTGGTCAATTGCACGCCTGTTGGGCACCGTCTATCTAAGTTTCCGTTTAAGATTCGAACTTGGGGTGTTTAAGGTAGGGGCCTTAAAACATTTCTTACTCAGGTAAGAAATGTGGGACTTCAAATTGAGTTTCTTGTCAAAAAGTATTTGACGAATATTGGTTTCTTCTACCACAAGGATAGCGTTGCCGTCAAAGGCGATGGTCGGGTCATGGTGTAGATTTCTTTTAGTGCAGAAAGACATGCCAACAGTTTTGGATTTCTAAAATATGTACCCGTTTGCATCCGCCCGTTTTTGAATATTGTTGAGGCTAAATTGGAGCTGCCTCTCACTAGTTTTTTATTATTTTGATGTCAAACAAATCGTCTACATAGAGTGCACATTCTACAACTTATTTGAAGACATCAACAATACCATAAATGTTAACATTAAAAAGGATGACAGCAAAATGCTTCCCTGTAGTACCCCCATCTCCTGCTCATGATTATCAAAGAGAGTGGGTCAATAGAACGGACTATAAAACTACGGTTAATTAACAAAATATTTGAACAAAATCAGGCATGCGATCTTTAAGGTGTTTCCGTGTGGTGTCATAGGCCTCCAAATCGAAAAAGTCGGGCGTCGGGGTATCTAATCATTATTGTAAGTTTTAGTACATGCGCCCGCCAACTTACCACTTCAGGTCCCTTCATCGTCACTGGGTTGTATTGACGTCCACTTCTTACGTGTTCAGGGTATAAGCAAAGGGTGTATAGCTTCGCTAAGAGGGATCACTTTGAAGGGCTCTGGGGTGATCGCATCGCTAATTATAATACACTGCGATCGTTAGGTGGCGCTACCGTGATATAAACAAAAGCACATGGGAATACAGGGATGACGTCACCGTGATTGGTGAATGCGGGAAAAATGACGTTTCGCATAGCCTTTCTGCTACCAAAAACTCGTCGGACAATATTCTTAAAAGTAGCGAAAATAACAACTACAATATAAAATAAATGACAACTTGATTAATTGTCCGGGTAGACATATTGAAAACAGTTTGCCTCTCACAGCGTCCGCGCAGTTTAGTATTCTCCGCGATGTAGATGGTGATATTAGATCGGCAAGAACCTTCTGCGATGGAAATGGTTGCGGGTAGGCTTGCCAGAGGTATGTAAAGATCTTGAGCATTGAGTTTACAGCTTCTCGAAGCTGTGTGTACATTATGAAATTACATGAAATAGAACACTGTCATCAGGCGACGTTACTGTGAAATCAACAAAAACACATGGAATTGTTGATCCGACGTCTCGGGGTCGGCGTCTGTTAATAACATGTAGTCATCTGATTAGTCTAAGCTTCCACGGTTCCGAATCAATCAGATAATTCCACATGGTTTTACGGGACGCTATGACAAAGCAACGCCCGGCGCCCAACAGGTGGCGTCTTCACATATAATTTTTCGAGCTGAGGCTTGAGTGAGCGCTCTCAGCGAAGCTATACACTCTTTGGTATAAGTTTCGGAGCATATTACATTTCTATCGATTGAAATCAGGAATGCGAGTAAACAACATTTGTACTTAACAAGCAAAAGCTTCGTAAACCTACTTCCTGTCGCGTCGTGTCCACTTTTACACAGACAGCCAATCTATAAGTCGTTGGTGTCCTGTGATAGTAATCGGGCAGTAGTTATGTATGTGATAATGAATCTTCACCAAAGGGGCGTTGATACGTCCTGGGCAGATTCAAATCATCACAATAACCTCCCCTTAGTTAACATCTTATTTCTCATTTGGTTGTTAAATACTCGTAAAACCGCTTTTAATTGGCACTCTCTGTATGGTGTTTCCCCTCCATCTTGGTAAGTAACAACTTAATTAGTATAGGTAAGCACATAATGAATTAATTATTTCCATCATCATCATAATAATGAACATGATCATCATGATCATGATTGTCATTTTCTTCTTAATTACCATGTTCATCATCCTCATCATCAATCTGATTATCATCACCATCTACATAATATTGTCATCATTATACTATAATAATTGTCAAAATCATCATAATCATGATCTTAGTCATCATCATCATAGCCATCGTAATAACCATCATCATTCTTGTAACCATGACCATGATCACCATCATGATGAACACCACCTTCATTGTCTTCTTAATCTCCATTGTCATCATCATCTAATTCTAAACACAGTATAGTTGAGTAAAACTGAATATTATCACACTAAAGAGCTCTAAGTTATGATGCAACTGAGGTTTTATTTCGATGACACCTAATGTACTTAATGTACAACACAACAAAAGTAAGCTTAAAACTATATTAGACAGCGTGGAACAGCAGTAGCCCGTTCGCCTGTCGAACCAGAGGTTGGTGTTCGAATTCCGCCCAAATACTTTTCAATTTTTGTGCCACCACTTTCTTTGAGTTAGTTTATGAGAAAACTATCCGGAATTTACAATAACATGTGATCAGTTGCTTGTTCAGAATAGAATAGGCATGTCACCTTTTTTGTACCAATTTCTGCGCTATATTGAAAACTGTCGTAGATACGACCATTAAAGAAGGAGATACGGCGCGTTAATTTCCGATTTTAATTTCACTCTGACTTGTAGTTGACAATGTTTATGAAGACTATTGACCCAATTTGTATGACAATCGAACCGATAAAGTCGATTTTTTTTAGATGAATGTTGTATGAGAAATGTCAATGTCCAAATGTTTTTAACTCAAAGCACTTGGAAAACGACACATAGTCTGATCGAACATGTTAATTATAGAAGTCTGGTATTCAAACTTTTGTTACCATCTGACGACAATAAGCTTATCAATTACTTATTTAAAAAACCTATCAGTAATTATTAACCTGCTTGGATATTTTCAATGTATTATTTACAATTACGTATATTTAGAAAAATCAATTAAAGCTACCAGAATTTATAACCTTTTTAACGTTCGGACCTTTATACACTGATATATTCAGAACTAAACATGTCACCTTTTTTGTACCAATTGCTGCGCTCGTAAACGGAAATTATGTTCGCCTAAAAATCGGTAATACATGTCCGATGGTAATAAAAATTGGGTCACATATTGTTGTTGAAAGTGTCAGTCGCTTTGTAAATTTTCTGAACGTCGGTGACGTCACTTACGGCTACGAGCGTAGCAAATACACATGTTTTAGAATAAAAAGTCTTTATAAATGTTTCAATCACTGTTTATCGCCTTTCCGCAACGTATGGTATGTTTCAATCCGACCTGGAGGTTGTTTTGTCCCCCCCCCCACCCCATTTTGTGTTCATGTGTGTAGAGTTGTAAGTAGGATACCATTAGACGCATTGCGTTTTTCTCTATTCAGTTGCTCTCAGTTCCACAAATATGTACTGATGACATACGATAACTTATACCTCAATGGTGTTTGCAGTCGCCCGCAGATGATATATTCGATGATTTACCTCAAGAATATGCTGCTGTGTTTAACGATCACGAAAAACGAGCCGTTATGGATCTATGGCTGTCAGGTAACTAAATACCGCAATCGTATCGTTTACATAATTACAATTTATATGATCGGTAAAATGCCAGGACTGAACGATTGTAGTTTGTTAATGATCCATTGGCAAATGCATCTGTGAACTTTTGATCTTCATGATCTTATTACCGACGAGCCCGTCTTCGTTTTACAGTTACATCAGAAAAGGTGGGTGTATATAATTTGTGTAGATACAGAGCTTAACTAAGTACATACCTCTTTAACTATTGTGAAATCCCCCACGTTAACTTTCTCTTCATAACATTTTTTATGGCACAAGGGGAGGAGTTTTTAATCATATCGATTGAATGTTTACGATGTTATCAATGTTCCTTGTTGACAAAGCAAAAAGCGCCTGACATATCTGCAATTCTCGAACACACCAAATATGGTAAGTATCGTTATATTGTATATGCATCAACTGGCATTTGCCAACAAAAAAAGTTATTATAGGACCATTACAATTATACCAACATATGGAAAATAATTATTCTATACATTTGTCTTATGATCATACTATACCTAATTTCATCTTAGGGAGTTCTGGCGAAGCCGTATGTAGCTTCCCGTTTCACGTGACACCCCGGGAATCTACACTGACGTCGAAGCAGAACCTGCCCATGGCAATAGGTGTATACGTACCCGACAGCGCTGCATCAGCAGATATTCAAGGTTGCATTACACAGAAAAATTACATTGAACAGTTCCCACTACAGGAATGTCGTGTGGGGCCGTTAGTGTTCGACCCGCATGGCGAACAGTTCCACAGGCCCCTTGCAGTACTTGTAGCACTGCCCGACGAGATATTCGGTGAGGACCAACAATATGATTATATCGTTCAATACTCCAATGATCCAACCGAAAACACAGCTGATATGAACTGGGAGGACGTGACCTCTTTCCGCGAACAACATGTGTCAGGTGTTGTGCTGCCACAATACAGAATGGCTTTCTTGCTTATGAGCCATTTTAGTAAAACCCGTATATCGAAACGTCTCAACACCGCAAGTACTGAAGTGTTTGCGTACTGGGACGATAGAGGTCCATCTGTGAGAATCACTTGTCTCATGTATCTCAACACATCTCTTCTCCATTACCCCGAGGAATATAATGTGAGGATTGTTTTTCATTTTTCAAGTTATCACGTTCCATATATTAGTACTATTAGCCACTAGCTATCAGCGGTGGTAAGCATTTTGTTCCAAATCCTATATTTTAATTGATAGAGGTTTAAAGAACCCATCAAGATGCAGGAACGCTGGTTGAGCATCATGAGTGTCCCAAGAAAGAAAAAAACAAAACGTTGAAGTCACAGTGAATGACGCTAGCCCAGATTGGAAACTAGTTTCGCGAAAAAAAGAGCAGGTATGTTTTGGTGCGGGATATTAGTACATAAATGTTAATAATTTGATGACCTCAACCAGGCACTAAGATGTCTATGGGGATGGATTATAAAATGCATGTTGTGAATTTCAAACCATTTCTTAAAGCTGCGTCAAACCTGGAATGGTGTGTATGTTTAACTGATTAGGAAATTGAACACAAGTTATTATGGAAACATTCATTTCCAACAAAGGAGTTTGTCTTTAAATCCGAGAAAGCAAAGACATCTTTCAAATGCAATTTTCACGCACAACATGGTTCAAGAGTGGTCGATTTTCACATCGAATCGTTCCAGCCATCGGTAGGTGTATATCTATATATTGTGATTCCCGACTACTGTTGTGTTTTGTGATATTTGCATGGCGTTATTTGTCCCTTGTGTTGCCTGTTTTGTAACTGTTAATACAACAATGCTTTATCAAAAGTGTGTAGTCTGTGCTGTGTGAGTGCCTGACACTGTTCAACTATGTGAAATGTGTTACTAGTGACCACTAGCATGGTAAACGGCACACATTTGGTTCCATGTTGTAACAGGGTGGCCAGGAGGTCAATACGCAAGATAGCGCCATTACTGACAGCGAACCTAACCCTTGTACAGGTAAGTTGAGCCGGAGAAAATGACAAAGATTTAGATAGTGTGTGTCCTGTTCGATACCTATAAACTCACTTCACTTGTCAGAAGCGATTAATGTCACAGGCCTGTTTGTGTTTCAGACAAGGCGAAGGTTAACTTTCAACAGAAATTAAATGCACACAGGCCTAACCTTACAGAAACCATAACTCCTGACGATTTGTGGGATCATCTGCGGAGTAACCATGTCATAACAGAACCGGAGAGAGATCGCTTTAAAGTAAGATTGCCGATATAACTGTATCATAAAAAGGGTCTAACCAAGTTATCAGCTATTGGTTTATCTGATGCACAACATTGCTAATATCGTTTACTGTGTGACTATAGATAAACAAAACGCCAAAAGAACAGAATGAAAAACTTCTGGACCATGTTGAAAAACGCCCTTTCAAAGATTGTGTTAACTTCTGTAAAGCTCTCATAAATACAAACCACGGTCATGTGGTCCGACAGTGGCTTTGGGAAAAAGAGTGGACTACGTTAGTAGACAAAGAAGATCAAGCAATGTTTCAACAAATTTTTCATGACCCAAATTGAGTTGACATTCTAGATTGAACAATGATTATGACAAACTTACATATCGGCAGCGTCCTGGTTTATTCTAATTTTTGGGAGTGTTACTCTATACATGTTTGACAATATATCTCAGCTATATTTTTGCTTTGCATGCCATACTGCTGTTGTAAATGATTATACTGTTTATATAAATGGCTCATAGCTATATGTTCAAGTCTAGTTAATTTGTACCATACTGTCGTTTTCGCAAACAGAAAGTAATGACGAGGGCACCGAGCCACAAGTTGTCATATAATTAGCAGACTTTGACCTATCACAACTTACTGGTAAACAATGCAGTAAAATGCCGTAAAGACAGTATTAATTTGAAATTTATGCTAACACAGTGTGTAAAAGTATCCACTTGTGTTCTTGACAATTCAAAAACGAAACCAGTTCTGACGAAGATATGGAAGTATGAAGGCATTTTGAAGGCATTTTACTCCGAAAAAAAAGCTTTATATGACGTTTTTGGACAAGATCATCTAAGAAGTATTGCTATATATGAGTCTTGTTCACGCCGACAAGAAAGATAAAGAAAAATTTTGGAAACTTTTGTGCGCAATCATCAATTTGGTATCTCCAGCAGGTTTCAAAGGAGATAGTTACAAAAAATTACTTGACAAAAACAAGAAATATGGACAAAACTAATAGGTTTTCGATTACTGTTGAGGCAATTGAAACATAGGTACAAGCAGCAGTCTTCCACAGACCTCTCAGCCCTGGCAATGTTTTACGCAAAATGACCCCTTGGACCACATGTTGTTTTGCACCAATTCCCAGGGACGGCCCACCACCCTTGCCAAGTGGGTATAGGACTATTTCCCAGGTGCTCTCAGAGGCTACGTCTTCCTACATTCGTCACAATGTCTTCCTATATTTAATTTTTTCAGAATCTATACGGGGCCACGATTGTATGAGCTATGATTAACATCCCGGATTGCATACCAGTTTTATGACGACCTTGATAGTTCAGAAAGAATCAGCATAAAAGGTGTCGTATTATAAAAGGTGCATAGGAGCTGAGTTTGACAAAGATATCTATTTGATTAATTAGGTTGGCAGTGATAATCTAAAACTTTCAGATAGTAATTAAAATTGAAAGCATATGTTCAATGGTTTTAAAATTTGGGCCATGTGTTGTCATTGACAGCGTCAATCGTGTTATAAGATTTTATGGATGTCGAAGACGTCCATTTCGGTTCGGAATGCATTCAAGTTTCTGTGAGGGTTAAATCAGAAGTTAATGTACTGCTTCTCTGTTGGTAATGGTCGTATCGTAAGTTTTGTTTTGACATAAATATTGTCATTCTATTATAAACTTATTATGTCTCATTGTAAATTCTCAATGGCTCACTCAATGCCACGAAAATAAAAGAAAACAGTGAAAATAAACTTGGCTGATCTGAACACCAAAATTATCTTGGTCAGTGGCTATGTATGTTTGTTTGTTAACCTATTGGATGGATCGTAATATTGGTTGCAGTTTTCAAATTTTTTTATAGTTAGAAATCAATCATCCACAGAATCCAGATGTTTTGTTTTTACCTGGCCATCAAATAAAGGTCAAGGTCGTTACAATATGTGCATCATTTTGTAGCTTAATTACAAACTGTTCCTAAATATATGTGATTATAGAAACATCAATAGTAATTATTCTTAGTATATCGATCACTTCGAAATTTACGAAATTTTGTCAGATGTTGTCGCATCATACCATTTCATGGATCTCAATGAACGAGCCAAAGTTTATAAAAAATGTGTTAAGTTTAAATCTCAATATTTCTGTTGATAACTCTTCTCCAAGTATTATTGTAGCTGAGTTCAATTGTAAACCTTTCTCTTAATACAAGTAATTGTCAATAATGCATTGATTGAGACAAATTCTGGTAGCCACAATCTCTATTTTTCTTTAAATTCGTTATTTGTCCGCAAATTATCGTCAGATCGTTAAACAAAATAAAAATATGTTGGTAGCTTTAACCAATATTAAACTTTAAAAATTGACGTTCTTTGAAATTATGAGTAGCTTTTAAAGGGTTTTCGTGGAACAGTTCGTCATTATAAGGAATGTTCTTCCGCCTCAGCTCGATCATGGAAGTAAATTTTGACATTGAGAATTAGACAATTATGATGTTCACTGTTATGATACGGATACGATGATGATAATGATGATGAATATGATACTAATCATGATGATTGTGACTATGATGATAATGATTATCATGATGAAAAATGGTGAAAATGAAGACAATGATGATAGTGATCATCAGGATGATGACCATGATGAGCACAAGGAGGATGGTGATAATAATGACAGTGAAAATTATGAAGATGATGACTATGAAAATAAAGATCATGATTATTATGATGGTGATGATGATGATAAAGATGACTACGATGACAATGGGGTTGATAAAGATAATAAGGATGACTATGACGACAATGATGTTGGAGATTATAATTGCAATGATGGTGATGATTAAGATCGTGTCAAAAAACTCAATAATGATGATGATGATCACCATGAGATGTCGGTGGCTGCTTGGTTTTCACTCCCGTGAAGGAGGCATGGAGCAAGGTTGGAGTACTCTCTCGGAGGCAGAGATGAGACTAGGGAAGGCAGGTCAACTTCCAAAATATATGACGATTTCGGATCCTACATTCCTTTTAATACCATTTTCTCTGGCCCGGAAGCTGCTTGTCACAGGGCGAGCACATTGATTTTCCACTGAAGGGGTGCTCAACAATTTACATGACTATACTTGCACCAATGATTCCGGCTCCAAATCATCCCTGCCCTTAATCCCTTTACCGGAAGGGCGAGTCTATTGGCTATACCTATTAAGGCCCTTTTCACTTTAAGAGGGAGAAAACTTTCTGCCCGTGACGTTCCGGTCTTATAACAATGATACACACTCAACAACGGGGTGAATAAATAGGCTAAATCTGAGGATTAATGAATATATATATATATATATATATATATATATATATATATATATATATATATATATATATATATATATATATATATATATCTATATATATATATATATATATATATATATATATATATATATATATATATATATACCCTATTTATATATATATATATATTTATATAAATATATTAATATATATACATAAATATAAAAACATATCTATAGAAATATTTATAAATATATACATAAGAATATATATATATACATTTACAAATATGTATATATATAAATGTGTGTATATATCTATATATATGAATACATATGATCTATGTCTACAATATATACCATATTTTATGTATAATGAATATATAGATTTATAACCAAGCTATTTATATCTACCACATCTATAACAATGTGTCTCTATAAATATATATGTCTACACTAATACAAAAATTCTATATATATGTATATCATATTAATGTTGTATACTATACAATATATAGCTATACCTCTATACTCCCCGGTATTTATATTATATATCTCTATGACATTATATCAATCCTATCCTGCTATACATGTATATCTAAGCCTATACACACTATATATCTCTCTTTATATATTTTAATCTCTCAATATAATACAAATGTCCTATCTCCCCCCCTTTCTATCTCTCTCTATATCTCGGTACTATATCTCTATCTCCTCTACTCTCTCTCTCTATCTCCCTTTTACTGTCTGCCTCTAGTCTACCCTATCCTCCTCCTATCACATCGTCATATCCAGTGTATACCATCTCCATCCTATACTTCTCTCTTCCTCGTCTACCCCAATCTCTCTCCTCTCATCTCTCCGTCTATCTCCGATATCCATCTTTCTCTCGCACTTCGCTATCTGTTCTCATATTCTTTCATCTCTATCTGTTCTCACTCTCACTCCTCTCTAATCTCTCTCTATCTCTACTCCCTCTCTTCCTCTCTCATGCATGTCTCTCTACTCTCTCATTCTCCTAAGATACTAGACTATTCGATATATACAATATCTCTACATTCCTTCATCTATCATATCCCCCCTCTTGGCAATATGTATAAGTTCAGTTGTATCTTATACAATCTATATATAATCAGATTTGTACTATATATATATAAGCGCACCTATATACTATAGAATCTTCATAACGGTCATATATATGTACTGTTATATCATATATATAATATATATATATATCTCTCAGATATATCGTATATATCTATATATAATAGATTTATCAACTATATCTATATATCAATTAATGTATCTATCTCTGTATAGGTTTTATATATATATTCATTATATACATCTATATATTATATATATATATGAACCTATATCTCATCTATTTCCTTGACAAATAGATCTCTATATTTCTATTTATATCTACATCTCTATGTATCCCACCTCCAAAAATTAATGATATCTCTCTATATAACTCATTGATCTAGATATGCTGTCCATATATCATATATAATATATGTATATATATGTATACACATATCTATGCATATTATTTCCTATTTCCCTTTTTATATAGTATAGATATATATTTTATATATATCCATATATTATGTAATATACAGCCTTCTCAATATTTATATTTCAATATGAAGTATATGTTAATATATATACTATATATGTATCTGAATATATATCTATCTCTTTTATATATGTATATATTAATGTCTACTATCTAATATATACACATCTATATATTTATATATTTCTCTATATCTCCTAATAGATATTTATCTATATTACATATATGGTATATACTTTAATGTATATATACCCAATCTATATCTCATATATATATATGTCACTATAAATATAGATATATAATGTATTATATATATGCATATCCTTAATATATATATATATCCATATTTATATATATATATATGTAGATATATTAAATATATATATAATATATATATGTATATATATATCTACATTACTAGATATATATATATAGATATACATCTATATATATGATATACTATATTCTATATATGTATACTCTATAGATATCTATATATAACAATATTTTATATATTATATATGTATCTATTATATATATATTATATATATATACAATTAATATATATATATATAAATATATTCCTATATACATATCTTATTAGCTTATATATGTATATATATTCTATATATATATATATTTATATATATTTATATATGCATATAATTATTAAAATCTATATATATATATATTATACATCTATAGTATCTATATGTAGTCTATGTTTATTTGTATAATATATATTTATACACATACAAACATAATAATATATCTACTACTATATGTATCTATCACATATATACATATATCCCTATATATCATAGTCATATCTCTATACTCTAAATTATATCCTTTTTTATTATCTTTTATATAAAGGTAAATTATTTATATATATGTCTACCTTCATATCTATCCATCTTCTTTTTTATATTTATATCTTGCTATATATATAGATATTAAGATATATAATATATACTACATTTTATATATATATATATGTGTATATATCTCTATATATAAATGTGTACTTAATCTATAATTATATATATATATATATATCTATATATATATAATATATATTATAATTATATTATGTTCTATATCTACATATCTATATACATGTAGTATATATATATATTATATATATATATATTTATATATCAATATATATCTACATATACATAAGAAATAATGTTTATGTATATATTAATATATATATTAATATATTTACCATATTTCAATATATATATACATTTATATCCAGATATGATACATCGTGTATAAATATATATATATATGTTCTCTATCTATCTCTCATATCTCTCTCATATAATATCTCTCTCTCTCTCATCTAGTTATAAATCTATAGATATTTCTCTATATCCCCCTGTCTCTGTCCTGTCTTTCTATCTATAATGACTATATTTCTCATATATCTCTTAATTCTCTCCCTCTCCCTCTCCCCTCCCTCTCATACTTCGCATCCTGTTCTTCTTTCTCTGCCCCTCTCTCCCTCTACCTCTCCCCCTCTCCCCCTCTATCTCTCTCCCTGTGTATATCTCTACCTTATTTCTCCCTCCTCTCCCCCCTCTCTGTCTCTCCCCTGTTCTCTCTCGATTTTTCACTACACCCCAAATGTGCCAACCTTAAAATGAGATTTCAGTACACACCAAATGTTTCAAACCTCTAATTGAGATTTTAGTATACACACCAATAAACAAGGTGACCTATTTATTCACGGCCGGGCTGTACGGTTAGCAGTGCTCTAATGGTCAACTTAATCAGGTGTTTAGCCAGGCCTTTATGGATTGTAGTTTGTTCTGGACATTTCTTGCCCCACATATTTGGCAAGGAACATGGAGTGATGAATTGTGGCGCTGTATGTGAGTTCTAGGGCTCAACACTGATCATTCACACATTCCGGTGGCATGTCTTGGTGGAACCAATTCTGAGCCAATCGTAGTTTTTTTAGGCGATAATACTCGATTGTGTACACACTGTACCTGCAAATCTCTAATTTGATTTACAGTAGCACAACAGGTGTAAACACAGATACAACTGTGCCTTGACCCCATTCCATCCTCGCTGGCTTTGCCCTGTTTAGAGGATCAGTGGTGTGTGTGCATTTTCTATAAATGGATTGTATGAGGTCCAACGTGACCGTCTTGAATCTGTGACCGACTTTAAGCTTGTTTACCATGAGCAGACTGTTTAAAGGTCGGTGAAATTTAGGAGGGACCACTCACAGTAGTCCAGATCGGACAACCGAGAAATACGTATGGCTTTGTATTGCCGGCACGGTTGGTGGGCCATCCTTGGGAAATGTTGCGTAATATTAAGACAGTCCCCATGGAACGGTGCGCAATTTGAAAATATTCGCCGCTTCCTTTTTTCATGCCAATTCTTGCTACGAGTTGCCCCCTAGAAGCGTTGCTGTGTGCAGTGAGGTATGCTCACGCTTGTGCCGATCGTTAAATGCGCTTTGACCCCATAATAACACACGGATATGTCGTTTTTACAAGCTCTTTTTACCAGCTGTTTATGTGCAGTAGATTGAATCAGGATATACAAACGGCGTAGGTCGTATAAACGGGTTGGAAGTTGTATTGTGGAAGAGAAAATAGATTTGCGGATTGAACGGAAGGATATTGTGAGCGATTTTGAGTTTAAAAACGATGACCCGGAGTGCGTTTTATATCTGAAGGAGCTTGTAGACTTTGGGGTTCGTCCACACCAGGTGTACTAGTATGTATTACTGCCATTTTCCTGGGCTGTCGAGGGGCCAATGGGGTTGATACAGTGCCAGCATTGAGGGACTGCACTTGTTATGATGTTTTTATGTGCTTTCTAATAGAGAGTTTTGACCATGTTTTACGATCACGATTTGCGCGTCATCATACTTGCTCCAAGATCGCATAGTTGGTTACAATGACAGAGCGCTCTAAATCACTTTCAAATATATGTGCTGAAAATTCCAATGCCGAACTGCTGATTGAAATGTCTTTGTAATGAAAATCCCTATGGTGTTTATCGTTTATCAATTGGTATAATTATCTGACGCTCCGTCATGTTTTAGATTTCCACATTCAACAGCGACTGATTTACGCCGGTCAAATATTTGATGAGAATCAAGTGATTTTATTAAAAGAAAAATCGACCCCATTCCTCAAAAAGGTAAAACAAACTTTATATCTGTCAATAAGTGCAGTTAAACAGCTCTTAATGTGCGTTTTGCAGTTATTTTTGAGTTTTTTTATTTTCTTTAATGACGCAACCTTTCTTAGCCAATGTAATAATGCGGCCATGTTGAAAACAGATATCAAGAAAACATTCTAATTACAAATGAATGTCGTAAGTAAATACAAACGCGCACTCTGATAGTCTTCAGGTATTATCGCTCAGTATATTTCAGCATTGTCTCATATAAGCTATAAGGGTCAAATGAGGGTTATGAGGAGCGACCTTCAAATTTATGCAATCAGACTTGACAATCCCTATTAACCAAAACAGTGTACTAATCAGTCTCTCTTTTCCTGAATCAAATCCCACATAAAGTTATTTTCACACAAGATTTTCAGTGAATTTGCACGATTGTAACTCATTTTAAGATTACAAGGCCTAACAGTTTTACCTGTCGTTAGTTCCACAACCTGCCCTACCCAGCCGTATTCAATTTTCAATCAACACAAATCTTCGACTTCACATTGCTAAAGAACCCAAATCACACATTGCTAAATAACTTTGAAATACACTAGCTATGCAACCGGTACATAATGAGGCAATGAATTATCGTAAAAATAATTGTCGATCAGTAAATGATCCCAGCAATGGCATCAACCTACTACCATAAATTAGTTTTTCTATGCCAAAGCTTGTGTTCAAGATCCTCTTTAGGGAAAAATGTTCTATAAAATCTACCATGTTTGGCTCGGTATGGTGTATGGTGTAATACAGTCAGCAGCATTGAGACCTATTTATCATGAATTCATATATATTTTACGTACGTTCTTTGAAACTCACTTTGCAACAAATCTCTTTTGTTTTAAAACCAGCGTGGGCATCTATTACACTTGAACCAGGATTTTTATATTATCTGAGACGGCGTAATTTCCGGATTTCTGCATTCAGTGGTGTATGTTCGTCACTCACCAAACAGAACAGTACTCAAACCAATTGAAGGTGTGCTTCCAATTTACCATATACAAAACATTACCCCTCATCGTTTTATGCTCTCGGTTCTTATGTGATTTTTGTTTCCTCATGAGTCGATGTCTCTTTCCCATGATCATCCAATGACACAAAACTAAGTCCTAAGCTACCCCACACAACGGCTGAATACAGGCTAAATAGTTGGTGTCCATAAATATTAATATGGATTTCATATTGTTTCTGCTATGAGTGACACATTATGTAGAATAATCTCCATTTATTGATAATGCCAACTTCTCCGAAATAATGATTATTTATCTACATCATATGTCCTTTCATTGCAGATTGTTGCTGGCGCTAATTCACCCAAATCATTAGTACAATTGTAATCGAGTAAGACGAATTTGACGATATCCTAACTTATCTGCTGTCGATCCAGGGAACAATTCGGGGTCAGAATGATGTGAAAATGAGTGTTAGCATATGAGCTGAAAGACAGCACATATTTCCCCCATTAAAGAACGTGCCATTATTTTGCTTAAGTCGGGTAACATTTATTCGCAGGTCAAACAGAGTACGCCAGTGGGTCAATGAGTGTATTATAACGTCGTGTATTGGTGCCCGTGATCAAGGTGGTGCTGTTGTGTGTAGCGTATCATGGAGGCTGTCGTGGAGAGGCCGCTAGACATGCTGCTGATGCATGGAAACATGACGGAGGACAGCGCAGCCCGTGTTATAGAGACGAGCCGCTCCAGCACGCTGTGTTTATATTCAAATGTGAGTATTTCTATCATCGCAGTACCCAATTGACGGACTATGCTATGTTGACATTACAGCTTGTCAACTGCACGCCCATTGGGCTCCGTCTATCGGCGTTCCCATTTCGGATTAGAAATCCGGTAAGTATAGTGTTGAACGGAACCCCAATTCCTGTGCAATAAGATGGTGGGATGGGGGGTACAAAAACGTTAAGATAAGGCGAAATTAAGGACTAAAAGAATCTAAAATTGAAACCATTGTTATTAATTGAATTGATTTAAGTGAAATGTATGAAGGTAAGTTACGGTAAGATATGTATAGGGCCAAACGGCACATCAATACTAGTGCACTACATGGCGCCTACAAAGTGAAGGTGGGGGAGGGGGGAGGGTGGGGATTAAGGATTAAACGAAACTAAAAATAAGCCCATTGGTAATAATATAATTTATTTATATGAAGTTTATGAAACCAACGATAATAAATAGATACCAATTTTTCAAAAATTCTGAAAAGATTGGAACCCTGAAGAAGCGACTTCTGATTAGGATCACATGGCATGGAATGCATTCAGGGATGAGTCCATCTGTTGAAATGCACGAGTTTTATAGGTGTGACCTATACCAGCACGTTCAAGATTAACCCCCTCTCTACAGCTGTCACTGCAGCTGTGTGGCTGAATTTCGTGAAGTTTGTTTTGAATTTATCCAATGTTCTTGCAATTTCTGCCTGAAATAATGGACAATCTGAGGTTTTAAGTCTGTAAAGGGGACTTAAACCTCAGTCACATCCTAGTTGAGCGCTCCTCTGGCAGTTCGATTGGCCCACTACTTGCCGAGAATCCCAAAATAGCTCGAAACCTATACATATAAAATATCATTGCCACGATTAACTAATTGTGAATACAAAAGTACAACATTGACTGGATAGTAAGGCTCAGAGCCACCGAAAGCGCCATCAGCTCGGCGTTACAAATGGATAACATATGGGACAAACGCATGCGGAATACGGTTGCGCCCATCAGAGCCGTATTCCCAACTCTAACTTTCTCTTTAGAAACGTCTGTGCATATGGCAGTACGGTCCGAATATTTGTCCTTAATTTTAGGAAATTTGTTGAGATAAAAAATGGCTCGGTATTGTCTTTCGTACTGGCTATCCATAATTGGAATCTTGATTTGCCATGGGGGAGATTTTGGAAAAGTTTCCACTGCCACGTTATCTAATTTGAGTCAAGACACATACAGAGCTTCCTAGATATGCTAGCCGAACGAAGGCATTCAGCTTGCTCTCAAATAAATGAATATTTTGGGGTGAAAAGTTACGTCAAATGCCGCATTTCTGTGGTTCGATTTTGATTTTAACGCATATTGAATGGCAAGCTGCTCTCTTCGAATTTTAAGTGGAGCCTCCTTGGTTTATAATGTAAGTAGCCGTTGCCGTCGTATGAGTGGCCTTTCTCTTGGGGCTCAACCCTGTTCCCTTAAGTAAGGTATTGTTCTCCCAAAGTAAGTTACGAGTCCATCCTACAAAGTTACCATTCCTTCGAAGTAAGGTACCTCTTCCTCGTCGTCGTTTTACTCAACACCCCCCCCCCCATCTCAAGTAACCAGGCACTCATCACGAGTAACCTCTCTCGCACTGTAAATTACGATTCTCTCCTCGTAACATACTGTTGTGAGGGTACTCCTTGCTTAGTCTGTGTTCTATTCTGTAGTGGCCTGAGCAGTTAACTCAGATATATAAAGACTTAGTTGAGCGCAATATATATTTGTAAACTACGAACTAGCACCTTGTTTAGTCATTCTTATGCTTATTCTTCACTCTCTCGATCCGAACTCCCTCACCAACCAGTAGTTATCGCTTATATCACGCACATCGCATCCCCTCACTAGAGCCAACCCACTTCCTTAATTGATTGACCAATCACAAACAACCTCGAACCTACTTGGGCTGACCTCCAAAATATGTTAGTAAGAATTGGATAAAACGTTTAGGGGCATGCAACATTATCCCCCTCCACTGTACAAAACTACACAGCGATAAGGGAAATAAACAATGAGTCATCAAAGGTACGGCAACGTCGTTGCTAGTTGTATATGCCTTGTTGGCAATTTCAGATGGTGGCTGTGGTGAAGATGAAGGTGTGGGGTGTGAGTATTAAACACCGTCATCGTCTGCGTCATTAACTAGTATTGCGCTCGCTTCAAAACAGGTTTCGTCGTCGAAAGATGAGCCAACGTCAACTTCGTTAGGGGGCTCACATTATATAAGCGGGGAATTTTTGTCACAGAAGGTATTTGTTGGAACGTCTTCAGCTTCGAGTGATCCATCGTCATTGTTGAAATCGTCGATGGGGGATTTTAGGGCCCAACGAAGTGAAGTTGTGATACAGTAGGCCATTTAGTATTATGTAGTCTTCTTGTCAGAGTGATACTGCTCCGGTAGCACTATGGTCATTCGGTGTAGTGTGCCGTACTAAAGGAAATTAATTTCCTTGTATTGCGAGTCATTGAACTGTTTTTTTCATTATTTTGGCTGGGTAGAGGTCTCTTATTTTCAATGGGTCATCGGCTTGGGCCTGTAATTTAGCAAATTTCCGCGACGTCTGTTGCTTTCAGAGATAGAATTCACCGCTTGGGATTCTTTGAAGAAGGGTCGCACGCGGCCCATTGCGTCAATATCAGCGGAGACGGTGGGGGCTAATAATGTTGTTACTTCTATGCCACCGAGATTTGTATTTGTCTTGCTTTTCTCCAAAACAGACTTACAAGGGGGCGGGGAATGTGTTAGAGGAGAATTAGTTTTCAATTGATGAAAGTCAAATTTTTCTTTGGCTAAACAGATTTGTGACAATATGAAGGGCGGTATGGCATTGTGTAGAATAAGACTGTTTGGGTTTCATTGCACGCATCTTTTAACTGAGGTTTGCCTTGAAGCATCTGTAGTATATGAAGTTTTGCGTTGCAGCAAGCATCTATGGTTATTGGGGACACCGTAACAATGTCGGGGTAGTCGTTAACGACAAAGTCTGACTGTGCTTTGATGTATGATTTGGGACGTCGGCTGAGAGCATCCGCTTCCACATTTCATGAACATTTCACATTGCTAACACATTGCTAACACTTTATCGCAGTAAGTCAAACGATTGTTGGCACTTCTCGTCCCATGCAAATGGTGTATTCAGCGCCTAAAGAGGTTTTGCAATTTTCCCGAACCCAGGAATGAACTTTTGACAGAATCGCAGCAGACCAAGGAACACTCTTACATGCTTAGCCTTAGTAGGTATAGAATTGACGCTGGCTTTTTGCGGTTGGGGGAGACTCCCTCGGGCTGCAAGATATGACGGAGGAAATTTACCTTTGGTGAAACCCATGCGCCTTTGTTCGTCTCCTCAATCAAATCGTGGTGTAGTTGGTCATACACCATCCGATCTAAATCAGTCCTCATTGCTGGGGACATTCGGTGGGGCAATTTGTTAAAGGGATTGGAGTCGGAAGAATGTCTAATCTATGGGTGACCCAGTTTATGTGACCTACCTTTGTATTGAGTGAGTCTATAAACATAAAGCAATCACTGTATTAGCCCACAAGGCAATGTAGTCGTATTCGCTGATCGTGTGTCAACTGAAAATGGGACCATTAGTTTAGCTGCGATTTTGTGATTTGCCCATTGGTGATAGTTTGTGGTTTTTTGAGGAATGAATGTAAATTTTACTTTTGGGCGGTGACGAGACTTCGTCTATCCATACTCGGAATGCTGCAATGCACTCATCTGTTTTGATTTCTCTGTGAACATTAGTAAAATTGAATAGCCTAGCTGGCATTTGGTTACTTACTAATTGCTGTGACGGCTGCACTTGCAACAGCTATTCCTCTCAGTTGTAGGTCTTTTAGGTCCGCCTTGTACACACTCATAGCTAATTTGTGCATTGGGATCTAGGGACATTGAACTTAAATAATGAATCACGTTTTGTCTCCATGAACGAGCCTAGGTCAAAGGCCGGTCACTGAATGAATTAGGTCCCTTGATGTTTCAGAGCGGTAAGGTTTTGAACGAGTCTTGGCGACTTTAAATATTTAACTATTAATGTTTTATTGCCGTCCATTTGAAGGGGGGGGGGGGGGGGGGGTTAATAACGGAGAAGCTCATTCAGGGTCAGTCAATGACCAATCCTTTGATTTTAATTGCTTCCGGGTTGCCGAAATCTCATAGCAACGGCGACTGCCTATCCCTGTCCTCTGTGTTTGATATCAAGTTTGGACCGACCGATTTCCGGTCATCTCTATAAAACCTGCCTCAGCAGCCCACGCGCACCATTCTGCTTCTTGCTGTCGCATAAATCGTTCCTCGCCCGATCCTTCCTCGCTTAAATCCTTGTTCTTGTAGTTTAGTAGACTTCATGTTATTTTTTGTTAGGTCTAGTGATGTATTAAGTAAGCTTAGTTAGGTCATTATCATTTTCAGGCAACCATAGAAATTACTAATTAAGAATAACGGGTTATATTATATTACTGATTAAGTGAGTGCTTGCGGGTTTATTCAATGCTCATATTTGTGCAATTGATTGTTGTCAGAAATATATGATGGCCTGTGCGCAACTTCGGTGTTCAAAGTATTTTATTCGGCAGAAAAGATTGTATTTTCGTGCGCCAACTCCATGGTATAAGATGCAGTTAAACGACATTGTGTAGCCATCCATTAAATGCAGATACGCTGCTATCAAAATTCAGTCTCCAGTTTCTTCCCTATTGCGGCTTACGGACTGGAGTGAGACTTAACGAAAGCAATAGTAGAACCTGATTCAATCATATGTGGGAGTAGGAAATGTTGTTCAACTGCCCCTTACCCAATGAACGTTAGAGTACGAAATTACAATCCATCCTAGAGAATTGGGCATATGGAATAAATATTTTGGGTCTCCAATCGGTTGAAACCTTCCCGCAAGCACAACATCATTCGTTTGGGATCAATATTATACCTGGGCTCATTCATGCCGGTAAAACCGTTCACCAATGCTTGAGCTTCATATCTGGATGCGCGACCATGTGAATCATAACGTGGCTTTATCGGGATAACCTGCAACCACTTTTTTCATAACGGACAGTCTTGTCCATTTCGCAATGACCAGATGACAGGGTGAAAATCGACACGGTGAAGGAAATTGGGGTATACTGGTGTAGCAAAATCGAATGAAATAGACGTGATCGCGTGTGGGAATCGGTTGTTTTGCCAGGGTGACATATGGAGTTAGACTCGGACTGTGTGTCTGCTATACATGCTTTCCTCGGGTTAAATTGTAAACAAGCTGTTTTAGTGGCTTTGACAATTTAGCATGCGCTAGACGTTCGGAAACCTGACCTCGTGAACCGTAATACATTGAACTAACCCCTCAGCATTCAGAAACTTAACACTGGCAATCGAGCACCTGTGTGGACTACCGAATGTGATTGTGACACTTTTTGGGTCATGCAGTTACAAACACATTGGCCTAATGTGATTGTGACACTTTTTGGGTCATGCAGTTACAAACACATTGGCCTAATGTGATTGTGACACTTTTGGGTCATGCGGGTACAAACACATTGGACGCATGAGAGTCTGCTGAAAAACGATGTCGGTATGTTGCCATTAGTCTGCGTCCCAGACTCTAGGGGTTCCGCTACGCTTCTCGCCCTAGAGTCTACGGCCAGACAAGGTTTAAAAGTGGCGCGTCCGAATATTCATTAGACACGTTCGTTGATCTTCGTGACCAATCAACACAAAGGTTGTGACCCGGATTGACCTTAATTGCGCCTGGCTCATGAAACTGGCTTGTGATATGCACCCTTCGGTTCCATGTGACGTCATGGACATTGTAGTGGTCTGCATCCAATGAGAACACCTTGAAGGTCTTCTGGAACTATCGGCGTCTCAAAAGTTCAAATTGGAACTACAACCAGCGCTTTTATCGCGTAGCTGCACGATAGTATGTTTACGTGATAGTCAGTTAAAAAGAACCAGCTGTGTGTCTGCTTCCTTGTCGACTGTGTGATAAACGGTGCCACTCAGCGTGAAACAACAAATCGGAGTGTTGTAGAATGTGTGCCCGGCTCATAAAAATCACTCGGCCGGTTGGACAAGTTCTTCGGAACTTGTAGAATAGACCAATGAGAGACAACGACTCATAAGTACCGAGAGTGACCGAGAGACACGGCTTGTGATTGGAGCATCCCAAATCTAGGATGCCCGTCCAGTTCAATCTACTATGGTCCCCTAGACCTTAAGGCGAGACTATTGAATATCAGTAACATGTAAACAGTGCCCGCAGCCATCAGGCTAGGGGACCTTGACTATGTTGCCATACAACAACTATATATTCCAAGCCTCTATCTTATGTGATTCGGTGACATATATATTAAATAAGTGCCGACTATCCGTGTTCTTGGGGTCCGTCACGCCGTATAAACATAGTTTGCTCCAAATCACATTCTGTTATTGTCCCTGGCATGATTATAATTGTGAGACTAGCTCACGAGCCAAAATGAAAACCATTTATCCCACGCAATGTTTTTTATGCGGTGGCCCTGAATCGCTCGCTGATCCGATCGAAAGCAAACTCCCAGCCATAGGACTATGCCGATGAGAATCGCTAAAATGGAAAAATTCGCAATAGGAATAATTACTTCTGAGTCAGTAGTTGACATGTGTTTCCATCGCAAACATTACGCTGGTTAACTTTTCCGTTCTAAGTTACAATTTAACAGGGTATACACGTGCCAGTTAAATAACAAGGTCGAGGTCTGGAAACTTGGTAACGCGGACATGTTCATTTCTTGGCATGTTGCTCGTCGCGGTTTTGCCTAACTTGGCAGACACGGGAATTTTTAGTAGCCTTATTATCTCAGCGATTTTGGGTGTTTCGTCTATCACCCAAGGCTGCACAATCAAGCTGTTGGAAACTGTTAAAGTAACGATTATGTGGAGTTTATCTGGTTAGTCATACACGTCCATGAGCCCGAATAATGCAACTCTCTGAAATGGTAACCAATAAGTAAATGCAGTGTCTCGAAAAGTTTGTCTCGTTTTGAATTTGTTCGTTTATTCTTATCGCATAGTAATTTATTCATAATTATGTCTAGATAAACATTGTCGAGTCAATAATTGTATATAAATTGTTAAGTAACTAGTTATGATTGATGTTGTGGTCGTTTGATGTGTGATGGCGAGGTTGATGTAGGACAGAATGGTGAGTGAGGCGTGTTATTGTGTCATGTGGAGTGTCAGCCATGTCCCTGTCTCTGTTATACAGGGCCGTGACTGTGTCCTCCCGGGATCCACGCGGATGTCACCGGATACAGAGGAGGTCCACCTGATGGGCGTGTACCTCCGCAGCGACACACTGACCTGCCTGGTGTTCTCGTCGTCACTGCGCGCCGTCACGGGGCTGGGGTATAATGACGACACCGCGGCCACCATACACCACTTTATAATGAAGACACCCGCCTTACGGTCATTAGGTCTGTGGCTGTTTACACATGATGCTGCTGCCTACAGGGAGTTGTCGCGCGTCGTGTCCGCCTCCAGCGTCGCGTGTCTGTCGCTGTGTGTGGACCCTGATGTCGCGCGTCACATGGAGCTCGTCAGAGACTCGCTGGATAACGCGTCATCTTTACGGGAACTCTGGCTGGTGTTCCTCTCTCCACCGAGTGATGCTGACCTGGTTGACCTGGCACGGTGGGTGTGTAGACACGGCCCGCCTCATCAGACTATCTCTCGTGTGTCGCTCTGGTAACCCTATCAATGTGACGTGTTTCCTGAGGCAGCTCGTCATGGAGCCTCACAGCGTACGTCACATATACACAGACGACGTCAGGTCAGTGGACCGTGATGTAGTGAGCTTCACAGGCGACCTACAGCAGGTCAGGGGAGGTGATGAGGGCGTGTTCTACACACCGCTGGTATACAGTGACTATCTACTGACCTCCATCCCCAGTCATGTAAAGAGGAGGCCCTCACTCGGAGGTATGTCTCACCCAATTAGTCATCCTTATGTGTATATGTCTTGTTGTGATGAACATGAACAATGTTTACTTTTGTCATGATGTGATGCCGAGTCATGCAATGTATCCCTCATGTTTGATTGAATGTTGTCTTGTTTTTTAGTCACTTTGTAATGTGCATTTATATTTCATCTAATGTTATAGAAGTCGTGGGAAGATTTATTGATTATTAATAAAGTTATTGTATTATTATCTGTTGTGTGTTGTGTTGACCTATGCTTATGCATAATACATATATATTTAAAGAGTCAAGTAACATTACTTTCCCAGTATGATCAATAAAGTGTAGATGTTTTTATGCACCAGCTCATTGTGTAATCATAACACTTCCCAAACATATTCTTTCAGTGCTTCATGTGCACAAACAAAACTAAATAAAGTCAATAGCTTGGTGTAAATAGGGAATAATATAGTATCAGTATTTCACATACATTACATGGATCAGATGTTTCATCAGCTGTTGCTTAAAGCATCAGTCTCGAGCTTAGATACCTATACAAATACTTGTCCATCCCAGCCATTGTTGGCATTCACTTTGGTTGACAATTTATAAATTAATATAATCTTATATCATCTTGAGTTTTCGAGCAATATATATAAATCTTTAGACTGTCAATATTTATGACACTTTAATGGGAAAAGAGTATCTTACTTGTCAATAACAAGGTTGTCAATAACTGAGAGGGAAACTGTTGTATTCTAGTAATTGATCAAACAAGTTAATGCAACAACAAAAGCAAATATATACTAGCAGATGACGTTTTCACTAAAGATTTTGGTCTATTTAATATGTCAAATAGACTTGTAATGAACGGATTACATGTAAGAATACACAGTGAAATGTGATGAAATTGTAATATCATGCCCACTTAAAAGAGTTCAAGTAAAGTACAACGTTATGATTTTCGAATGAAACTTACCTTAATAATAGAATCATAACTAATCGTCAATAATTGAAGAATTTCGTCACTGTATACCAACGGTGTGAAGAACGCGGCCTCATTACCTCCCTTGACCTGCCGTAGGGTCGCCTGTGAAGCGCCTTACTACAGAACGGTCAACCGACCTGACGTCGTCTGTGTATATGTGACGTACGCTGTGAGGCTCCTCGACGAGCTGCCTCAGCAAACACGTTACGCTGATAGGGTCATCATAACCCACGAGTGTTAGGGTGATGAGGCGGCCGTGTCTACACACCCTGTAGTAACACTATCTTGTGCACGCCGCTAACTTGTCAAAAGAAGAGTACATCATCTCCATGATACACCGTTCGTGTAAATGCCGAGTTCGTATCTACTCGGTCCTACATGACACCTACGCGATCTCACCAACTTTACGTGATGATTCCACTGCTGCTAACTTGCCCAGCTTGACGGAGCCTATTTCTGCCAAACAAGGCTGCTATGGATTCGTTAATATCAATAAATGGGTCAGATTATATAGATTTATAAAAAGCTACTTTACTTTACAAACTTCTAACCGAAAATAATTCTAACCGACGGAACTCTAACTTTCTTGAAGTTATCACGTATCCGACATCATCTATTTTAGGCAACATTATAATGACTAACGACAACGAAATGTAGTTTTGGTTGATTGTGTGATTCTCAACACAAACGCAAATATAAAATTTTGTGACCTGCATCAATCAGAAGACCTGTGCAACAAGGTAGAGGTAAATGCCACAGTTAATGAATTTATTGTTGGATTGCTTAGTTTGCATGGGTCCCAGCTGTCGAGGACGTGTAGAGTTCAAAGGTGGGGTTTTGCCCAGGAATTCTTCACTACGGAGGTTAATCCGTTGGTGTTCTTTTGAAAAGAGTTGCTAATCAATAACAGTTGGGAGATCATACGGGAGATTTTGATGATATGTTTATCACCTCACATTATTTCGATGTAAGACATTTAACCATTAATATTGTGTTAAGATATCCGGTAGATTAGTGGCAGAAACTCATTAACGCTGATCGAATGCATTACTTTCACGCACAGAGGAAGAAAAGAATGATGGTGTGTATTGGCAAAAGAAAAACTACCACAACAATTGGTAGTTAAAATCACTATCGGGAATAGTTTTCGGCGTCCGAGATCGCCATCAATAATTTGCATGTAGACGGTGAATATCACAATGCATTGATGTTTCCATCTAGTGCTACGTTTCCGGTGCAAATGCGTTTTGATCATACACCTGGAATGATATCGAAGCTTATGTTATTAGAGATTAAATATCTAACCTCAGAGTTGCTCCTATGGTAACTACCTTTTTGCGTCCGCTACACATTCGAACTGACGTCATTTGGCTGGGTATGATTCAGCCTAGCTATCCATTTGTAAAGCATCTTGACCAACTGGATCAGTAGAAGAGCATACAATTAGTCGACCAACAGGTAGAAGCAGGTGGGTATGGGATAAAGATGGTACAATTGTTCCCAATCAGAACAGCATTCTTGCTTTGGTGCTATTTCGAGGTTGGGGTTTGAATTGGTTAGAGATACCATCTCACTAATCTGGTACCACTTGGTGCAAAATGTGTAGCCTGTCTTAAAACGCAGAGCAACGTAAATGAAGTTGGTGTTGTTTTCACGTAGGATTAGAAGACCTTGTTAGTTTAAAAGGGTACAAAAGGAACGCAATTAATATTCATGATAACACTTACCCAGCTTTTTATTCATTGTGACTAGAATTTTGCATGCGACTTACAAATTGTTTTGTGAATATAGACCTTTACATTGCTGTGTGGCTCTATCAAGTCAGACCAAATGAACAAGACAGCAGTGTTGTGAATAATTCAACGCTAACAAAGAACAGTTCAGAAAATGCAGTCTTTTGCGCGCAGTTAAGGCAAATATAAAACATGGTCACTTGAAACAATTTAGTCGCTTCAATCAATGAAGCAAACACATCACTAATACAATTTGTGCTGCGTATATATTTTCAATGGCCGACGCCAGCAATTGACATTTGGGCCTCGGAGCTACCAACCTCAGAAGGCAACTTCCGTCCTGGTGAAATACCCACACACGCTTCGGTAGTAGCACCAGTCATCATATCAGTGAATACACGATGTCGATGCTGTTCAGGTATGGATAGGAATTAGTCTGAATCAGTTTCCGTTATCATCGAGGAATTCACCGAAGACAACATGTTTAATTCATTGTTTTCATGCAGGCATATGCTACGATTCCAAGTCTTTGTATCGTTTCTGGTCAGCGCTACTATACATAGAGAGTTCCAATTCACAGTGGAGCATGGCGTGTCGGTAGATGCTGATAGACTGTACCAGGTAGAGGTGCTAAGCGCCGAGGAATGTCTGGTGCATTGTATGCAGAATAACCGTTGTGAAGCCGTGGTGTACTTTCCCGGTAAGGGATATTCCTATACATGCGACATACTCAATAGTTCAACCATCAAGGGGAGACTATTTGGCAGGAAATACAATGAATACGATTACATATACGCAGGTGAGCTTAAGGTTAAGAACAGCCAAGGCGAAAATGAGGTGGCTGGTGTATAATGTGCAAAACCGCGTACGGTAGTATCCCTGTTGGTGGAATTATACAGTTTTACCGTATAACACTGAAAGGCTATGTTTACCATCCAAGATATTAAAATGGAATTGATTGGATCTCGCAGTTTTTGCTGGGATGTAAGCCAGCTCTGAAGTTTGGTCTGCTATAATGAATGGATATATATATATGTACATATATATGTATATATATTACATATATATGTATATATATATATATATATATATATATATATATATATATATATATATATATATATATATATATATATATATATATATATATATATATATATATATATATATATATATATATATATAGATTGCTCCGAGCACGACATTTTGTTCACAAACGGCCAACCTTTCTTAGAATTCGTTCCACGAATGGATATGCCACTATGTTTGTACAAAGACAATCCACTTTTCTTTCAAAGTGCTCGACCATTGTAATATGATGGCTAAGTTCTATACAAATAAAGATATTCTTTCACGAATGATTTCATTGGATTATGAATATTACAGCAAAATCAAATTAGAGCAACAAACCATTCGCTGGCATAACCTGAAAAACTTAATGTTTTCCCTAAAACCATACATACTTCAAATGATCGAAATGTTGAATTTATGTATTAAATGATTTGATTGATTTAAAGATTTTATCACCGAAAACTAAATTTTCACTCATTTTTCATCTTTCTACAGCATTGAATTATAACGCAAATGCTACTGTTGGTTTACAATGATCATATGCATAACGAATATGATTTTTTCTGATCTATGATGTATGAAAAAGATATATAATATCTGTATTCCGCAATATATATATGGGCACGAAAGGTAGGGTTTGTACATATAAATTAGTATGTAGACCATTTGTAGACGACCATTAGAAGACTAAAAGCATAAACTTGGAATAAAATGTGACAAAAAATGCTTATATTTACATTTAAATCATTTAAACTATGCCTAATGAATAATAACAAATCATGTACTCCACCACGAATGGTTGGAGTCAATAAATGGTTGCAATCGTATATATATATATATATCGTATATATATATATATATATATATATATATATATATATATATATATATATATATATATATATATATATATATATATATATATATATATATATATATATATATATATATATATATATATATATATGTAATATATATATATATATATATATATATATACATATATATATATATATATGTACATATATATAGATATGGGGGGATATATATATACACATATATGGAAATAACTATATATATATATCTATATATATATATATATCTATATATATATATATATATATATACTCTCTATATATATGTATATATATATATATATATATTATATGATATTCACAGGAGCAAGAAAAGTCAGTAGACGTTTGTAAATGCAGATCAAGCCATAGGGACTCATGCTCAGAGCAAACATCTTTCCATTTCTATATGCTACACCATGAACAAACCTATCAGCTATATATATCATACTATTCAGGGGTTTTACTGTCCTGTGAAACTCTTCAATATCACGATATTCTATATTTGGGGATGGATGCCGGTTAATTTGTATATAGACCACCAAAATGATAACTTGTAAGCGATTGGTGTTGTCACTGATTGGGAAATATATAACATTTAAGTCAACCTTTCTACAGCCCCTGTGGATGCGGAAGAGGTGTAGGAATTGTCACACTGAAGTCGGCAAGATATCTGAAGGCTTGTCATAGACTCTGAAATAATTAAGACTAGTGGCTTAGGTAGGCCATATGATAGGTGTGGTCGCTGAGGTAGGTCATATGACAGGTATGGTCGCTGAGGTAGGCCATGTGACAGGAGTGCGTGCAATTTCCATGGTGCATACAAGGACAGAATTTCATGTTTTCTGAGGCAATCATGGTCCACCATGCTGTCTTATTATGTCCACAAAGATATAGGCCGGGACGTACATGGACACTGTATGGTGTTTCATTGCGGAAAGATGCTCCTGGAGAAGTAATAGGGTAATGGGAACCAAATGGTGGATTTGACCACAAAAGAGGAAAGAGATCGGCTTCATTGATGGCTTGACTGTCAGCTCCGGTCTCGGACGAGCCTGCAGCATAAGGAATTCTTCGATGCAATGAAGACCAAAATTGTGGCGTAACTTAGCTCATTTTTGCATGAAATTCGATTGGTTTGAAAGAGTAGAAGCTGATATCCGCTGTGTATGTTCGATTCCTGAACAAGACACGCCTGCGGTATGAGACTCTATGCTAGATTTTCGCGCTATGCATGTGCTGTGAATCCTTCTTGTCCATGTGACAGACAATGTATCAGACATTCATGGATGCCGATCACTTCAATATGGTACAGAATCTGTCACGCTGGAAATGATGTGGAAAGGTAAGTGCCTCTTTGTTATTGTTCAGAGGTAGCGTATTCAAATGTTTAGTCAGCAATTTCTCTTTGCTATAAGTATTTGATTCTGACGAATTACTTGTAAACTGATGTCGTTTTCCACAATCTTAAGATGTTATTTTTTACGCACAATGGTTAATTTTGTTGTACTAGCTGAAACCCAGTTCATATCCAGCCTTGCAGTACTAAATGTCTTTTCAAAAATGAAGTCATTCGATTACGTACAGGGCACGGGCAATGTGACTTAACGCGGCTTTTTTTATACGGTATCCATGTCATCTAATAGTGATGAGCCCTTTTTTTCCTGCAAGTTAATGCAGACCCACTCCTGAATGATTGCAATAAATGCACACACACACACACACACACACACACACACACACACACACACACACACACACACACACACACACACACACACACACACACACACACACACACACACACACACACAACGTTTTACACACACAAACATACACACACATACAGACACGCACGCACGCACATGATTTCATGTTTGAGTTTAATGTTGGTGCATGCAGGAAACAAAGTTTAACTCAAAACTCAAGATCTTATTGGTTTTGGATACAATTTATTGTTTAATATACAGCTTTGACATCGAATCCACTCGTAAACGCAGATATAACATCGAATATTACTCAACACGCAAGAATCAATATCATATGTACGTGATTTTGGCAAACAAAGAACTGCTTCATGTGGATGTGGCTAACAGTAAGCTTATTCATGCAATTGTAAAAAATAAATGGATTTTCTTTGCGTTTTAAGATGTAGATTAAACACATTGTGAAATCCATATAATGGAACAATAGCTTATACAGTGCAAGCATAGGTACAGATAAAGACACGCATACCATGTTAAATCCAAATGTATATATATATATATATATATATATATATATATATATATATATATATATATATATATATATATATATATATATATATATATATAATAAATGAGATATTTCATATGTTCGTATTTCATATATTACGATACATTCCGTCGAAATGCAAAATTTGTGTTTGTCTGCTGACGAGGTTTTTAGTTCGATTATTCTATGCTGTGATTACTCTAGAGAACATTGCAAGAAGGGCTTCTTGGATATGTTGTATAGCCTTGGATACATTGCGTACCGTTACGCACAAATAGAATGGATAGATATTATACATGTATCAATGTAGAATCAAGTTTTCTGATAAACCAAATAAATATAAAGCGAATTTTTCCCCTTTGCACCAACGCAAATCCTCATTTCATCACACCATCCATTACATGCTCTTGATAATATCATTTATACGATTGAAAATCAGCAGTAAGTTATCAGCAGTGAACATTAAATGCATACAACAAAAACATGTAAAGGATATCGACAGAGTTGCTGAAGTCTGTATGCTTTCATAAAAAGTTTAGACAAAACCATTATTTCTGAGTCGGTTGCCTTGGGCTGTGCCTATGTTGCCGTTCAATTCAGTTTGTGCGTTCATATTTTCATCTTCATCGTCAATCATGATTTTGCGTGCTGGTGCTGCGTTCTCGGGACCTACGTGCGCAGGTCTCATTGGCTCTGTTTTATTGCCACCTTTCGTTGATTTCTTAACGTCAACATTAAGAGCTCCATCCTCACGAAGATCGGAAATGTCCCATATCCGAAGCGTGTGGTCATGTGATCCAGTGAACAGCCGGCCTTCTACTATCTATGAAAAGCAGGGAAACAGATTAAAACTGGAAATCTGTATCCCCGGATAGCGATATGACATGAAAAAATTAATGTTAAAACGCAATGTAATATATTGCAATATATGTTGCATTAAACATATATTCCATTGAGTATGATTACTGGAATATTTCAATTGAAGAAATTGTTATGTAACATGCCATATAGACAACGCAACACTGTGTAATTGGAAGCAATGCCGATTTCTGGACTACTACTTATTGTCCAACAGGTTTAGCAATGATTTGTACATATTTAAACTTCATCCAAGGAAGTAACATAACACTGATAGTTATCTATTTTACAATCCTTTTTGTTTGTGATACCTTCGTAAAACTTGCATTTTAAGAAAATGAGAAAGGTAATCAAGACCGCTAAATGACTTATGATGTGCAGCAGTATGTGAGTATAATACATACGGATACATAAGCATGACAATGACATTTGCAGTAATTTAGACGTAGATACCATACTCGGCGAAAGCGACGCACTACTCCCAAACAGGCCATTTGTAAAATGAAATACAAAAATAGAAGAAATAACAGCAGATGATCAAAGCGACAATCAAGCATCGTATGCTTCTTGGCATTGTCAGACAGACATTGGTTTTTAGGAATGGGGCGAATTGCGATAGGTCACTGTCGGTTTCTACCTGCATACAGTTGACAGATAGTTCATGGCCTTCCATGACTGCTTTCAACGCCGCCGACCTGGCTTCAAAACATCGTATTATGCCGTCTCCACACGCCGTAAACACTGCAGTTTATGCCCATGCAACCAAACATAGAAACCGTAGGTAAGTTACACAGGAATGCAAGCAACAACAACCACGAAACTCAAGTATCGAGTCTCCGTACAAACTAAAAATACTCCACAAAACTCCACTGGAAAACACTGATTGTGATAGCCATTCCTACAATCAGACTAGATGAAAACATTACTAAAGACAAGCATAGTCTATACACATCTCAACATCAACATTTCCTTATATGGTAGAGTCGAAAAGCTGCTCCAATAAGGAAAAACTATGCAGTAGCAAGCTTAACTCATCACTCATTACGACAACATAATACAAAACATATGGGGAAATTTCTGTTACAGTGTCTGGTGATATCGTAATACAAGTCCGTGAAAGCACTAATGACCAATTTAGCTTTGTGTTTCGACCATTTCAGTTTGCTGTTATATGGGAAACGTAACACTACATAATCCACAAAGTCTGAATAACAAAATGAAGCCAAAGAGACACATGATAACCACATTCTGATAATGATATCGCCATGTCAGCATCATCGTGAAAAAACATTCCAGAACTACGGCGCAGCTTGCAATATCTTTCAGGCCAGGAGGCACAGAGCAACCAATGTGACGTCATACATGCATGTTGGTTGACAAAACTATAACACACAAGCCAACATCGCGACAACCAGCTGCATACAATAACAATTCAGTTAGACCTGTAATGTATTCACAGCCGCTTCATGCCCTGAAAATTGCCGTTTCATTGTTGCTGACTTGGAATCAAAAGAGCGCACTACGCCATCACCACATCCTGTGAAAACTGTTCAGAAGCATATTAACTCTTGATTCAGGGGCACACCATAAAGAAACTCCAGAGCATTTACAAACAACCATGTTTATTTGTCATTCACCATTTGACAGCAGTAATTGCATTGAGACAACCCAATTATTTCACTTAGGAAAAACAACGAAAAGCTTACAATTATATATTAGACAAACATCATTTTCACTAACCTAGGCCTTTATTGTAGCGTATACATGACACTGTATGCTTGTGGCCTTTGTAAGTCCTTGTGCAGTCGCCGAACTCCACCACCCATGACTTGCCCGTTAGGTCCGAGCTCCCTGTATAGAGCATCTTATTGACCACCTGAATGCGAGTGCAACAGCAGTTGGTCACATGTTTTATGTAGCAAGTCACATAATGATATATTCATCCGCAATCATTGTTAGTCACTCCCTGACCAATACAAACATTGTAAGTCATTTCATCATCTTGAAGCACAACCTGACCACCACTAAAACAACAGTTGTGGACCACATATTAATGCCATGGCAAACGATGTGCTATTGGAAGTGGTCCGAACAAACTGACATGAATTAGAAGGGCTACCAATTCTTCTATAAACAATCGATGGTTCTGTTTACCTATGGCAATGCTTATGGTAATATTTGGCCTTACGCCACTTGCACCAACGAGGTGAAATCGCTACGATGACGTATGAGGAAAATTGTGATGCTTTGGTAGCTCCTCCTAAGTGCCAACGTCCTCTTGGCACAAAGACGTTACCCAGACCGGGCTGTCAAACCCACGTTACAGGGAAGAAGATCCAGAAGGTACTATTGAGCTACCTCTCTGAGATGGGACCGCATTTATGACGATCAGCGGAGTTACGGCTAACCAGATTTTTACCACTTGCGGTCAAACCCACAACCTATGGGTCGCAAAGTGAAACAGTTTATCACTGCGCCACGAGAACCGGCTCCTGTTTATGGCAATATCAGCCATGAATGGTTGCCTCCTTCTTCTACGTCTACACCCAACAACAGAAGACATGGCTGACTGGACGGGCAATGTAGCTGATATATTCTTTAAACGATTTAAAACTTCCTTCCTCACGCTTTAACACTTATTGCATCACACTTAATCACGTGTTTCATCACCTTAAAGAACTTCTTTCTTCTCGCTTAAACATTTATGTCATCACGCTTAATCATTTGTTCCTTTACATTTAAAAACCACTTCGTCTCGCTCATTTCTTCTGTAACGCTTAATCACTTGTTCAATCACTCTTATAAAACGTGTTCCATCACGCTTGAAGACTCCATCCATCACGCTTAATCACTTATTACATCACGCCTAAACAGTCCTTCTATCACGTTTGAACGCAACAACCAGCCCAAGAACCCCGACATGCTCAAACACACTAAGTTAACAACTTAAGAGGAGATTGTAAACATGCTTATAGCTGGGCTTAACCCTCCTGCTTCCTCGAGTTTTCCACTCGCGTCTCTAGTGTTGATTGCTGCTGTCCTTACCATTGATGGGGTTTGGTGGTTCTGAACGTGCCGTGTAGGTATGGCTGAAGGCTGAGGCTGGAAGGTTTTAGGTTAACCAATGATAGAATTGATCGGGCTCATGATGAGGATGATTTGCACAGTGTGGGATTTGGCTCATTGGGGAGGAGGGACGGAGAAAAAATGGTGAACAGGATATGGCTCATTTGGAAGGAGGGATGGTAATGGTGAAAAATGGTGAATTGGATTTGGCTCATTGGCGCGTTGGGGCGGTTAAGTAGAGGGTATGGTGAATTAGGCTTGGGTCATTGGCTTGATGTTCGTAGTGTTAGAGTGATTGACAGGTGGGATGGTAAGGCTGTGGAATGGGCAGTGGGTTTGGCCAATTAGCACCGATGGTCAGAACCACGAGGGATGACGAGGGACTCGGCTCTTTTGGACAGTAAGTCGGTAGTGGAGAACGGTGCTTGGTTAATTGACGATACATGTCAGTCACGTTCGGAATAGAGTGCGGTGCTTGGAATATTAATGTGGCAAAAAATTGATATTTTACTAATAAGATATGATAATGTTGGACAGTAATCACTGCGGGATGGTGAGAAGGACTATGACGAGATAGCACGGTAATGCAGAGGGGTGGTGAGATGGGTCTTGGTCGTTGTCGTGGATGTGAAATTATACTAATGTTTAAAATATAGCAAAATCCTGTCGTGGTTTATGAAATGGCGAGCATGGCTTCAAGTCAGATTTAAAAACCAAATAATTGCTTCAAATCGATTGACACACAGATTTGAAACAACGGATACAACTGCTCATTTTCAATGATTCCAAATAGATAAGTTCATCTAAAGCTGTAAATCTTAACCCATGTCACACTACTGGTATCATCAGCATGGTAAATATAATCATCATCACCATCGTCATCATCATCATCATCATCATAATCATCATCATCATCATAATCTCCGTCGTTAACAGTAACAGAAACGGCAGGAACACCAACAATAATGACATTCTTTAAGATACGACGAGATATTTCCTATTGTGTTCTAGATCAAACAAGAGTCCATCGATTTGCCATGTCATTTGTCATCACAAAGTTCAGAATACATAAAAGTAGAGAAAACACCCGCGATTGCCAATATGCAAGATTCTATAAGACGTTTTCAATCATGACAAAGGGTCGCACCTTAAGATATTAAATTAATTGGCGCTTAACGTCGCTTTAAACAACAAGATGAATTACGCGACTACGACAAATGAGCTCTATGATATCATTGACATAGCAAACACGTTGCCGTCGCGAGATCCTCGGGCGAAACAAAATAACGAATTACGCAAGGCGCTACTCACAGTAAGGCAGATGACGGATGCGCCATGCCCTTTGAACACGTGCTGAACTTTGCCAGTAGCGGTGTCCCAGCTGACGACGGTCTGGTCAGTGGATCCTGTTAGTAAAGTACGGCCCAATGGATCAGTCGCCATGCACGTTATAGCGCCAGTGTGGTGTTTAAAGGAGAACAAACACTTCCCAGTTTCAAAGGACCAAGATCGAGCTGTGAAATCAGCCGAGCCCGTTATAAGAATGTCCTTGTTAGCTCCCATAGAGTCTTCTTCACTATCGTCGTCGTTTGGGCATAAAGATAAGTGGATAAACTCCCCGTTTGTGGCCGGAAAATACACGAATGCATTCAACAGTGTCAAAGTCCCAACACCGAGATGTTTGGTCGTATGAGGAAATGAAGATGAAATCACATATTGAGGCAAAGTGTGTTCTTGTATGGCAACGAATCGCGCGGGGGTCACGGCTGTAAGAGAGTCAAACACCGACCCCTGATTCCCATTCCAGACACTGCTGTCTTTCACTACCTGCTATGAATGATGCGTTATTTTGTCTTCACAGTATTACGCCAAACCTTATAAGACACCCTGCTCGCAAGACGACATCACTAGGTGGTGACCTCAGCATTATTGAACACCCATATTTTGTGGCATGCATATTCTCTTTACTTATAAAGCGCAGAGTTGTCTCATAGATTTTGTTCCTCAGCCTGACATTGCGGGGCTCGAAAGTTGTTGCATTCACTGTACATGTGTATTGTGTAAGGGTTATTTGGGGCCTTTATACAATATACACTGTTTACTACCTAGCGCCTATTCTATATCATCATCCCAGCTATTGAGTTATTTGCCTGGAGGGGGTGGGGGTAGGCAATATGAGATAGATAACAATCTGCCCAATCACCATTGAAGGTGGGTCACAGGGATGGATATAAATTCTTGGGCCCTTGTGTCTTGCCAAAACTTGTGAGCAGACATCATGTCAGGAGGTTTTTTACACTAGGCTTATCTTCACTACAGATTACTTTGCAGCTAATTTTTGCATGAAATCGGCGCAGACTTTTTCGAATAGTTTTGTCTCGTAATCAATATCTACAGCACCTACATCATCCAATGGAACTTAGATATATTGTCAAGAATTAGCTTGAATGCTTCATAAGAGATCTTTTCCCCGGTAAGAGCGGTAGATATATCACTTGTAACCATGTTCAGCGTGTTGTCAGCCAGGACACCGACCTCATTGTGCTTCTTGGCTTTGATCAACAGCATGTGGCAGATCAACTTCCTGGCCACTGAGAGGCAGCAGCAGGGCACGGCTCCTATCTTGAGCCCAAGCACAATAGGCACAATGACAACGACCTATATCATATGTATGGCGAAGACAACCCCATACAAGTGATATTACCGCTTCGTTGCATATTGAGAGAGGTCTGCTGTTCTATCTGGGTTATTTTCGAGGTCCATAAATGCCTGTTTTTATTGACATCTTCACCAAGCAGGTCCCGCCTTCGAAGTCCCTTAACTGTAGCTTTAATTCATTTACAGGAATGTTATAAGTTCAATTAGGCGTGACATAACACTTTAAAACGCAAGCGGCAATGAAGTCCCCCTGGAGTTGATAATATCACCTTCATTTAACTGTATAATAGGTCAAAGGTTTTCGTAACATAAGGTTGTTTCCTCGGCTTTATCAAGTCAGAATCTGGTCAAATACTTCCATCTAGCAACTATTTTAGCTCTACGCACTGCCACAGACATCTCCATAAGTAGTATCCGTCCACGCGATAACATGGCATAGCCACAATCACTTTTGTATGAACCTGAACCACCAATCGCCCCGCAAATCAGCCCCAACGCCACCTGCTGTTTTATGGGGGCCAGTTGTATCTAAAGCGTAATTACTGGCTTCCGCAAAGCTTTTCTGACGGCCTCCTCATTCTCTGTTTGTTGGCAGCTTTCTTTGGTGATATGGGGTCAGGCAGCCGACACTGTTTGCTAACTCACTTGTCAAGGCATCCAGTCAAAGTATCACCAGATTTACCTACTACACAGGCCTTCTTAGCTTATTCAAAGAGGTCTGGATCAGTCTTTTTCTGTTGAGGTCCATAGATACTGGATTTTATTGACATCTTAGAAAATCAAGGACAACACTAACAGGAAACTATGGACCCGTAGCTGAACCTTCAACTCATGCCCAGGTCCGCCAATAACACGCATTAAGGTAGGATTAGGGATGTTTGTGGTTATGATATCATCAAAAGAGGCATACTACAAGCCCAGTCAAACATGTTGTGCGTGGTACTGACTTGATCGAGGTGGACGTAAAGTTAATTGGAGGAGCTACTGTCGCCTGAGTAATTACCTGAATAAATTCACAGCCTACCTTGGCCGTCATCATGACCCAACATTTTCAACACTCTCCTTACTGACATGCTCTTTTTGCATATATATATATATATATATATATATATATATATATATATATATATATATATATATATATATATATATATATATATATATATATATATATATATATATATATATATATATATATATATATATATATATATATATATATATATATATATACATATATACACCAATTCGTGAAATATAATAACCATTGTGGACAAATAATAAATTTAGCTATCATCAATTATTATGCACATTCTAATAATCTCTTTGAAATTATCAAATGTAAAATAGAATACTATTATCACTTGTTATTTCAGGCAAACATTTTCAATCCTCAGAAGGTCGTCCACAAAAGAAAAGACCCTATTGCGCACCTGCCTATACAACCTTTTGAGGCTGTTTGTTGTATCAGAATAGAATAATTTTCTGCACCAAAGCATTCAGAATTATTATTATTGAAGGATATGATAGTTTTTTTTAACATTTATTGTGTTTTGCTGGATTAAAAAATATAAGATAGATAAATCTTTGAATAATGCAAAATACTTTATTCAAAATGCAAGACTTACCATTATTCCTGCTCTTTGGATCGAAGTATTTATGGTTGATGAGACGTTATTCCGCATTTTGAAATATCCAAAGAAATATATTGACGGGTATTTTGACCAGACAATTGGATTGACTTAACGTATATATATATATATATATATATATATATATATATATATATATATATATAGAGATATATATATATATATATATATATATATATATATATATATATATATGTATATATATATATATCTCCTATATATATATATATATACATATATATATATATACATATATATATATATATATGTATATATATACATATATATACATATATATATATATATATATATATATATGTATATATATATATGTATATATATATATATATATATATATATATATCTATAGTATATATCTATATATCTCTCTCTCTATATATATATATATATATATCTATCTATATATATATATATATATATATATATATATATATATATATATATATATATACTTATTATCCTATTCATATTGGGTCTTAGTGTCACACCTTAATTACTGGGACCTCTATGATTTGCGTTCGATATTCTAGAAAAAAAACAAAACGTTAACCTTCTTTTAACCTGCCTGAGACTATATAAACCTGTATATATCAATGTTTTCAACATATTCCATGTGTTATATTCCACCCTCGTAGGACATCACTATTAATTCAGATCCATTATTTTAATAATGTCTTTCCCAACAATTAATATTTAGAATGGCGCTGAACGGATGGAAATTTTGGAACTATGATGCGCACAACTTCGTTGACGAGATATTTGATTAGGTAATGTTATGACAACGGGGAATCTTTTTATGTCTCTCTTAGCGCAAATGTGCTGCACCAAGTGATATGATACAATGAAAAGAGAGGCAATTACCACTTACGACCAAGCTGCAGAGGGAATGTTTTTGGACGATGCATTCAAAACAAACCCTATTTTATCGACAGCAATGGTTAATAGTTCATTGATATCGACTGCCATAGAATATTATCTTTCAACAAGTAGTGTCACTAATCGCCTGTGTCGGATCGTCGACAATATTGGTCACATAATAGCGAATATCATTTTAAAGTTGATAAAAATCTTTTACACACTTAATGCACACATAACAAATAGCATTTATGCCATATGGATGCCAAAGTTTGTTGCAGTCATGCCTACCTGCCTCTGCTTTATCAACTTTTTGTTTCTTGGTGCCGGAATCATTATCAATCACTTCCCCTGTTCATGGTAACTCTGCATATATACATTCACATTGCATACTGCACATACATGGTAAAGCACAAGAATCAGTGATGAAGCTGCAAATTGCTATATGATGTGTGTCGTAAACAGTTTTACTAAATTTTACCCTCTCTACCTTAAAGCTTCTGGCCCGCCAGTTGCTCGTCAGTTATTCCTTAACCCCAACTTAACTAACTCATTAAGGGGCGACCTCATTGGTGAACCTGCTAGAAGCCTCTCAGCCAATAGCATTCGCTGATGGGGGACAGCCTCCAAAAGTTACGGGATATATAAGGGAGTGAACACACGCAAAATCACCAACCAAAATTAAATATCATCCTTTTCGGTCACTTTGATAAATAAAGTAGTAATCCTGTCTTTAATAGAATAAAGTATATTTCGCCTCTTTCGGCCCTACAAAGTCGTTTTTGTCTTCAATTCATCACGTATTCAAAGTCGACAGAACCAAACTCGACATGTGTCTGATGTGTACTCATGCAAGCATTACAAACTTACTCTCAGTAACAGAAGTTAGTTCATCCACATCACTACCTTCTGTATCTTCTTCGTTTACACTCGCAAGATCTGCATTAGCCAAGCAGTTGTTCTATAAATAGGCCCACATTAAGTCCTATCTCTTTGCCAGCACAATGTGGTAGGTTGTTCGCTTAAGTGACAAAAACTTGTCAATGTAATTTTATTTGAGGAGCATTGGTGACCTTTGACAGATATAATTTCCTGGTACATTCATTTCCATTGATTCACTTTGCCATTCTCAACTGTAAGAAGGAGCTGTCAGACCTTGAAGCAAAGCCGGTTTGAAGCATGAAATTAATCATAAATGCCCTGCACCAGGATAAAATTAACAGCCAGAGGATTTGGTTTGGCTTGATGAATGACAAACTGATGTATACTTATCACAGTACTGTCATAAAAGAGACACAGAACATAGAAAACATGGATACATTTTCTTTATACTGAAAATACAAATCTACCTTTGATAACTGTAAAGCAGAATGTGACAGCCAGTTACATTCCCGATGGGTCTTTGGATCATGGCCAAGATGTTTCGCCAGCATACCAAGCTCACCCTCACTCATGTCCAAAATCTGTACAAGGAAGCAAATACCTCTGCCTACTAGTGAACATCATAATATACAAACTGTAAGTATTGATGTCAACAAAATATTAATATCTCAGACATACGCAGAACATTTACTTGCTAGACTGTGGCAATGTACTTCCTCAATTGTGTAGATTTGATGCGTTGTGGGTGTTGCAAAATCAAGGGCAACTTCCTGCCAGTTCCTCTAGCTCAGTGTGTCCAATCATTGGAGTGTCTGCATTTAGGCGCACAAATAAGAAGGGGCTTGTTGCTTGGACACCAACATTTGCTCTTATTTTTAAAAGCACTTCTAATGCCCTTTTACCATTTGGTGGAAGGAAAACATCACTGATTTTACCTGCAGCAATTATCATGTCGTGGATAATCCCATGCTCAGCTCTTGGTTAGGATCCTTTCTCCAGACTCGTGTTGCTATACATTCATAAACATTACTATCCTTGACTTAAGCTCTCCTTCTTTTGTTGAATAAATAAGTCTATACATTGTACATTTGGACAAATTTTACCAATCTGATGCCCTTCGATTCTTTCAACAATAATGTGGAGGAGGGGTTTTCCCCTTCTAAGTGCATTTTTTAGCTCGAGGTTCATTACTGCTAGAATTGTCAAGTGATGTTTCCTTGTCTTTTCTAATGGCCCCGCAGTTTTGAAGATGGTGCCACAAATTTCTCACACAATTGACAAGGGATAAAATCTGATGTTTGATGCTCTTTTGCACCAGTAGATACGCGGAGTGCCTCAATAATATGGCCATTTCCTGTTTTAAGCACTTCCACATTGTGCTTAAAATTACCCACATAGGCCAATTGGCCAAGGTGGTGCATTCTCTCTTTCGACCTTTTGCAAAGTATTTGAATGTCCACTATCCGTGGGTGACTTTTGTGCACAGTAATTTGATGGCGAGCAATTTTACTGCTGCAATTATCTACCTCTTGTGTTAATATTTGTTAATCAACAAGTCTTTTAGACTAACGTTCATTTTTATCAAGAAATAATCTTACCATTACTATTAAGTGATGTGTCGATGTGTGGCTCATGAAAGGCAGCAGCTGCATAACTCAGGAGGGAATCGGTTGCAGAAGTTGTAGTCAGTTGAGCATCGTCTCTCATTTCAGAGCATGCATCTACACATGATCAAGACAGATATGACATAGATGTGAAGATTTTGAATGACAATTGTTAGAGACGGCAGTTGACAATTGTTACTGTTTTGTGGAATGTTCTTACCAGTGTGGGTCGGTAATAGGTAGATTTCAGCCAATTGTGGGGCATCAAGTTCATTGACCGGGTTCACTTCAGGAGTAACAAATGAAGTTTCATCTGCACAACATGTTAATCAGTAGTTTCACCTACACGTGATCCTGAAACTTGACGTGAAAAATGTGTTTAACCAAATATTATAGTTATAACTGGCAATCAACCAACAAGATGAAACAGCAAGTCATAAAACAACAAACGGTTCTTGAAATGATCATACATACTATTGTCATCAAGCCAATAAATGACATCAAACTTTAATTAACGCATACCAGTATTGTACCTTTGTCCTTATCTAATACTGGGTCATCTGCTCTAAATATTTTTATCTTGCTCTGATTGACATCCATGCTAGATATGCCACAAACAATCTTTAAAATTCCATCAAGGCTAACCCAATTATCCCCTACCTTTCCATTCAGGCTTGTTATATATTGATGAAATATCATTCGTTTAATACAAATTTCCTCGACAGCTGCATATAAAATCTCAGTTAAACAATATATATATGACAGCAGTATATGAATAAACGAAGTGGCAAATAACTGCACCAGGCAGCGTTCCCCATACCGATATCTTGCGATTACAAATTTGTAAAATTATATTTCTGCAACAAATCGATTCATGGGTTTAATTGACAAAGGGTGTAGAATAAGCCCACGTTTCTCGACAGCAGGTCCTATTCATTTGAATAATTAATCATTATTGAACTAAAACTATCTGTGGAAAATAACCAGAAGGCTACTTACATCGCTTGTTCTTCCCAGAAACCACAGCATATTCTAAACGGGTGCAGTACATCAGTTCCATTCCTAACAAATCCTAACATATTATTTACATTACCATTCAGATTTGATATAGCCTCTTGTTGGATTGTTATGCAGCTCTGGCAGCTTCTGACAAACTCTCCTTCTTGTTTTACCCAATGCTGCTATTTCAAATCCATTACAAATATAATATCAACAAGTACACTGAGTAAATCAAGTATAAGGTTGGCACAGCTCTGCATTGAATTGGTTCGTCACTGGAATGCTAATGTCATATGGAGTGAATATAAAAACACCAAGGTGGTGGTAATATATGCTTCATATCGTGCGATGCAATTTGTATCAGAATATATAACAGTCAATAAACAAAATTTTACTGATGTTATTGAAAAACAATATTCCATAAATATCATTTGATGAATCTTGGGAGATACATAGCGAATCCCCGCCCCCTTTCCTTCTTCCTAATATAATAAACGTGTGCTTACACTGTGTTATGGTCAGTGAAAGCATGGCTGGTAGCATTTTTGCCTTTACAGGATAATTGCTTCACAAACTTCCTGCACATGACCTCGCCAATACCAAAGAAAGAAGAAGAATAAACAAACAAACATCTTCTTTTAAGGTCATTTGTGCAAATGCCTCCATGTGGTGGATATTTTCAACTACAACCTGGGACCTAAATGAGCCTGGCCTAGACATGCCCAAGTCAAGCTATTTAATGTGGCTTAACTTTAAATAGCAGGCCTCACAAATCGATTTATAAAATAATCGGTTGCGACCCTTAGTCAGATGGCCTGCTATATCTGTATATCGCTGCAACACTTCGGACATAACCAGGCATATTGACTAAATATTCTGCTTGGGCCGAAGTTATCTTTAGGGAGAGGGGGCAGGAGGTATGCTTGCCCTCCCCCATCTTCCCATCCGGGCTGCGGGTCTGCTCCTGAAGCTATCAGAGGAGAGACTCGCATGTAGCAGAGTAACATTGTAAAGCTGATCATGTAATTTTGTTAGTAGAGTGACCACAACTTATCCCAAGATATAGAGCAAAGAAAAGAATGAGTGCCACTCTCTGCAGAGCATTACTTGATGCTAGGGTTTTATTTGTGTTAGTTAGCATTCACAAACGCCGATATATGGAAGATCGACCGGTTGAATGATGAGCTGCCCAGTACACTTAATATTAAAAAGAACCAATGTGATACTAATTGACAGAGTATGGTACTTTACCAAACAATGTAGTACTGGACCATTAGCCAGGTAGTTGCATCTTTCTCACTCTCTATTAACATGGTGACTGTACCTCAAACACCACAAGCATTTTTCTAGAGGGCTGGCAGTTTGGTTGCATAACTGCACACACCAATATGTCTATACTTGAGGCTAAAGGTTCTCCTGGGAGCACAACGTCTTAATCCGGTGCAAAAGCGTGGGGGTGAGGAGCTGGGCGGGAAGGGTTGTGGGTGTTCGTATCGCTTTCCTTTTGTACCGTATTGTTTTACTTGAAGTGTGAAAGACCTTTGTTATCTGCCTCCATCAGAACTGACCTCAGCAGCAGCCGAGTGGACACATTCCTCAACTTGCTATCCCTGGCCAGCTGAACATGGTGCATGACATCACGGAGGAAAAAGGTTGGGTTGGGTATGGGTTAGAGCTTCGTCACTAAACTCATAAAGATCTCAACGAGGCGGGAGGGGACTGCAGCTCAGAATTGGCGAGGGAAAAGAGAAGCTGTGATTGGCTGTAGCACGTGAAGTAACTAGCACGTCATTAACCCTCCAGTCACAAATATCTACCTGCCCAGAACAGGCCCAATGAATATTTGCATGTCCGCATTAGTCCCTTACCTTTCCAGGTACATTGCTGCGCAGCCACTGATGAAGGGTTAGGGAGAGACGAATCTACAGAAAATACGTTACATTTGTATAATTTTGTAACCAAGTAGATTAAAGCGATATATAGACGTGGACCAACAATAAGTTTTTGTTATATTTACACTCATTTAACAAAGCTATATACGTCATCAAGACGCAGCGTATACTATATATGGACTTGTATTATTGGGTCTGTAACCCAATCAATTGTATATAAGCCATGGATCCAACAATAACTTTTCATAATATAAACACTCATTTTTAGAAGTTATGTACACAGTCAATAGGTTTTTTTCAGGAGGAGTGTTTTACCACCATTCCAAGGTTACTAGGGGTAAAAAATTCCCCCAGGGGTGAAAATTGTTCAGTCACCAGGAAACATATACCGCATTATCACTATTAGAAGCACAGGCCCTGGGACGGCATGAATATGTGACCAAAATCTGGTGAAAGTGAAAATCTGGTAAAGTGGATCAATCCGAAATACGACGCTGTGCCCATATGTCCCCTCCAGTGATCAGAACGTACACCCCAGGGAATGGGGACCTACAATAACACACATTGAATTATTAAACAATTAAAGGTTACAAAATGAGCAACACTCGTAAAGTTCCTATTAAAGGCCTTGCTGAACCCTGCAGTTGCTGTCTGATGCAAAACTCTTTCTCCTTATCCCCTCCCCCAAACGTTTTAATCTACGTCATTCTATATAAGTAGCATATCGATTACATTATTAATTGATTCAACACTAAACCAAGAAACACAGACTACAACACTCTCGTCCGGTATTATTAAAGATGAGGATTGGTAGCACTGCCTTCACCCTAGCCTCAGCAGCCGTGCAGTCCGACCGCAAAATTTTCTCACTCCCCATCCTCTCCCCTGGACATTTAAGTCTAGGTAATGGGTTATATTTACTAAGCTGAGAGTTATCTCAATGAAACTTTTTTTTTCGAAAATGACGGCATTTAGGAGTGCAACAGTTCCACCTGCTGAAAACCGCCAGTGTAGGAAACCATATGCCCCATGTAGGCTCGTTTATCACACTAAGCTGAACTACTTTACAAATTGATTAGCGGTAACGCACGACCGTACTGCGCGGACCATTTGAACTCGTTTCGTCATCACCCCAGTGGCCAGGGTTTATATGTATGGAGCCTCTTTGAACTGGGAGAGAGGACGGGTACTTTAGGATAAGGGTCAAAATACATTATAAACGTCAAGTTTTGGGTCAGGACCCAATCAATTTTAATAAAAGCCCGGACCAATCCGCCATGATATCTACTACAGAGTCATCTTGGGAAGTGATAGAGTTAGTATGTTATTCGAACTAGTTCTAAAAGAATGGGTCTGAAACGCCAATTGGCACAGTAATAATGCTAGCAAGTTATATTTCGCTTGCTATCTCGGATACCAGTGTCAAATTCACAGCACTTCACTGAATTTGTCTTCTGTTGCCTATGTAAGAAAATATCATCAACTGACTTGATCGTTTTCAGCACAGTGGTCCCCCTCATATCCGGTCACCCCTTCAGCCCGCCGATAGGGGCCAGATACGCGGGCTTGCCGAATAAGAGGGGGAAAGTCCGAGTACACCAACGTTGGGATCGTGACTCGGCCATTGCGCAACCTATCTGTCGGGTGCGATGAGGAGGGGGGCGGGGGCTTAGGGGGGGGGGGGTGCATTCGGGGTTGGGTTGTAGACCGAGTACAAAGCCGAAGGTGTGCTGACTCTGTCGTTGCGCAACCGATCTGTCGAATGCGAAATGAGCTGGGGCACAGTCCGAGTACACCAACGATCACTTTTTCAGCAAACACCCTAACCTTCATCCAAATCAGTCTGTATGATCAAAGGAATCATTCAGCCGCACCCTCTTGGACGGCAACTTTTTGCTTCGGTCACCTAATGTTTTCACAAGTCTGTGATGAAGTTTATCATTATCGGTGTTTTAGGGTACTTTATTTAGGGAATCATTGTGGCATTGTGTACTGAAATTTATCAATAACATCTCAGATAAAGAAGGTGTGAAGCAATAAACGCAGTAATGTTGTTGGGTTGCTGATTACAGCCAGCTTTTAATATTGAGTGGCTCCAATTTGCAAAACAAGGAAGGTGTGCTAGAACCAGTTTTCAAACGGCGCGTCGTCTTTTCGACTATGTGCAATCATATTTTAGTATGTTTAGAGGCTTGTCAACAACGGCCGGATAAAAGAGGTAGATTAACATTGCATGTCGTTCTAGCTCAGCAAAAGTGACCGTAATACGAGGGGGAGCACTGTATAAGATTATAATTTTAAATCATCTTGCACCAGTATGTATATTTAAGCACCAGTACCAGAGTTTGTTTAAAGCATTTTTCACAGCGTCATATTGCATCAACTGATACAGCATAGACGGAGAGGGGAGAGGATTTAAATTTTGTGATTAAAACATGTTATGTAAAGTATGGTTTTATACTAACATATCAATTCTCTTGGGCAACGCTGGACTTGTCACTGAAACTTTATCGAGTTAAGACTTCCCTCTTCCGAGGCATTCAGATCACATAAGGTCCTGCTCTGCCCGGCCGCCAACTCTGCTGACTGCGTTATACACAATTGGTTTTACTGAATTATTTGTAGCCTCCTTGATGAAATTATATATTAAGAAATACAAATTTAAAGTGATTAATTGTGATATATATGTTCAAAAAATTGATAGTGCGCATTTATTTTTACTAGCGTCCGCATCATTTTTCCAATATTGGCCCTAATTTGGACAACTATCATGCAAAACGTAAAATAAAATCTATATGTTTAATTACCTATGACCAATTACTATATAGAGGAGAATATAAGTGCAAATTAGTTTGTCTGTTAATCAAATGCCTCGTATCTAAAATATTATTTCAATAAAATCAAATGGGATACATCTGTTTAGTTACGGCTAAGAGTGTCATGTTCATTAATAATGAACTATTACCTCCAACTAACCATTACATTGGGAAGCATAGGTCATAGTATGATTGACTTCATATAATCATAGAATGGACGAATGTTTGTACACTTATTCATAACCCCTCTAAATTATAATATTGGGAAACAGCCACTCACTATTAAACATTGATATCGCATAACCACCAGCTGTTGTTGCAGCGTTGTTTTGCTGTTCCCTAATCAAAAAACGCTCTTAAATTATCGTTCGCTCAGCCACCGCCACTCGCTTCCGGATATCATGGTTCGAGCATTGAGTGACTCGTGCGCCTACGAGCCAATTCGCCGTGCTAAGACTTCAAAGTGATTCAGATACACACACAAAAAATCTCTACGATCCAATCGTTCACAACCCAGTTGAATGTAGCGCCTAAACTTTTCAAACCTCTTCGGCATCCTACTCTAACGCTGACGCGAAACTGCTTTTACTTGTCTTTACACAGCGGACGACAATCGTCTTACACAGGGGTAATAGTCCCGGGACAAGTTAACCGCATTCTTTCCCCTTTAACTTGATATCATCCTTTACCGCACATTACTATTAAGTCGAAGCGTGAACATTTCCGTGGAATGCGCGACAAAATCAGATACAACAGCATTTCCTGGGTACAATGATACCAACAGTCAATTTGCGCAGGTGTTTACAGACAAGTCAACTCCTGTGGATCTGAGAAAGTTTGAACTGAATTCTTTTGGGAAATGTCCTCACTACATTCTGGTTAATCTACGTGTGAGGATGTTGCAAGTCTGACAAAACTTTTATGGTTAGAAAACCCCAAGTAGATACGCATTATGTCCTGCTGTGGTTTGTCAGGTTGGCAGTAGTAAACTTTCGCTGAATAATAAATACTTGGGGGAATAACGTGCCTTACTCAAGAACCCGCAATGGAATGGAGCAGTAATCCCTGTTATAATCATTCGGTTTATGTATTCATGAAATCGTTTGGTCTCAGTGGAGATATTCAGGAATGTTTGTTGTTGACAAAACTAGCACACATCGTATAACACGGGCTGATATCAAGCGTCGCCCATAAGGTACGCAATAAAGCGGTTTAGTACATACTAACTTTGAATGTTTTTCTACGACGATTTTTGTGATTAACGATCCTGAAATAAAGCTGATCGACCAAGACATAAACGGAACACTTCAGTTGAGGGTGATCACTAAAAAAAGACGTGACTCGAATGCACTGGAATGTGGCGCGGGGTGAGATATTACAACGTGGGGTAGGTAGACATTCTGCTTTAAATACAACCTACGTTTGAGGATGTTGCAAGTCTGACAAAACTCTTATGGTAAAAAAACCCAAATAGATACGCATTATGTCCTTCTGTATTTTGTCAGGTTGGCAGTAGCATAGTCAGAACTATCTTCGAAGTAAGGCAAGGTAAGTGTAGGTTATAACAGCACACCAACACTCACATGTTATATGGTGCCAAGAAAAGTTAATAGATAAGATTGACCTGATTAAGCAGCCGCCTTCTAGGATAAATGAAGATAGAGATGGAAAAGATGACAATGGAAATGATTATCCTTGGGCAAGTCGCTACTAGCCACTCGCCGATTGACTGAAACAGGTCATTCCAGCCGCTCGTCTAGGTGAAATCAGGGGCATAGTGGTGTTTTGCAGATATGGCTCTAAAAAGCACTGCTCTACTCAACCACTTGGATCCCATTGTCAACCGACACGAGTCACAACCCACGGCCAACAGGTTGCCCCCTATTAGTCACCTCTTACGATATGCAGGAGGATACAGTGGGCCTATTCTAACCCCGGACCTACAGTATAGAGGGTTTATTTGTTAGAAGAGAGGGAAAAATGAAGTTTTCTTAGAGGATTGTTTTTTACTGGCTATGCCACGTATGGGAAGATAAAGTTTCTATACCCCAGATAGATTCCTATCGTCTACATAGTAAGAGTATCTTCGCGAATGACACTCGCCATGTCGCATTGTGAGTTTCATGACAGAGGTATATCTTAAAAGATACGGGATGGAGAGAAGAGATGAATTTTAAGACCAATGCAGGTCAAACAGTTCATTGGGATATTCCAATGAGCAGGTGTGATAGGTTTAACGGGATGACATAAATTTAAAAAAAAAATATTTTAAGCATGTTAACAGATTCACTCACACACCAAATCGTGAAAATGACTGCAACAGTCCAATTGACTTTGTAAATCAGTTTATTCCATATCACCAAAGTTCCAAACACGTGTCCTACTCAGAATCGCCTTCCTTTGACAAAGTCTCAATATGAAATCTCCCATGGACGCGGATCTTTGCCATGGCGCCGAAGATAAGACGTTGGGAGATTTTTCAGCGAAAATTAGCAGATTATACAGTTGACTTAAATTGACTGTATCGATTTATTTTTGGTCCTATGGAAGAGATAATCATATAGATGTGTTGAGGAGAGTCTTAGGTGCATAAATAGCGACACGTCATTTGTGGCCTCGAAAAAACTAGTCATCAGGAAAAACGAAAATGATTTAAATGAATAATCTTCACTGTTAAAAGAACAAAATCCATCATTGCACCATTTGTTGGCAGTTGTTATCTACATGATATTACCAAACGGCCCAAAAAACTGCCCTATCTAAATGAGATCGGCGAACAATTTGACCGCCCTAACTTGGGTGAAGTCTGATGCTTGCAGCCTGGCCAGAAATATATGGCCCCGAACATGGATTCTAGGTCAGCATACGTGCTGCTCTTTGAACCGTTTTAATGATTTAGCAGACCTGACAATGATGATGGTTATGATGATAACGCAAGCGGCCACGGAGTCGTGTGATATATTCACGAGTGCCGTTTAATGAAATGATCAAATACAGCAATCCATCCCATTCTAAGATTGAACAGCTTTCTCTCGTCCACTTGATCCATTTTCGATGTCGCAGCTTGACACCCCTAGAGATATGGATTACAAACCTCGGGTACAACACCCGTAAATAAAGACTGGATTAACCATCGGCTCATGAAAAGCGTATTTTGTATCATTATTGACATTTGGGTTATTAATGTGAAACTTGTGGACATTAAAATAGTTTTACTGTGCTTTAAGTGTTGTCTTACACACTCAAGCAGCATGGTAACATCGCGACAAGATACGGCACATACCACCCGAAGTGTGTCTCTACGAGGGGGGTGTGTAAAGTGCCCAATGATAGGGCTGTTACAATTACCGGATTTAACCCCATCACACTCCTCGATGGTCTTACGGATGTATATCTTTTTATTAAAATGAAAATAATTTATACATTTGAAAAAGTTTAACGGATCTTGCTAAATAAAGATCCCAAGTATATAAACATTGTGATATGATTTTAACTCTTAAGCGCAATAAAATATTGAATATCGTACATATAAGAGGGAGTAAGAAAATCATTGACAGCAGCGTAAGCAGAAGTTGACACGCTTGCAGGAGATATATGTGAACAGGCCCGTAGCCATGGTGGGGAAGGGTGTGTGGGGGGGGGGGGGGTTGATTCGAGCGGTCCGAACGAATGCCACTTGGCCCAGTGTGGTCCGCCTTACTCTAGCGCATAGATATATCGTGTGTCGATGGTGCCTTTAATTATGGTATTATAGCCGCATCAGTATGAGCCAGGAGAAAGGTCCCCGATTGAGGGGAACCCCCCCACCCCACTTAAAATTCTCGCTACGGGCCTAGTGAAATATCCTACCTTGAATCTGTGAGGTCGATTGATCAAATGTCCGGAACTGCCTTTGTGGCCCCTTGTGATAACTATCATTTTCAACAGGTAAAACAAGTGACACTACTGGATATTTTTTACATTTGAGACCCAAATTATAAAAACACAGGCCACAATCCCCGTTGCATCATCCTGATCATAGCGATTCTGGCATCATGTATTCGTTTTAAAAATATCAAGATGTCAAAACTTGACGAATTATGATGGCAAATTTATCAACCCTCATGATCAGTATAATCATAATCACCATCAATATTGCAATACTAATCGTCATTGTCTACATTATCATCATCATAATCATCATCATCAACATCATCATGATCATCATCACAGGGATGATGGGAATGTTGTCCCTATGGTAAGGTCAGTAGGGTCGTGATGTCAATTGTTTTGTGGGTGGGAGGGGGCATATCGCTATATGAACAGGACGGTGTTTGTGACCGACGGTTTAGCAATGGGTCCATATTTTCGATGGCCAAGTATACAAATGGGTTGGATTTTCCAACTAAACTGGTAGGTAAAGTGGCCGTTCAGGAGTAGATCTACCCAAATAAATTCACCTCACACAGCGTCCATAAATTTTACTACTCTCGATCTTTCATGTCTGCACTTCAGATGGTGGTATAAGATCGTCAACCATCGGCAGGGGCCTACTGTTACCTACTTGAACAACTGCTCAACGTTTTGTGGGTCTTGATGATGACCTTTGTGATAACCCTGCGACGATCCCAGTTTATTCATGAGTAGATCAGAGCTACTCGCGATCAACTCAGCCGTGGATAAGTCGATTGTCAGCGCTGCTGGCAAAGTACAAATACTTTTAGATAAACGTGGAAGGTACATTCGGACAGAATTGGCTGCCCGAACACTACTTTCTCTCGTACACTTGATCAAAGCATTTGCAAAGAGAGCGAAGTGTCCCGTTGAAAGAAGATTGTCACCTCACATCTCCAAAAGGCAAGACAAACCCTCATATTTGCCAGATAGTCCAGTCAACCCACTTTAGATATGTGTTTTCGGCATTTTCTGATTTTGTTCTTGTTGAGTTCTATCCGCATCCAAAGGCGACTGACTTGCGCCGGCTTGAAATATTTGATGAGAATCAAGTGACTTGTCTAATGAAGATTGACACCCCTTTCCTGATAAAGGTTAGACAAACATTATGCTTGTCAGTAAGTGCTGTCCAGCCACTCTAAATGTGCTTTTTGTGGTGTTTTTGTGGGAGTTTTTTATCCATTACACTCGATGGCGGAACGACCAAATGGCAATTCGCATTCCTAAGCTCCTTATGTAGAGGCTGACGAGAAGGAGAATCGTTCAACGGTTGAAGTTGGCAACCTTAATTTAAATATGATTGTTGTCAGCGCAGGTAAAAAAGAAGCTTATCAAGATTATGGACATGTACTAGACCAGCTTTTTGTGCCATATATTGAAATTGAAACTAATATATCTCATATTGCATAAAAACACAAACAATTTATACTGAAAACATCCACATTAACACCAATTTATTAAACAAAATTCATATTCAATCGATATTCTGTGCATTCACATTACAGTAATTCTCGGCAAGCGATGGTTGAATACTCATTCGTTTTCAAAGCGACTAATATACATTGGTCGGTTTGACCGCGTGCATGGATGATTTTTTATAAATTATAGTCTGTGCTCAGTTCGCGGCTAAGCAGCCACCAGTGGCCGCCTCGTTCCGTATAAGATGATTTGAACAGATTATAATTGGCACCACTTAGAGACACGTGGGTGCAGGGGCTTGTCTTTGTGGTTAAGTGCATGGTGTGAGACAGAATTTACATGATCGCCTATGAATTGTAATCCATGGTTACAAAAATTGGGTCAAATATTGTTTCAGTGACAGCGGTTGTCCCGTCGTTAGAGTTCACTGACGTCGGTGACGTCACTTCCAGTTTCGAGCGTAGCTAATGTTACCACAAGTACCAGTTTATTTCTGATAATAGCGGGAGATAAGGGTTAGATGGTTAAAAGGAATGACTTATTCTTGTCGCTTGAATTAATTGCAAACATTTCCTAAATAAATGTAATAGTAAATAATACATTGTTAAATGATCCTTTGATGTCGAATATTTCTTGTGGACAAAATTAGAAATTTTATTAAGCTCATATCAATGAGCTTATTATCGTCTGATCGTAAAGATGATCACATTTGCTGAAAGCTTGAACCGATAGTAAGCTTTTATAACTGACATATTCTATCAAAATGTGCGACGTTTTCCAAACGCTTTAAGTAACAATACTATGACTGTGACAATTTTATAAAATTATATAGCCATGCAAGTTTTGTCAGTTGTCGTTTTTGAAAGTGTAAACAATATCGTTTAAGTTTTGAACGCATTAAAGCTATAGCGAAATTAAAATTTAAAGTTAGTGCACCGTCGTTAATGGTCATTTCACAATAAAGTTCAAACAAGGAATTGTCGTACTATCTTGAACAATTAACTATTAACATGTAGTTGCAAATTCATGATAGTTTTCTCATAAACCAGGAGGTAACTTGGCAGCTTTGATAACATATCTTTGACCAAAATCACTATCCTCGTCATTAAAATCATTAAGCTTATCTTCATAATTGTCCTCATCATAAAATCGCCATTACCATCTTTATTATCATCATCACCCTTATAATCATGGAAATCTTCAACACCATTCGCATAAAAAACAAAATCGGTGTGATGGCAAACTGGAATGAAATTTTTTTTATCTTTTTATCATCTGCATCATTATTAGCATTATTATAATATTTTTAAAAAAAACAAAGCGGATCTTGGGCATTAACAGTGTGATTTCGTGGTCGTTGATGTAATTATACAAACTATCCTGCTCGTGCTCGTAACACACTAAACTGTGCGTGCTCTGAACGCACGATACTTTTCGTACGCGTAAAGCATAATACTGCTGTGCTCGGAATAAACTATACTGTTTGTTCTCGGAAAGCACTCTACCGCTTGTGCTCGGAACACCATTCTGCTCGTGCTCGACGCACGCTATACTACTCATCCCCACATGTTTCAACATATAGTGTAATACCTGAAAAGGGCGGTCTATACAATTGTACATGAATTTTTATTCGTTTTGGTACGCAGCATGTCAAATGAATAATGTACAGCGTCACATTTTCTTGTTGACCTCCACATTAAATCAGTCAATTTATTTGTAAGCTTCCCTTATATCAGTCAATTCCATTCCACCTATCTACGGAATACATCACTTGCTGTTGTAAGTAATTCATTGTTGAGACCTTAAGTATGGCTAAATAGTCAGATAGATAGAGCACGTTCTATGGTCACTTGGTCATTGAGATACATATTTATTGTTAACTGAGTCACCATATCAACCTCATATACATAGTCAATGTGACAGCCTCATGTAAAATGATATGGTCACTGAGTCAAAGGGACAAACTCATATACATGGACATTGTCACTGAGTCAATGTAACAACCTCAGTACAATGATATGAGTAGTATATTTGTGTACCCAAACTCGCATCGTTTTTGATGCAAATTAGATCGTGTATGATTTGGGTGGATGTACACGAAGTCGCGTCGTTTTTGATGCAAATTAGGTCCCTTATTCTGCTGACGCTTTTCGCTGACAACGGATTAGGTGCGATATTTTGATGACATCATTCTATTTTTGGAAAGTGTTTCCGACTGCTGAGCTTTGCGAGCTCATGTGATGAACGGGCGGTATTTAGGTGAGTTCATTTGGGGGCTATGTCCCGAGTTGTTTATTGTTTTGGTGACCTTCGACCTCATGGATGCGCGCTATTTGGGATGAGGTCATTCTATTTTTGGAAAGTGTTTCCGGCTGCTGACCTAAGCTAAGTGATGGGATAGAGGATGTTAATAGCTTGGCGTGAGTATTCACCTGTTTTGTATATTAACTCTTCTCGGAAGGTGTTTCCGGCTGCTGACCTTAGGTAAGTAAAGTAATACCGCATGTCAGCAGGTGCTCAAGAGTTTGTAGATGACCGTTAATTTCCCCTAGGGTGGTAATGGGGTGATAATCGACCATGTTGTTGACAGATTGGAGTTCACTGACAAGTGAAAGCGCTATAACGCTACTTTGGGCAGTATGTCGGTAGATTGGAGTTTTCATGTGAATGGAACATACTAGTATATGAGTATTCAATTACATACGAGGGAAAATGACAGGAGACTTGTCATCATATACTGAATACATTTAACTTGAAGTGTGTTCTAACTCTCATTGAGAATATAACGACAGGTGGGTTATAACTTGATCATTGGATATTTCTCTAAATGGGGGTGGAGTTATGGGTTACAAATAGCGGATGGTAACTTTACTTCAAAATAGTTTTCTTCTGAAATATTTCCAAATAGCAACGATGGAGCACATTTATAAAAATCATTTTATTTCTACTGATTGTGAAAAATCGAAATTTTACCTTTCAAATTATCCTGATTTAATCGAACTGACGTTGAAAAACCTGGATTTAGAGAAGCGATGTGGATGAGCAAGGAAGTATATTACAAGCATTTTGAATATACAGTTGGAGTTACAGGGGAGTACCCTTGATATCTTTCGACCCCCACCCTGTGCTGTGACGAAAAGCTTAATGACATTGGGTGATCTTTATATTGACAGATTATCGATGATTATGTCGACAGAAGCTGTGTTGGCTGCTAATGAAAGAGCTATTCGGTACTCATACGCGATGTGGTAGACTGCAAACTTTTTTACAACTATAATTTATCTGAAGATGTACCCAACCTCCACCAGAATATATTTGAGGAATGAGATTCAACCTATCAAAAAAAAACGGGAGTTATGGATTCTTATTACGCAACAAAGAAACAGACGAATTGCGCTATTTTCACTCGTCACATCTACGGAATAACGACGATTTTGACAGGGCTATGCGTGAAATAACACAAACAGACTTTACCTACACCCAGAATCAATGACCTGACTCGAGTGTGGAGGCAGTAACAAATTTGACCGTCTTTGTGAACCCAATCGAAGATCACGTGATCGGCTACCCACCTGTTATACCGGATCACCTGAAAACAAAAAAAAACAAGTCCAGGTTCAGCGGAGAGTGACCACGCGCGGGTATAAACGACCATGGAAGTCGTAAACCCTGGGGAAGGTAAGCTGAGACAGGAATAGGGTGCGCGAGGAATGCGAACGGAGAGAGCGCCAGAGGGGGGTTAAACACCAGAGAGGAAGAGGCTAATTACTTGCTATTAAAGACTCAATAGCACAATAATGAGGTGTTATATATCTCACCTGATGAATCTGTGGTATAATTACACAGTTGAGTGATATGATTTACTGATCGTCGAATTCACGATGCGCTTCTATGGTCATTAGGTAACGGTTCGTGTCAAACGATTTGAGTCATTGTGAGTTGCGGCCCCATAGCGATAAAGACTAGTGTATATCATTGTCAACCCTGGGTGTCAGTCGAGCGTGACCCTCAGTTATTGAACAATCTCTCGGGGGTGTTTCTATTCATTTGACATTCGTACATGAAGGTACTGACATATATATACTCATATTATAACTGTAACAGCTGTACCGCGGATCCAGCTGGTTACATATTATGGTACACATCAATATTAACGAAAGCGATTATCGGAAGGAAACACGCAAACATTAGGAGATATATGTGTTTTTCATCAAACTCTTACGTGATTTCAACTTGGAGTGGCGGGGTCACTCTCCTATGGAGCAGAGATATGATATTCTACTTACACCTGACCAACCCACACACATTGCCTTCACTCCTCGCAATATACAGACACACTTGCATTTTCCCCCAGTTTTTAAACTATTACGCCAATAAGCTGATATATAAATAACTTTGAAATATCGACGATTGAAATAATTATTCATGTAGCATTTTCTTTTGCAATTATTGTGTCGTAACTTACGATATGTGTTTAAGTCATGATTTACTCCTGCATATTCTTTCTTAGCACACTTAGTCATAATCTATCTATCTATCTATCTATCTATCTATCTATCTATCTATCTATCTATCTATCTATCTATCTATCTATCTATCTATCTATCTATCTACCTATCTACCTATCTATCTATCTATCTATCTATCTTGTTAAATAAGCATATCCTTTGTGGCCATTGCTAGTGATACATCGACAAAAGCCATAGCCAGGTCGCGTTGGGTGAAATCAAGACGCGAAGTCCCACCACCTAGAAGCATCTTAGCAAGCTTGGCATAACCTATTTATATATCAGAAACAACTGCACCATGGTACCAAGTGTTGACGAGCATTTTTCCATCAGTAATTGGCGTTGTCATCTTATTCAATATAAAACGGATCCTTAAAATGAGCGTCCGGAGGCTTTTGTACCACAACATGTTTAGGGTATGTGGCTACCATCTGGTGTCTGTAGCAATACAATGCTAGTCCAAACACCCCAACGCCGCCGACAACCAAAGCCAATGTTGGCCACGCCCACCTTTCTGGTGGCCTGCTCGTTGATATTGGCTCGACAGGTTCGTCTCTAGCATCTGTAATCGCAGCTTTAGCCTCTCGGAGCTCTCTCAGAAGTTTATTTTGATTGGCTTTTCGAGCTGCAGCACACTTTCGTCCTGCTGCAACCCTTTTAGCGTTTTTTGTAGTGGTCACTGACGTTATCTCCACCGGTGTTGTCTCCTCTTGATTCGTGTTCATTTCTTCCACGTTTACTTACTAGATTTATTTGTCCAATTGACAGCTCTTAGTAAGCACCTGTTTAGCGGAGTTAAGCACCTGTTATAGCATAGTTAAGCACATACTATAGAGGAGTTAAACACATACTATAGCAAAGAAGTGGTGTCTTCCTCTCCACCGGCCCAGATTCAGTGCTTTGTTTTTCAAAATTGACAGTACTCAACTGTTGTTAAAGCCGCGGTAAATGGAGCTAAAAACATACCATAACGATGATATAGCTCACAAGTGGCAGTGCTTAGCGCGTGTCCAACAAACGCGTCATTGTCGAGGTCTGTAATTAGCTTTGGCTGGTGTTCTGGTGGGATTGGTAGAAACATACAAGCAATGCCTGAACATAGATGTAGCAGTGATTGACCTAGAGTGCGCGTCATGTTGGCGCCTAGCCGAGCTAGTCTTCAGCAGCAGTTTTGCATGCTTGGTCTTTGCTAGTAGTTGGCTTACTTTTGCACGTTCCTCCTTTGTTGGAATTACATCATTTTCACGTAAGGCGTCTTCAAACGAATCACGGTCCTTGGTGTGAAAGAGCACCATCCAGCGAGTCTGCTCACGTAAGTCCTTCAGCACAGAGCTGTACTTTTGGGTGAGGACCCAGACACTTAGCTGCGCATGGCGGCCGCTAAATGCCAGGTCGGATAGCATGTCTCTCTTCTTGGTTAGGGCCTTTGTTGCCGAAAAGTTATCAACAATGTACAGGGTTGGCTCTCCCTTGATGTAGTGGTATAAAGCCCTCAAGTGGTCATCGATCTGCTCCCCTGGATCAACGACGTAGACCTCTGAATCCTCCCACAACCATGACCCCGACTGATAGGCCTCGTTGAAACGTATGGTAGGGCAGAGGATTACAATATGCTCGAAGGCGCCGAAGAAGGGCCCTAGGAGGAGGTCGGGGTTTAATACGGTTGTCCCACATCCTGTCTGCCCACAAACAATTGCCGAACAGGGACCATCTGGAAATGTTAACTTGGTGTTCGGTTTCATCAAAACCTTGTTAGTAGACTGCGCTGACGAACCTGCCATCTTGAATGTTAAGCTGTGCATCCATTACAATATACATATAAACGTTCAATGCACCGGCCGCCTGTGATCTTTCTGTGATCTGAATGGTGACACCCTCAGACGCATTCTCCACAGCCCTGCCACTACCATGCAGCTGGTCGTCATCACTCGTCCTTAAGTTGAGCCACAGAGCATACTTACTGGTTAGGTACTCTGCTAGGGACACGTCTGACAATGCCAAGTCTTTTGCAGCTATTGCTACACTGGGGTCTCGTTTACTCGTTGCTGCAAATGCCTCCTTCACCTCGTCCCACTGCTAGTAGCCACGCAGGCCTTGGGCATAGAGTTGGCTGGGGATGCCCTCAATGGTCACCTCAACTTTTGCAATCTTTGGGTCGTAGAACGACTCCGTCTTCCTAGCAAGTGAGACACCCTGGGGGTCTTCAAAGAGCAGTAGGATGCTCTTCATGCTGCGAGCAGGCACGTTCTGGTTGATGTTCCACATCTCTTTTACTGTATACAAACTTCCTGTGACGAAGAACACGGTCAAACAGATTCGAGAGCCGACCTGTGTACTGGGTGCATATCATGCGGGCCAACTCTGTTTGGATAACCATGTCATACTCCAGCGAGATGCCATCAATTTTGTAGCTGGCGTCGATGTCGCCTTGTTGCGTGAATCACGCAGTTGTAGTCGTTGAACGTGAGCTCGTACTGCAATCTGTCATTAAGTGCGCTCTGGTAGAATGGCATGTGGCTCTCGACGACTTCAAAGTCAAGCAGAACGTAGAACCTGTTACCATACACATCGTGATTGTATAGGCCAGCCGTGCTGTGCCTGGAACAATGACGTCTTCTGCGCCTAGATTGGGGAAGCCAACCAGCAGTTGTTGGTTGTAGTCAATAGTGCTTGTAACGACTACAGACTGTCTCACGCCCTTTATCCCTAGGGGTTCGCGTATCCGGCGGTGTAGGTTTAGATTGCGTTCGTAAGTACTAGACATGTTGAATTCTTAATTACACTATTATCTTTAACACACAAACATGGACTTTGATAACCCAGGAGGAGGATTGGCACGACCCTGGAAGAGAGGATGAGACTAACTTTGATGATGAGGAGACTAACCTAATTGACAAAGCTTTAGATACTTCGAGTACGACTAGACTACTATGGGCTATTACTGACATACCTGCGGGGTTAACAGAAGATCAGGTGGGATATAAAGAAGAAACAGAAGTCTTTGTTAAGAGATGAGAGAAGGCAGTGTCAAAGCATATGCTGCAGGCCACTCTGGAGTTTAGATCGTCTAAAAGAGGTGACCTTTGGGTTAAATGGGGCCAAGAATGGAAGCTTCTGACTTGGAAGAACGATTCCAACAAATTCCTCTCTCATAGGAGTATCTTAGATTACGGTGGTACACAGCTTGCTCGGGCTCTGAGAGTGACTGCTGAACTCATCCACAAAGGCAGCAAAACCCCTACAAGGCGTTGACGAAGCTGCTGCTAAAGCGGAAGCTGCACTTCCAGATAAGTTAGAAATGAGCAGTCCTGAAGCTGTGACAGAGCAAGGTGGTGTAGAAGAAACAAGCTTCATAGAGGGCGTTCATAACGCCATAGAAGACCTAGGTACACAAACAGGCAACGAACCACCACTCAGAGAGCTTATTGTGCTTGACAAGGCTATGCAGACCAAGAGAGATGAGCTGGTCAACAACCTAGCTAAGATAACTGAGATAGAAAGGGATATAAAACATCGTGAAGCTACAATGGCAAGCCTGGAGGAGGCAAGGAGGGGTGATAGTCAAGTATGGAGATACAAACCAAATGAGCTTGCAGAGCTGCAGGACCTGCGGCATGTCCGTGTTGAGCCTGCCTCTGTAAACCGTGAACGTCTGTGAACCCAAATTAACCGCATCAGGGAAACGATCGACTTCTTAACGAGGACACAACACTAGCTGAGCGTGTGCGCACTCTGTTCCTGGAGCAAGGTATAACAATCGCCTATCGTTCTGATAGCGTCGGATGGATGCCGGAATGTCCAAAGGAGAGTTGATGGGATCCTCAACATTAGCCTGATTAGCTTTTGAGCATCAAAGGACGTGCCAACACCTAGTATCTTTGAGCGGGTCTGCGCTTGAGCACCAAGAATGGCCCAGACATAAGTCTGAATGCTGTCGTTAATTCGCTACACGCCGGTCTGTGTAAAGCCCTCAGACTTGTCCAGTATGAAGGTACTCCAGGCTTCGTCTGCTTCAGGTCCCTGTGCTAGATGTAGAACAGCACCAATTTCCTCCTGAAAGGATTGTAGGCTACTCGCGTGGGCAAGACCTGGCTTTGTATCCTTTTCCGCCTCAAAGGCCATCCGTGTAGGGTCATAACGAACGTTTCGACCAGCAACTTTGACGACACTCCCGTAACCATATGCATCATGTGCATATAAGATATCAAGGCCACTATTTTGTTTATTTATAGTGCTATGTATCACACTCTGTCAAATGTTCAAAGCGGCGACGCTGTGTCCCTGCAAAATGCTATTGATAACACTGGGGGCGATCTATGTGTTGGCCTAAGGTCAATCACGTATACTTTGGGCTGGTACAATCTTGAATCAACCGAGACCATTCAATGGTGGTCAAGAACTTCAGAAGATGGAGGATCTGTCCAATTAAAAGCTGGTCTCTGGAGTTTCAGCCTTTAGATGTTGATGCTGTGAATGGGGTTATTACCCTGATAATGGGGCTGCGCGCATATCAGACGGTGTGTTAAAAATGTTGGGTCTTGATGATGGTCGGGGTAGGCAATTAATTCCTTCAGGTACTCACATAGGTGACCAGCCCATCAACTTTAGCATATTTAACACACTTTATGTCCACCTTGAGCAATTCTTACTACGCACAATATGCTAGATGGTGCGCCCACTACGCTTCTTGAAGTTGTAGGTTTAGAGGGTGATATTATAACCACTAACATTGCTAATCCTGTCTGTAAGGGTGTTACTAGTGTAAAGAAAGAATTTCTAAGCTTTTCTTGCTTATGCACGCTCTTCGTTATTGTAAAGTTACTCACTGCCTCTAGTTGCTGGAGTGGGGACTAGCCAGAGGAAAATAATGCGAGTCCTGGAGTAGAGTTGCTTATTAGATTTATTTAGATTTCAACAATGAAGCTCCCTGGAATCTCGCGGTCCGAATCGCTTCTCTGACTAGTTGATCTCTCTGAATTTTGGCGAGGCCAGCTATTTTATCGGGGTTCCGGCATTGGATTACGCTCGGAACCACACCCACAGCTGGCCTCCCATTGGTCCAGGTAAAGCCGGTCCCCCTTCACAAAGGTCAACCCCAACAGCTCACATGGGGTGTGGGCTCGAAGGGTCATTGGCCAATGGGAAAAGGTACCAGCCAAGTCTACTTATCAGGGTCACACCCCCTTCTTAAGGGCGGAGGGTTGACCCGGGCTAGTGAAACATGTCGTGCTGACAATGGAAAAGAGGGGGAGGGTTTCAAAAGTCAAAAGAGCCAGATAAATATCATAACATTAGCGGAATGGTGCATGAGTTGAAGGTTCAGTTACTGGATAATAAGGGAAGTCTATTGAACAACCATGACTTACCTGTTAGCGTTGTTCTTGAATTTACAAGATGTCAAAGGACCAAGGAAAAAACCGGCAAGCACTGTTCAGGGCGCCGACCTGTCGGAATATGCCACAAAGACCTATGTATCTATTGGTAATTCACAAAAAATGGATAAAAGTGGCGGTACTATGAGTGGTGACCTTGAAATGGGAGATAATAAAATCGTTCAGTTGGGAGACCCAATATCGCCTGAAGATGCTGCTTATAAAAAGTATGTTGATGCACAACACAGACAGCAACGCAGGGACCTGCAAGAACACATAAACTCCCAAACAAACCATCTCATTACTATATGGGCAGAAGCAAGTGGCCCTCTTCGGACAGGATATGAGTGGTCGTTTGGCCATGGGGCAAGGGGTCGAGACTCAAGCAGTGGATATACCATGACATGTGGTGGTAGGATCATTCGTATAGGGTTGTCTTTGGGTGTTGGTACTGATACTGGTCCTATAACAGTCCTTCCTGTGGAACGAACCAAGTGGTAGGAATAAGTTAGCCTGCTGACCAACGGGCTGTTATAATATCTTTAGACCGGCCTTTACAGATAGAACAGGGCAACGTTATTACCTTTTATACAACCACTTGAAACAGAGGGGCGACTTGGTCTGTAGTATCACTATTATGTGCCTATAACGGAACTATGAAACAACACCCGCCCATTCCTCCGGAGCCGCCTGATGAGAATCCAGGCCACTCCTATCGGTTGAATGAGATCACCCTTAAGAGGCAATACCTTGAGAAAGAAATTGAAAATATGGTGCTATCTACGAAAAATATAGGTGTACAGTAAACTCCGTGTCTTGGCGCAAGTGATGCAAGTGTAATGTCTACAGTAGTTGCCATTCCTATTGCCACAGTGTTGGGTGCTACTGGGACCGCTTGTGGGCTAGTTGTAATTCCTGGAAAATTTATCAGTCAGCGGCTGACTATTAAATTGAAAAGCATGACCAGATCCGCATTCTCGCTCAGAGCAAATTGAATACCATTGCTGACATTGTATCAGTGGCACTTGAAGATGGGTATATCTCAGATGATGAGTTTACGCTCGTTTCGGTCGAGATCATGAAATATAGTCAAATGAAGAGTGACATTAAAGCAAACTGTTTGAAAGCGGCAGAATCGCCCCCTAGACCTGCTAAGGTATGACCCACCCGACAGTCCATTTAAAGAGTGGGTGTTGCTGGGTATAATGGAGGCGGCAATACAATCTTTCTGCAACGATCATACCGGAATCAAACAAAATACGGACAAGTGGGAGACCACGAGGAAGGGCTGCATTGGAGGAAGCGAATACTCCGCTATCATAGGGCAAAATTACTTCAGCAGCTATAGCAAGAAGCTGACTGAAAAAACTAGTAACTAGGGTGTTCGCTTGTGCGCCCTGCCTCTGGGGTACGACTTTTGAGGAGGTTGCAATTGCGGTATTAGAGGTGTGCGACACCAAAGTCTACCAAAATAATATATATATTGAGGTTGTGCTCCTTTGAGGACCTGGGGAGGGCTGAGGTGTATAACCAGGTGTATCATAAGGATCGGAAGCAGTATAAGGGACGGACGGTGCCTTGTGAATGGGCGTCGATTGAGGGGCTTGATGACGGTGACTATAGCGCGAACGGGAGGTTTAATAGTTGCCTGGGCTTGGAACAGGAGCATCACGGTCCTTGGCTTGAGAGACGGAGAAGCCAAAGGGGGCTTTCTACTGTTGGAAGCTCTTTACGATGAGATTTATAACGCTCGTTCCGATCCCGACTTTAATGAGGGGCTAGGGTTGCCCAGTTTATACAGGACCTCAACCGTGTGAAAAATGGAACTTACAGCAACGGTCACAGATATTTCTCACTTGATGACCTCTATGGTGACTAACTACTGGTGTGACCCTGGACCATATGGGGCTGGAAGGGCTGGTTGACACTGTATTACCACATGGTGGTTGGAGGTGCGAGCGCACTGCAGGCTGGCTTATGTTCGTCCATATTAGAAACTGCGCTCGTACCCCATCCGTAGTGGAAGTGGCACCCGTTTCTTTGCACTGCAGGCTGGTTTATGTGCGTCCATTTGGAAACTGCGCTCGTACCTCCAGTCTCTATACTACTTCAGCGTTAGGCGAGCGCTCCTTTATGAATTTCATACTACCTCGCTGTCTTTTCATGTTAAGCCTAATTCATACTCGTTCGCCGATCTGGATGCGGAACGTAAATTGTGATTGCCTGGTGATCGCCGAGTAGGGGTCACACAGTACGACAGAGCGCGCGCAATCCGTGCCAAGGTCGGCAAACCAGACGCGGTTGAAATGCAGCTGACCGCAATGCGCGCGGCAAAATCCGTCCCATATCCGGTAGAGATGAAGAAAGTTTATCTTTTTACGCATTGCGCGTCGCAAACGGTGGTCACAATCTCAAGTCACGTTATATCTGGGTCATATACAGGGGTAGTGCTGGTGGCTGTATGGCCTTTTCCAGTATAACTATGGCGTCTGTAAAGAAAAGGTTCTCCTCGGAAGAAGATGAGCGGCTGATAGAAGATGTGAGGAAATACCCGATGCGTCCCTTCGTGGCTGGTAAATGAAGAGACACAGCGTTCTTAATCGTCAAATCTTTCAGGGGTCATCCTGAAATACCTGAAGTGTATTTCATTGTCTTGAAGTTTACGCATGTCACTCACAACGGAATAAAAATCACGCCTTCTGTTTCTGTATGTATCAAGTGGCCGTACGTACCACCGCCTTCTCTTTTTTTTTCTTGTACGGTGAACGACTTCTACGCGTGTAGTATGAATTAAAAACGGTTTGTGGGATGGAAAATAAAACGCGCCCGTTTCGGCCTCGGCGACCACCGTACGCAAAACGGAAAAGTATGAACGCGGGGTAAAGGCCTGCGCCGACTGCATGCCGAGTAGTTCGCGAGCGAGGTCGCCGCAAAAGTATGAACCTAGCTTTAGATTTGCTAGGTAGGCTATATTCATTAATGATTGAGTGTTCAGTTTACAATGCAAGAGCTAGTGAATAAACAATAACGACTAACGTCATATTTTGGTACATGCTGTAATTGCCGCATAAGGATCGCAGAAGCACACGTCTGCCAAAAATCGCCCGACCCAAGTGACCCGGTGACGATTTCCTTGTGCGGCTGCCACGCTTCTTTCGCTGTTAGTATCGGCTGGCATCACTCAAGCGCAACTCGCAAGAAAGCTTTGTGGTAGTTGCGTGAGGACATTTTAGTGATTGGCGTAGTATCAGGTGTTGAGTGTCGATTCCGTGCCATATTTGATTTTGTACGCTCCGTTTTACACCTCTGTCACCAGAACTGAAGTATATTCTCTTGCTTAACATGGAATAGATTTCTACGGAAGCACTCGATTACGCACAACAGTCACATGGCGTGATATTGAAAGACTTGTGCGCTCGGCTGCTTGATGGGTTGTGACTTTTTTGTGTATGTGCCAGCTGGGATGGCGAAACATTTTTGCTATACGCTGTTAGTTAATGCTTTCGATGCATTGGTTGGAATGGGTCAGGGTTCGGCACCAATGGTTGTCTGCTTGCCCGGGACAAGTGATTTGTCATGTCAGACAAGTTACCTGCCAAGTCAACTTGTCCTACCGGACGAATGAATTTTATGAGCAGGGCACGCATTCTATAACACCCCGATTTACGTAGCAGAAACCCTGTAGTCTGTGACGTAGACTTCATACATACTAGCAAACTAGACTTAGTTTGGCGGTTTGCCGTACCGCGCATAAAAAAAATGGGGCGTCAATCCAAACGTCACACAGTTCTAATATGCAAGGCACCCTAGTCACAGAACTTTTCCGGTTCTTTCTGTAATCTATAGCCACTTGACCCTCATTGTGGGTTATTAGTCTGAGCTCAGGTTCATAAAGCATACCTTGCATTCCTTCGACCACATCATCATCTGAGCTGCATACTGAACGGAAGTGATAAAGAACAAGACCTTCAGAACATCAGTGTGAGGTGTGTATCGAATATTTCCTTTACTTCTCGATAGCCCGTATCATCTTATTCTTTCTTGTGGGGGGTGATGGCAGGTTTGAGCTCTTGATCTCAACTGCCATATGTGATTTTTCCCGCTTCATCTTATGCAAATCAACAACTTTCTAATTAGTTAGCTTAAGAGTTCATGGTCAGATTCCATTGTTTAACATTTACCATCCCTTACAACGCCCCACCCTAACATCAGCCCACCATATTGCCATATTGCGCAGTATCAACTACTGAGGGGTTAATTTCAAGGGTCGTTTGGTAACACCAGCCAGCCCGTCAAACAGGTTGTTTTCAAATAACCATATGTAGCGCGCCTCGGCAAGAGTGTAGAGTTAACAGGCGAGCGGGCCATTGAAGCCAATAACTGCACACTATATTGCGAAACAAATAAATGTTCACATACAAACAAACAACCATATCACATACAAACAAACCCACAAACGGCACTCATCAAGATAACAATGTAAGAGCATTCACCAAATTACAGCATCTACGGCTGTGCCGCTTCTTCAGCCAATCCACGCTCATGACCACTCCACGCATTCAAACGACCCCTGTATACAACAAGTTAAATTGTGGTTTATTGACCTCAAACACCAACATTGAATCTGTGGCCCCACAAAACCGTTGTGAATTTGGTCAGTTGGGTATCCGTCAACAAACAGCGGTTAGCATTGGCCAGCCAGCATTTTTTTGTGTATGTATACAGACACCAGGGTTCATTATTGAAAAGCTTCATTACCATGAGTGACAGAGATCTTTATCTGAGGTAGCCGCGCACGACGGTAATATAAATATATACCGTCGTGATTGAGGATATGTGGGTCGTGTGGCAATTTTTGTATTTCGCGTGCATATAGCTTCTCATCAATGTTGTGTACTTACGTAAATATATATGTCGACAAATAAGATGAATATCCGCTAAACCGGACTATTTTGGTTATCCACTGTCTCGTGATTATTTAGCAATTGTCAAATGAACTTTTAGAATCACAACTTTCGTTCACGGCAGCCCCAGTTTTGGAGATATGACGTCACATTACGCAGTTTCATTTTCACTCGCCATGTGGCTGCAGGTCCCGGGGGAGGGGGCACTTAAGTATAAAGAGGTAGTATACATGTGTCGGGGTAGGTTTTTTTCGGCCTCCCGACGGGTTTTGTTGACCTCATAATTGTAGGATGGGGTATGCTCTTGCCATTTTTACCTTGTATGACGGGTACAGGTTTTTGAGATGCCGGGGCACACCCCTACGCAGGACAAGGCCAAGTTGAATACATATCGCCCTTCAAAGTAGATATTTCCAAAAGATAATCATTGACAAAATGACACATATACTTAAATAATAAAATTCAGAAAGAAAAAGTTCGCTTGCGAAGAACCTTGTCTGCGCATGCGCGCAGAAACCGAACTTGTCGTTCAAAATAAACATGAACTTTTCAGAATTTGTGTGGCTGGATAAAATCGCCTTTGACGAAATCTCACACGTAAACTAACTCAACTTGTTAATAAACATTCAATTATGTGAAAATTATTCTTCATGTGTACGTGTCTGTAATAATCGTGTATTATTGGAACTCATGTATTGTCGCGCCGCATTTGGTTACGATCATCGCACGACGTTAATAAACGTCGTGCACGGCTATATCTGAGGGGAAGTGGTAAGGGACGACATGTCCAACAGTGATGTGTTATCGCGGTGGTAATCGCTGAAGATGATTGCGAGACCTGAAGTGCCAGAGGCCACTTGGTACAAACTTGTTACCCGTTCTTGGTTGCCAACTCCCATATCTAGCGCTTTTGTCCCATGGGGTTTGTAGTGTTTGTATGCGTTAATATGATGGAGGATCTCGAGGCTCGGCGCCCGGTTGACGAAAAGTATTCAGGTTGCCTTTTTTTAATTCAAAATTAAAAACTGACGTCTGGAGGGCTGATGTGAATAGATCCATAAAACTCTTTAGTAGCGTGTCAACAAGTTCATATATTGTAAATGTTAAGGGAGGGGTTACTCCTCTTCAATTGCTTCCATCGTATAGAGTACGGAGATACGATTTTCAGTATGGTGCTAATATTTTGTTTAAGTAATACTCATTGGTAATTGCATGCGTTACCAGGGTGGAGGGTTGCGGGATTTAGCGTCAGTGGAGCGAACGTGTGCACGTGCACTTCTTTTATTTGAAAGTACATAGAACGTATAGACGAAACACGTTCTACCTATCGATGCAGCTTAGTTGACTTTTATCGGAACATCCATTAAGTTTCCAGGAGTCTGATTCTTCTATCAACCACATCAACTCCACCCCATCGCTTTCACATTGTTCAACAGACTTATCCACAGAGAGTGCCATTCAGTTCATCTGGAAAACACGCCGATCACTCGTGATTGAAGTTGGTACTTGAACATGAATGTTATGCAAAATGTCATCCATCTGATATACGAATAACAAGCTTTTTCCTTAACTCTTGGTCTAAGTGTCTTTAAGCAAACATGGTCAAGTTATGAAAATTGGCTTTACTCCGTGTAACTAGCAAAAAAACGGTGAGCCGATACAAAAATAGGATCGCAAGTGGAAGGTGTGTCTGTCACTGGCATTTACACCTTGTTTACGACGCCTGTAGATAAAAAAACTATGTTTGTCATCCAAACAAAGCGGGTCTTGGGCATGAGCAGTGCGATTTCGTTTGCAAAAACTATCCTGCTCGTGCTCGTAACACACTATACCAATCGTGCTCGACACACGCTATACTGCTCGTGCTCGACAGACTATATTTTACTTGTGGTCGACACACACATCGCCTTAGCTCCCGAGAGCACTTTCAACAACGACGTTAAAACGTTGAATGGAGTGCCACTTCGACGAAGAACTATTTACCTCATTCAAAGGTAAGGGAGATATTTCTTAACCTAAGGATCAGTTGGAAAATGAAAGTAATTTCGATCCGAGATGTTTCAACATATAGCGTAATACCTACAAAAGGCGGGCTTGTCTATACAATTGTATAAGAAATGGCATTTGCTTTGGTACGCAGCATGTCATATGAATAATGTACAGCTGCACATATTCTTGCTGACATCCACATTAAATGTGCAGGTTTCCCTCATATCAGTCAATTATATTGGGCAGAATGTGGCATTTATAATGCAAATTAAGTGGTTAATAACGGCTACTATCTGGATCGGTCCCTGCAGTATAGCTGTTATGTATTTGGCCTTTTCACACCCATATAATAAGCTCAATCTGGGCTGGTTATGTATGGGGATGTGAATCCCTCATGACTCGGATGATCATGTTGAGCGGTGGTTGTATGTGTGAAAGGGGATTACCTGAGCTGGTGACTCAAGTATATCATTAGAGATGCATCCCAACGTCTTCTGATTCTTTGTTCGGTGTCAGCAACGGGTCTGTGTGAGGTGGCTGACTGCTCTTAAATGAAGTAGTACCACAGTCTTCTTCATACATATCGATTCTGATATTACCGCGTTTGTGACAGCCTAAGTGTGTTCATCTTTATCAATTTCCTATCAATTAAAACTTTAGGTGATTTTTTTTCCTTTAGCAACATGTAACTATCACAAAATACTTGGCAAAGACCACTGTCTTGTCCTTCATGTACCAGGTGACGTCGAAGCGAATGGCATTGCGATCAATAAATATCGTCCCTTTGACTCGCTGTGGACAAGCTTATAACAAATGTTTTACCAGTCAAGTTTAGTTTTGAGACTTTTGTTAGTGCCTGTTCATTGCGATGTCGGTTCCTGTCGCACGACAACGACGTCTGGGATCATTAAATGCTTTACAGTGTGTCGTGCTAAGTCTTGGTTTGGATCGGTTAAACCACAGGACAATCCTTGAATAAACAACGTTGCAAATTATGGCAACTCAAATGGATATCATTTTTCTACAGTCAGCTTATGGCACTTATTAGAATACAAACATTGTGTTGAGAAGGGGTGACCCAACTTTTAATTTTATAACTTTTATGAAGTCCTCATGGATTGCCGAAACTGCTCCTACCAATTTGTATGAGATGCGTAACGAAATATAAATATGGTTAGGATGCAGTGTATGAGGATACGTTGTTAATGAACTTGCAATGCATCGAAGATAAATGGTACTTTATATCAATTTGAATCTGGATGTAAATTTATTGTAATTTTGATATTGCATTGTGGCTCTCAATATTACGCATTATTCGTTCATTTTCTACAGTAGCCATTTCTTGGTTGTTTTACAACTAAGCTTCATGGTAAGCAATAATTGAGTTCAATTTTTAACACACGTCCGAGAAGTTGAAATCCGTAAAACTGCATATTTTTTTCATCCCTACTATATATTATTCCCCCTCTTCCATCCACGAAAAATTCCACCCTAACCCTTAACTTGGTCATGCAAAACACTACAGAAACTTGTTGATGGCTTAGTTATTTCCAATATCATCTTGGTTAACAGCATTTCAATTTACTTCTCGGCAAACTGACTTTGTGTAAATCACCAAATACATTATGGATATATCTGGTCAACGTATGCATGCCCAAATGTTTGTATATCAGCCCACCTAGTCTTGAAGCTGTGCACACGAACATAAAACCAAAAAAGCCACAATGAATATGGAGATTTACATTTTCGGAATGCTTGATGATACTGAGGGTTACGATGAAGGTGATAGTCCGTCTGTCCGTCAGTCTGAACTACATTTGCAACAGTTAGGGACATGTTATGCTGTCAACTGTGCGAGCCTTCTAGCCTGAGTCGAGGTTTCTAACGCCTGGCGCGAAATCACTCCCCGCCCTGGTACTGACCACATTAAAGTTGTCTCGTACGTACACGACTGTTGACAGGCTCTCTCTAACAAGGGATCAGCTTACGGTTAAAGTATCGATCATACTGACACCTCTCTACCGAACACAACACCTGTTGTTGTTAGTAGGTCATTGTTGTGACCTTAAACATGGCCAAATAGTCAGACAGATAGAGTTCTTTCTATAGTCATTAAGTCATTAAGATACAGGTTTATTGTCACTGAGTCACCATACAACATCATATACCTCATGTGACAACCTTATGTAAAATGATATGGTCACCGGGTAATTGTAGCAACCTCATGTACAATGATATAATGACTGAGTCAATGTGATAACCTCATTTACACTGATATAGTCACTGAGTCAATTTGATAACATCATATACAATGATATGGTCACTGAGTCAATGTGACAACCTCATATACACTGATATGGTCACTGAGTCAATGTGACAACCTCATATACACTGATATGGTCACTGAGTCAATGTGACAACTTCATGTACAATGATATGGTCACTGAGTCAATGTGATAACCTCATATAAAATCATATGGTCACTGAGTCAATGTGAAAACCTCATATACAATGATATTGTCACTGAGTCAATGTGACAACCTCATATATGGTGCTACTCAGCCATTTTGACAACCTTATAAATACAGCTCTATGGTCAGTGAGTCATTTTGATTACCTATGATAATTGGTCTGGTTGTTTAGTCACCTTGATGACATTAGATAACGCTCGGTGGTCAGTTTGTCATTCAAACATATCGCTACATGTCTATGATTAATGTGTTTATTCTAACAGCTAGTTTGATGTTGACGGACGCCCGTTATGATGATTGCATATCCGGCGTTGTACAGTGAAAATGTGATTTATGAAACACACCAGAGCTCATGTACGTCAGTCTTAAAAACGTCCGACCTCTTTAGCCACTCTTTAATTATTGGAGAGCATCTGTTCCAGTGGCTAGTTTCAACAGCCAACATGCACCGGAACTTTATTACCCAATGATTGGCCGAAATGCTCAATGTATTTCATTCTTGCTTCAAAATATATCACTTCAAGCAACAGATGGTATGCAAAAGGCAAAACTATGTATTCAGTCTTGCCAGAATCAATCACGTGTTGAAATTATTAATGACAGTTAATAACCTCCGTTTCTATTCACATCAGGTGTATGATGAAGTTGTGTTTTTCAAGGACTCTCACGAAGTTAAAAAAACCCATCTGCGCTAATCCCGCGCTCAATACATTTCAATGGTGCTGTTCATTTTGTGTCCTCTGACTCTCAGACCAGCTGGGTTTCTGCGTAATATCACTGAGCTATTACTTTCAAAGTCTCCACGACGCTCCTGCTCTCAGACTATCGCGAACGTGTACGAAACCCTATAATCTGTCAACTGGCTTGCCTAGGCAATGTCTCTATCAAACATCCCTCTCTCGCATTATAAACTTAACCTCCAATGTACCCCACCCCGTCTACACCACACTACAAGCGCCTAACCTGCTGATTGTCGCTCAGTAGCAATGGCTGCTGGGTAGTTTGTTATATATAATTTACTCTGTTATCCTCTTTATTGCCTTTGATGGGATATAAACGCGCATGTGTGTGATTGGCCCGGCGGTGAAAAAACTAGACAGAAGTTGATAAATCTTAACTGATGTTGGTATATGACGAACGACGAAGCATTCAATTAGCCACAAGCTTCATTTGTCGCCTTCAACACAAAAGACCTGATGAACAACACGCTCTGACTCTTCTTCCATATGTCTTGCATATTCATCATCTCTCTTCTCCCTCTCTATGTCTCTTCCTCTCAATTTCTGGCTTACTCTTCAACTTATCCTCTTTCTCTCTATCCCTTTCCAACTACATTTCTCATACTGTTACCCTCTATCTCACTCTCCCACCCTCATTGTACTACCATCTCACTCTCAATCTTCTTTCGCTCTCTTGTTGCCCCTCTCTTTGCAGCACTCTCTCCCCTTATTTCCTCTATATCTGTGATGCTCTCACCCTCTCGCCCCCCTTTCTCTGTTTTTACTCCCTCACTTATGATATTCTCCCTCCACCTGTCTCACAATCTCTATATCACACCCTCTCAGTGTCGTCCTCTCTATCATCCCTCTCTGTCTTACCCTCTATTCTTCCCCCTCTTACTGTCTCGCTCTCTATCTCTCCTCTTCTCTCTATCTTACTCTCTATCCATCTCCCTCTCTCTGTCTTAAAATATATTCTTCCTCCTTTTTCTGTCTTACTCTCTATCACTCTCCGTCACTCTATCTAACTCTCTATATCTCCTCCTCGTTCTGTCTTACTCTGTACCCAACCCCCCTCTCTCTGTCTTACTCTGTATTTCTCCTTTACTATCTGCCATGCTCCTTTTCCTTCCCCCTCTCTCTGTCTTACTCTCTATACCTGTTTTTATATCTGTCATACTCTCATTCCATCACCCTCTCTCTGTCTAAGTCTCTTTCTCTCCCCCTCTCTCCGTCTTGCTCTCTACCACCACCTTTCTCTGTTTTACTCCCTCAATCATTATATTTTCCCTCCACCTGTCTCACACTCTCCCTATCAGCCCCTCTCTCTGTTTTGATTGGTGTTTTTCATAATAAGAGACGCCTACATATGTTGACTAATTTGAATAACAGGATGTCATGCTAAAACATCTGTCATATTATGATCATGGTTTGATAGGTAGAGATGTCAATTTAAGCGTATATATATGGGCAGCAAAATTGCCATGTTAGAAATACATACATAATTATTTCCTTTGCGTTTGTCCAATGCAGCATCTACACGCCAAGAAACAAGACATCGCATCAGGCTAGTGGTAAAAAAGCCTTTTGTGAGCAAAAAAGAAGGTAATTATTTTATTTATCAGCTATAGTAATGGAATTTGAAAACACAAGTATGGACAAGTTTGCGTGTACATTTTACAAATATGTAATTTACTTTGGATTTGTACAATAAATTGTCTACATAGTCACCAGTCGACGCTCATACGAGACATTGATTGCAGGCTTTTTTAGAACAAAAATAGACAATTAGTTATCTGCTTGTAGTTTGTAAAATGCAGTGTCTACACAGCCAAAAGTCTACTCACTGAACCAAGACATCACATTATGCGAGTCAACTGTTAAAGACCTTTTGTGAACAACAAAAAGGTGATAGTTTTGTTTATCAGATATAGCAATGAAAAAGCTTAAAGAATGACGACAGGTGGATTCAACAACGTTTATCCGCTTTTGGTCTGTACAATGCAGTGTATACATAGCCATAAGTCGACCCTTAGAACCGAGACATTGCATCAGATGAGAAATTGTTTCAAAGCCTTTTGTGAACAACATTGATAAGGTTGATAAGCGTATTCATCAAATATTGCTTGCTTTTGGTTTGTAAAATGCAGTGTCTACATAGCCACAAGTCGACCTTCAGAACCAAGCCATAGTTAAAGACGATACATTGATTCAAGTTATTTTGTGGACCACAAGAAGGTAATTATTTTGTTTATCTGTAATAGCAATGAAATGTTTAAGACCCAAATATGGAGAAAGGATGTGTGCATTCAACAAATGCATTTATGCTTGTACAATGCAGTGTCTACAAATCAACCTTCAGAACAGAGACACCGAGCTAGACAAGAAAGTGGATAAAAGTCATTTTGTTAAAAAAAGGTAATTATTTCATTCATCAATTATAATAATGGCACTTACGATACGTGAGCAAAGGAAAGTTTGCGTGTGCATCCTGGTATGTTAATTGCTTTGGGTTCGTGTTATGCAAACGACGTTATCGAGTAACACAAGACAGTGATTAAAGGCCTTTTGTGAACAACACAGAGGGTTATTATCTTATTTATCGTCACGTATCATGAGGACATAAATGCAAAGGAAAGACTGACGGGTTAATTATTGGTGCTTTCCACCTACCATCCTCAACATACACGCGCAGTCACAACAATTGACAACACTGCCTAGCGTTGCTTTTATTAGTTTCAAACGGCCAGACTTGCCATTTTGGCTTCCCCTTCTATCTCAGTTATCTGAGCCAGGTTGTTGACCAGCTTACCCTACCCCTCTGCATAGCCTTGTCAAGCCTCATAAGCTCTCGGAGTGGCAGTAAATCTAATTTCGTCAGTGTATCCACCTTTTTTATGGCGTTATGAACACCATTCATGCAGCTTACTTCTGCCTCTTGTACTGTCATAGCGGTTTTCACGGAACTACTTAGAAATTATCAAACCATTACGGATTGCATCACCCCACCCCTATTGGCTAGTGTTGTAAACGCAAGCAGTTGTCTGGTATGGGAATTTACCTTCCTTAGTTCAAAATGGTCCTTCAAATCAACGTCGACCGAGGTCTGGTGAATTACCTTCTCTATCTAAAACATGGTAATAATCATTTATGGCATCCAGGGACGTCGTGATCAAATGTTTGGTTGTCATGTGACTGTATTTAAGTTACATTCGATACAGGTCAATGTCAACATGTCAAGTGTATACGGTTGCAAGCTCTCTCTAAACGGCAGGCCACGTGAGCTCCTCAGTCAGTCTGTTGTCATTACTATGTTTATGGCGTCGGGTTAGGCCCTAAGATTGCCAAAGGGATGTGACGTGACATTAATTATCCTGGGCATGGCTGCGACTGAACTGGTGGCCTACAGCTCGCCAAATAGTTTGCATTCAAACATAAAAGACTGTGCTCTGTTTTAGGACAGCTGTTTGGGGCACACGACCTGAGTCGTGGGGGTTGACTTTTTTAAAAGATCAATTGCAGGCTCGTGCTGGAAGGATAACAATGGATTGCATGACTTGTCCCTCACAAACAATATACTACAGATCCAAGGGCTATTGGAAAGGCATTACATCCACCAAGAACAGCACACGCGAGGGATTCTGAGGAGTACCCAAGGTTGGCTTCAAAAGCAATCCATTTGGCAGATCTACATGCCATTCCCAAGTCACATCTTCTGATTCAATTCGATGTGTCTGCCCCTAATGAGGTTCACTAAGCCTATATCCTGTAACTACCTCATGACAGTTTGAAACGCCGGACTTACTAGTATACCCTTACAGTAGTGGATATTGTCTTGTGCTACAAAGCGGCAGACCAATTGACTACAAAAGAGGCTAAAGAGGTTGCACTTGCACTTAAAAATATACCCGTGAAGACCATTGCATTGCCTCAACTGCTTCAGGTTGACTCTGTACGGGAGTTCAGGGGCGCATTGAGCCAGGTGCTTGCCATGCATGGGGTCTCTGTCAGGCGTGGTCGTGTGGATGTCCATTGAGACCAGACTATTGTGAAATGCTTTAACCCCACTCTTGCAGAGTGGCTCTTTGGACAACAGTATGCTGTTGAGTTAGAACACCAACCATGTGAGCTTCTTGGCTACAAGCTATTTTCTCTGCAACTATCAATGAGGTGATCCAATTGACTGGAAAATAGCCCAAAGATGGTGTAAAGTGCAAAGCTTCCCTCTTGTTATGGCGTTTGCTACCTCAACCATCCTGGTGAGCTGGTGCGAGGCCGCCATTGTGGCACTGATCCTGTGTGGTCACTCAAGGTCTACCAGCTTGGACGCTCTGTCACTAAGCCTGATGAGCCTGAGCTCTGCTATTTGTTGTACTTGCGATGCTTTGTCAGGGAAGAGCTGCTTGTGGTACCAACAAACACACAGCAGCCGCCAGATGGTGTTCTCACTCATTGATAATAAATCTTAGAAACCATAAGCTAGAGTGTATATCCCATTTATATATATTCATCTTGTTGAATCAAACGTGGACAATGACACCTCGTACATCTTCAGGCCATAAACCTGGTGCCCCTCACTTCGTAACATATTCATTCTGTTGGTTTTTTTATCAAACAGTGTCTCCATTGTATCTGAGCTGTACATCTGTGGGCGCTGACATCCGTACTCGAATATTGTCACGCCAGCCCAACACTTTCACTATTATCTTCTTATTATCATTGCAGATGAGCTTGTGGTTTTTCGGATAATTGCTTGAATCAAAGTGACAGCCAAGGCTATACTATATTCAGACATGTCTGCATAGACGTACTTTATTTGAATCTCCATCGATAAGTAGTCTGTATCCGTGCACAGGAACTGGAGGTTGTTGTCATACTGTTGTGTCATTGTGCTGTTTCAAAAGTTGTACATAAGGTGTTTGGATAGGTCCAGTATGTACATACCAACGTGTACTGGCCTGTCTGCACCTAGCCTGCTATTGTGCATGTGCAGGGCTGCAAGATCATTGTCCAATACTTTAAGTCTTGCATAGGCAAGTCTGGTCACCAACCTACTTATTTTGCCTTGTTCTGTCGAACACACACGCTTGACATTGACAGGCTATGTGAGGTTCTTCACCAAATACAGGGTTGTTTATCACTCTTTGAGTGCTTGTATAGCATCCCATGATCTAGGGTATTGGGTTCCCGCTAGATAATCTCTCCGAACCTGTCGTGCTCACTGTGCGTGTGTCATTTTAGTTAGTATACACAGATATCACCAACCTCTAATTGAGATTTTAGTAAGCCCTAATGTTACCAACCTCTGAATGAGAATTTTGTTTATGCCTACAGCAAAAAGTGATCTCGATTATCTACCACGAGGCATTTAGCATAGGCCTGTATTGATTATAGTATGTTCTGGACATAGCTTTGCTTCGCTGTGAGTGCCAATACCACATGTTTGACAAGGAACTTGTAGTGATAAATTGTGATGCTGAATGCGAGCACAACTATGATCATTCACACAACTAATTATGCATGTCGCGGCGGAACCAATTCTGAAACAGTTTTAATTGTTTTAAAATGACCATATTCGATTGTGTATACACCATACCGGGCAATCTTTAATTAGATTTCCAACGACACAACAGGTGTAGACACAAGTACCACTGCGCCACTGCCCCAGTCTGCCCTCTCTGGCTTCTCCCTGTTTTGACGATCAGTGCCTGTGCGCTCAAGCATGGCAAATGTGCATCTATGAATAGATTGCTTGGGATGAGGTTCAACCTCTGTGACTGACCTAAAGCTTGTTTACTATAAGCAGAGGGAACACTTACAGTAGCCCAGGGTTTTTCCTCATATAAAGCTGGGCATTTCTTAGGTTTGTTTGGCAAATGAACTATACAAACGGCGTAAGGTGTAGATCGTGTAAACAGGTTGGAAGAAGAAGTTAGTTATATTGTGGAAGAGGCAATATATTGCAGATGTAACTGTGTGAGTCCAAGAACGATTACCTAGAGTGAATGTTATGTCTTAATTAGCTTGTAGACTTTTGGATTCGTCCACCTCAGTGTGTTACTGCCAATTTTCCAGGGGTGGCCGCCCAAACAGGTTGATCCAGGGCCAGCATTGATCATATGTGTGGCAAGGCGTGGTCCAGGAACCATCCGAGGGTACTGGTGGCATGGGGATGCTGAGGGGACATGGCAACGTCGTTGAGGCCGTGGGGGGCTTTAGGGGGTTTTGCGTGTCCCAGAAGTGACAAACAAATAGTTCGGTTACCCCTCTTATCAGAGTGACCCAAAAATATTTCGATATAAAGCGCCTTGAAATTCGCACATTGCTCGGTATTAGAAAATTAAATATGCAGCCTTCCTCTGTCGAAGACTCGTGGAAAAAACCCTGATTGGACCATGATTTTACGACATAGCTGTGCACTAGCTTCAGGACCGCACAGACGGTTACAAATAAACAGCGGTCCAAATGGCTCTTAAATGTATGCCCAGGAAATTTCAATTATAAACCACTGATTGAAATGTCTTCAAACTGAAAATCCTCGTGTAATCAATTTATTACCTGCGCAGCTATTTTATCGATTACTAAATCAACTAACCAATTGAGTAAACCCCAATGTACATATGCCTTTTGTAGCGTTTTGTGCGAGTGTTATTATGTTTTTATTGAGTTAACAAAATAATGAGCATCTACCCGGTACTAATTTAACACCAAAGTTAGTCTTGCCGAGGCTACTTGGTCGGGTCTAGACACTTTTTCCCTTTTGGTGTACAATGTTCATTAATGTGTAGTATTAATAAATAACAATGATTAAATTGTCTGACTCTGCGTCATGGTTTAGAAATTCGCACCCAACCTGACTTGCGCCTGGTTAAAATATTTGATGAGAATCAAGTGACTTGATCGACACCTTATTCCTCAAAAGGTAAGGCAAACCTTCATTTTTGTCAAAAGGTGTGGTTAACCCACTCTAAATGTGCCTCGTGTGATGTTTTCTTGGGGTTTTGATGTTTATATTCAGTTTTAAAATATGAGGAACACCATATAGACTCAAAACATATCATCTTTTAAAATAATCATTTTGGTGTAAAACGTTCATTGGTGTTTATTATTCAAAAATAACAATAATTACATTGTCTGACTCTGCGTCATGTTTTAGATTTCCGCACCCAAACTGACTTACGCTTGGTCAAAATATTTGATGAGAATCAAGTGACTTGTTGAAAGAATATCGACACCTAATTCCTCAAAAAAGTAAGGCAAACCTTCATATTTCGTCAAAAGGTGTGCTCAACCCACTCTAAGTGGGCCTCTTGTTGTGTTTTCTGGGGGTTTTGTATTTATAACCAGTTTCAAAGTATGAGGAACACCTACACAGATTACTATCATAACACCAAAATTGGTTTTGCTGAGCCTACTTGTTCCAGACTTGACACTATATTCACATCTTCCACATTTGTCTTCGAGTGGTGTAGACTCTAATGCAGTCATCAGCGTTAATATCTATATATATATCCCTAATATGTTGACTAAAAACATGATGTTTTAAAATAATCAATGAGAGCTAGTCACTTTTGGTGTAAAAGGGCAATGGTTTTATTATTAATTAATTGGGATGATTAAATGATCTGACTCAGTGTCATGTTTCAGATTTCCACATTGAACGGCAGCGGACTTACGCCGCTGGAATTATTTGATAAAAAATCAAGTGACTTGTTAAAAGAAGATCGACACCTGATTCTTCAAAAAGGTAAGATTACCTTTATGTTTGTCAATATGTGCTGTCCAGCCACTCTAAATGTGCTTTTTGCGGGTGTTTTCTGGGAGGTTTTGATTAGATAGAATAGATGGCTGAAGTATAGTCACCCCTTGATATTGGAAGTACTCTGTTTTGATGCGACCATGTTGAAAACAGCCACCCAACTTCCATTCAAAGAAACATTCTAATTACCATTGAATGTTAATATGAACGCGCATTCCAATAGAATTGGGGTATTATCAGTCATTTCAATATTGTTTTATAGAGGCTATACAGGTCTTCTCGGGGTTATAAAGAGCCACCTTCAAATATAAGTAATCAGACTTTACAATCCCTTTGAATCAATATGGTGTACTAGTCAGACACGTTTTTCTGAATCAAATGTCAAACGTTGAATTGAAGCAGTTATGGAAAAAAATTCCCCACCGATTTCCAGTGAATTTGAGCGATTATGACCCATTTTAAGTAGGATTGTGTCTGAGCAAATATAATTATTTTATAACATAGTTCTTCCTCTATATCAGAGCTACCAAATACTCAGGTAAACTTCGTTGTTGGTCTCTGATAACCGCATATCATGGGATTATCAGGCCTAACGTTTTTAACTGACGTAAGGTCTGCAAACTGCCCTACCCAGTCGTAGTGAAGTTTCAATCAACGCAAATCTTCGAATTTAGTTGCTGTCTTTAATTATTAATATCCATTAATATTTTTTTTTACTATAAGAGTCCCATTAAGAAGTATTATCCCCAATTGTTAATAATAGCAACTTCTCCAAAATAATTCATGATTCTTAATACAGAAACGCATGTGATGACCCCACTTATTCTAGTTGCGTTATCAGTAAAGAGTCTGGCCACCTTCTCTAGCGTCCAACGGATACACCTTGTATGCCAGACATATGCATGTACCTGTCATCCCAGAGCATTTTATAAGTCACACCTACCTGTTCAAAATAACCCTTCATTATTATATGTGACAAATGGGATTTTTTAAAGTATGAGATAAGTACCTCTTCAGTTTCGTCGGATGTATCGTTGTAGATAGAGCAGACCCCTTCTCGGTCCAGCAAGTAGTTGTTGACAGCTAAGACTCGTCTAATTTTACACGCCCTTGTTTGTCTGTGCCCTCTGGGTGTCATTGATCAGACCCGCCAAAGTATTGATTGTACCTAGGTCATTTTAAACCTGGCAAGGCGTTTTTCCGGTGTCGAATAACAAGGCGACCTGTCTACTTTGATCCCATAATAAAATGACTCACAGCCGGAACTATGGCATCCATAGGCATCCATGAAATTGTGACCGTGGTTTCTTGGGTTATCGCTGGTCTCTTGCCTTCAGGGGTTCTTTCGAGGTACCCATTATATAGGAATGATGCAACGTTAGACAGACTTACGACCTTTTTTTAGTATACAATATCTTCTGGCATGGTCGTGAGTTACTATTGTCGATTAGTTCTTGATAGGTGTCTCGTAGTGTCGTAGGTCTTGGCTGAATTCGAATGTGTTGTGTGTGAGCGGTACCTGGTATTTATAGTGCAATGGACGTAAGGGATTGGTAGCCAATTTCGAGTGGTTTGGGGCACCTTGTAATTATATCATCACTTGGTTCTGCTTAATAACGTCAGTAAACCAAGTCGGACAATTAGGCATAGCTCGAATTGGCATCACAAGCAACGATGTATCATCAATTCTAACTGACACCTTTATGCTACTTGCATTACGGTTTGTGTCTCGCCGCAATATATAAGACGATGAGGAAGGGGTTGGTGACGCAACTGTGAATGAAGACCTTCCATATATACGACGATGAGGAAAGGGTGGGTGACGTCACTGGGAATGAGGATTCGCCATATATAAGACGATAAGGAAAGGGTGGGTGACGTCACTGTGAATGAGGACCCGCCATATATAAGACGTTGAGGAAAAGGTAGGTGACGTCCACTGTGAATGAGGACCCGCCATATATAAGACGATGAGGAAAAGGTGGGTGACGTCCACTGTGAATGAGGACCCGCCATATATAAGACGATGAGGAAAAGGTGGGTGACGTCCACTGTGAATGAGGACCCGCCATATATAAGGCGATGAGGAAATGGTGGGTGACGTCGCTGTGAACGAGGACCCATCACGAATAGGATGGCGAGGGAAGGGTGGGAGGCACATTTGTTTAACCGCTTTCATAAACATAAGATGTATTTACTATTCATATATATGGTTGGCCAACGGGATATTTTCAGCAATCGCAATAGTACAGCGCTAATTGTCCTTCACCCCTGCTCCCGCTAGACAATTTCAAATAAGATAAGAACCTTGCACTCTGATATAAAAAGCTGCTCGATTGATCCCTTACGGCATTGGTGTTGATGTCCTGGGTTTCAGTATGGGGGCCATCTTTGCTCGTTTGCGTATACCAAAACCCGCCACGGACGCAAGTGACTCGGTTGGAGTTGAATTTGCTGCTGACGTCACGAGAGCTGGATATGCTCCTAGTTCATCAGGTAGTGATGATAATGATACGGTGAGTCGCTCTCGTCATATATACTGTGCCAGTCATTTATGAATTTCCGATCAGAGGCAAATCGTATCTAGCTTATTGAAGCCCTAAGTCTGAGTTAAGCTTTTATTTCTTCTATATACGCCCTTGTATTTGGACGCCAAATAATCGCTAAAACCCACTCTTTTATGTTTATTGAAGGGATAGTTCTCTAGAATATGTCCGTCCTGCGTCGAGCTCTTGTGATAATGATATGACATACGATCCAGCAAATAAAATACACGGGGGCGGCTGGCGAATTGTTGCCTGATTTATGCTATTGTTTTTCTAAATACGCCCAAGTAATTGTAAGTAAATAACATAACCGCCGCCGCAACCTACTGATTTATGTTTATTGATGGGATGGCTCTCTTGCTTCTAATCATATACCCTCCCAACCCACCTCACATTGACACACACACACGCACACACACATACACACGCATGCAGATTGAAGCAAGCAGTTCGGACAGCACCTCGGAATACCATTCTGTATGTGGTACTCCAGGAGTACAAGAATATGTCCATTTTGCGTCTAGTCCTGATGATAATGAAACGGTGAGTTGATCTCGTCATAGATACTGTACCAGTCATTTATGAATTTCCGAGAAAAAGAGGCAAATCGTATTTAGCTTATTGAACTCTTAGCCTGATTTAACCCATTGTGTTGGTATATACGCCGATGTTATTGGACTCCCAATAACATAATCGCCAAAACCTACTGATTCATGGTTATTGATGGGCTCTCTTGCTTCTATTCACACCCCACCCCCCCTCCCAACCCACCTCATTTTGACGCACGCACACACACACACACACACACACACACACACACACACACACACACACACACACACACACACACACACACACACACACACACACACACACACACACACACACACACACACACACACACACATTGTGGAAGGTTGACACTCATCGGCAATTCACATTTACACTATTGAAAACACTGACCAGAGCCCAGTTTATCATTTTATCGTTGTGTTCTTTATTTATGATATCCCTCGTTGGTTGTTCCGTGTTTCTACTCGATGATCCAATTGTAAAGTAAGATTGTACAGAACTTTAAGTACGTCAAGAATAATTGCATGCTCATCCTTTCATTACAGCGTGTGGCTGACGACACAGGCGCTAATTCATTTGTTGAATGCCTCACCGAAAGTAGGGTACGAATTGTTGAGGAGTTAGAGGAGTTAGACGATATCCTAGGGTATCTGTTATCGAAAGACGCAATAACTGAGAACCAGCTTGATGAGATAAGCACTCAGAAGAAAAAAAGGAACAAGGTTAGGAAGCTGTTGGATTGTATGCACAGGAGAGGCGAGGAGGCTTGTAGAAGCCTTGTTGCCGCCCTGAGAGATACTGAACAGATACAGCTATTTCAGTTATCAGCCAGCCTAAAGAAAAAGTTAGACCAGGTTCCAGTTAGAGATGTCCTCAGTATTGATCAGTACAAGACTAAGATGAAGCGTAACTATCAGCAGAAGATTGAAAATAGAAACGAGCAAGAACAAACCCAGTACGGATATACCATCAGTTTAGACCAGCATTTACCAGTGATTATCAATCACGAACACCGACCACCGGACGCACAGACAAGAACGGGTTTCGACGAGTTCAACATTCAAATGATGGACAGAAAACAATTGACATTGGACGGTATCTTTCTCAAAGACACCAATAGACGTCGACCGCATTCAGTGCTCATGCTGGGTGGCCCTGGTTTGGGCAAGACTTCATTGTGTTTCACCATCATAAATCGCTTTGCATGTGGTCAATGGGGGGGCCATCAATTCATATTTTTGATATTATTGAAAGAGTTGGGTGACATGGGACTTTCGTTGACATTAGCTGACCTACTGTTTGACTACAACCAACCTGAAGGGACTGAGACACGAAAACAAAGACTTATTCGACAACTTCAAAAACGACAAGACAGAATTCTCTTTATATTCGACGGTTATAACGAGTGCCACGAGTTTATGACGGGCACATTGACTATTTCTGCTCCATCAACAAAAGCACACCCTGACGTTATTCTGCGTAGCCTCGTTCGTGGTACCCTCCTACCCGAGTCCCAAATATTGCTAACCAGCCGTCCATTTAGTCATGTTGATATGAATGTTGACCGAGTGGTGGAGCTGGCGGGCCTCTCTAACCAATCGGTCAGCACACTACTCAGTGAGTTTCGGGTCGGTGAGCTGGGGTCTGAAACCGCTTCATTCCTCGAGAATCACGAAGACGTTAGAAGCATGTTATCAATACCAATTAACATCCAAAAAATTATCAGCTATCTAATCTGGCAACGTCCTAGCGGTGCAGATATTTCACCAAATCTTCCAAAAAGTAAATCATCCCTTTATTCTAAGCAAATGCTACCTGTACTTACGCAATACCTTCGGTCTGAAGGCATCCTCCTTCACGAAGAACACCAGATTTGGCATCACCTACTCGTCAAGTCATTTCTGTGTAAGCTTGCTAAATTAGCTGGCTTGGCCATTAGTAAGTTCGGGGAGAAGCAAATTGAACTGAGTGACCTTGAGATATGTGAACTTACAGAGAAGGATATCAAGACCGGTGGTTTGATGAGTATGTTCACAATTCAGACCAGAACAAGTCATGGCTTACGCCCGGTCGTCTATTTCCAATTCAACCATCTCCACACCTTAGAGTGGTGTGGTGGATTGGATACTGCGAGTCGTGATATCAAATACATAAATGATCTCATCAAACGTAATGACGGAAATCTGGACGGAGTTCTGATTTTCTGTGCGGGCTTATTAGGGGCCACTGAAGGCCAAATGATCCTTGCATGTATATATGATATTCCAAAACATGAATGTCAACAGAAAGCCTATAATATTATGAACCAAATAGTCATTTCTGACCGGTGTCGCAAACCTGGTGGCTCACTATTTGCCATTGAGGTTTTTAGTGAGGCCTCATACTTAGATCCTCGTCCCCTACTGCCATTGTTAGCACCTGACGGGAAAAGACTAGAAATAGCTGATATAGCGTTGTCTAACAGGCAAGCTGTAAGTTACTTTGTAAAGCAGTTGCACTCGTCACAGGACGAGCAGACAGGGGCAATAGCGACACCTGGTAGCGAGATAATTTTAGATACAGTTAGGCTCCACTTTACTGAGTCGGGTAACCTTACAGGACTAAACAGCGCTTTCGCTGAAGCCAGCAAATTGAAGAAGCTCAAACAACTACTGATTGAGACTGGTAGGTGATAGCACCGATTATATCATTTTATGTACATGTGCAGTGCTCGTTTAGTTGAACTATATATACCTGATTTCATTAAAATGAGTAGTGACTGAAAGATAAAACCTATTCCATTTATTAAAGAACGTGTCCTTATTTTGCTTCGGTCGCGCTCTAGGATCCAATATGTGCTCCAACGAAACTGAAGTGGGTCAAAAAATGTCATGACGTGTATTATAAAGTTGCCATTTGTATCTGTGATGTCATGTGTCTCGCGTTGATGGGTTGTGTGTAGGTGACCGTGAGTTTGTCAATGAGAGGCCGTTAGAAAAGCCGCTGCTGAGTGGGAATGAGAGGAAGGACACCTCAGGTCGTGTTTTGTCAGGGACGAGCGGAGCCTGCATGATGTGTTTCGAATCAGATGTGAGTATTGATGAGATGTGTTGACATTACTACTGGTAAAGCGGACGGCTATATGGCACCGTCTATCTGAGTTTCCATTTCGAATTCGAACATGGGGTGTCTAAAGTAAGGTAAAGTAAGGAAAGGGTTTAAAGGCACACCAGCTCTAGTGTGTTATATGGTACCGACAAAGGTTTGTGTGTGTGTGTGGGGAGGGGGGGGGGCTGATTGGGGGGGGGGGTGGTTACTAAAATATAAAGAGATAGAAAAAATCAAGCATTAAAAGAAACTCATTAGTATTAATTGTACTGATTTGTATGCATTTAAGGAAATATGTATCATTTAACATCTGTAACCATGTATCTTAGATAGATCATACTATTCTCGAAGGCTTTTTTAATCCGGACTAGACTATTTTCGATAAGGATCAGATTGGCACATTTAATGATAATGGGCTTGGTATTGTATGTGCGTTAGCGTGGAATGCATTCCGGGATGGGTTCATCCTACAGTAGAAAAGCATGAGTTGTGTAGATGTGACCTATACGAGCACGGGCAATAATAACCTCCTCTCTATCGTTCAGTTGGAAATAGACTCATCTCACTGTTCCTGCAATTTCTGCCTAAAAAGTTTGAAGGGGACTTAAACCTCAGTCACATCCTTGTTGAGCGCCTCTGTGGAGGTTGTATTTCTCTTCTCATTGCCGGGAATCCCAACATAGCTCGTTACCCACGCAAAGTAATTGTGAATGTAAAAAGACATCATTGACTGGGTAAAAAGTCCGAAAGAGATAATATTGGGGAAATGCGGAATAGGGTTGCGCCGGTCAGAACCGAAACCCTACTCTATCTTCCTCTTTCGAACAATCTATATATATATATGGTAGTATGGTTCGAATAATTGTCCTTTAATTCTCGATATTTGTTGAGAAAAAAAGATGGCTCGGTATTGCTCTTTGTACTGGCTGACAACAATTTATCCATAAGGAGTCTTGATTTGCCATGGTGGAGATTTCGGCACCGTGTCCACAACCACATTATCTAATTTGGGGCATGTCCCATCCAGAGCTTTCTTGATACGTAGGCCGAAAGAAGGGGTGGCATTTGGGTTGCTCTCGAAGAAATGAATATATTTGGGGTGGAAAGATACGTTAAATGCCTGATTTCCGGGGTTCAATTTTAATTTCAAGGCGTATTGAAAGACCAGCTGCTCTTCTATAATTTAAAGTGGATCCACATTGATATCTATATGCAGACTTTGGATGGGAGATGTTCTAAAGGCCCCAAGACAACGCCCCAGAGTCTGGTTTTAGACGGTTTCCAATTAATCCAAAGTGGATGAACGGGCAGAACCATACAAAAAAGAGCCATAATCCAATTTCGATCACCAAGGGATTGGTCAACTCCCTAATCAGTATTCGACACCATCTTGAAAAATATATTTTTAAGGCTTTAAAACATTTCATACTTTGGTAAAAAAATATGGGACTTGAAATTGAGTTTCTTTGCAAAAAGTATTCGAAGAAACTTGATTACTTCTACCATAGGGACAACATTGCTGTAATGGGCGACGATTGGTTCCGGATGTAGAATTCTTTCATTGCATACATGCATGCAAACAATTTTGGATTTCGAATATTTGAACCCATTTGCATCCGCCTATTTTTGAATATTATTGAGCCTGAATTTAAGTTTTTATGATTTTGTATATAATAAAAATAAAACAAATCGTCCACATAGAGTGAGCATTCAACACTTGGTTTAATGATATTGAAAATACTATATATTTGAACATTAAAAATGATGATAGACAAATGCGTCTAACCCCATTTCCTGTTCATGATTATCAGCACGGACCCTAAAAATACGGTTGATTACAAAAAAAAAATAGCAAAAACAGGCAAGCGACCTGGATATGCATGATGCCAATTTGTAATTGTAGAGTACCTCCTTACCCGAGGACTCCAGTCTGTAAGGCTGATATACACTCCGATTTCAACCCTATAACCTACAATAGAGAAATACTCACTGGCACCTTGTGGTCGATATTTACGTCGAGTCGTTCTAGCCATCGGTAGGTATATATTGTGATTCCAGACCACTGTTATGTTTTGTGACACTGTATGGCTTTATTTATCACTTGTGTTGCTGTTGTGTCCGCCGAATATAGTAAATCACATTCACTTTCTTGGGTTATATAAAAAGTGCATAGTCTGTGCTGTATGTGTGCCCGAAACAGTCAACTATGTAAAGTGTGATACTAGTGACCATCAGTATGATAAACGGCTCACATTTGGTTCCATGTTGTAACAGGGGTGGCCAGGGAGGTCATTACGCAAGACAGCGAACCTAACCCTAATACAGGTAAGTTGAGCCTGTGAAATTGTCAATCATTTAGATAGTGTGTCCTGTTCGATACCTATGAACTCACCTCACTTGTCAGAATCGATTGATGTCACAGGCCTGTTTGTGTTGCAGATAATGCGATGGTTGACTTCAAAGACAAATTGATTGATTTCAAGGCTGAACTTGCTGTAACAATAGCCCCTCACGATTTGTGGAATCACCTGGAGGGTAGCCATGTCATAAACCAAACCGGAGAGAGATCGCTTTACAGTAAGATTGCCGATATGAATGTATCATAAAAGAGTTTAACCAAGATATCAGCTATTGGTTTATCTGATGCACATCATTGCTAATATCGTTTGCCGTGTGACTAGGTGAACAAACCGGAAAAAGAATAGGTTGAAAAACTTCTGGACCATATGGACAAACGCCCTTTCGAAGATTGTGTTAACTTCTGCATAGCTCTCATGAAAACAAACCAAGCTCATGTGGTCCGACAGTGGCTTTGGAAAAAAGAGTGGACTACGTTGTTACACAAAAAAGATCAAGCGATGTTTCAAAAACATGTTCATGGCCCGAATTGAGATGACATTCTAGGTTGAACCATAATAATGACAACCTTACATATCGGCAGCGTCTTGGTTTATTCTAATTCTTTGAAGTGTTACTCTATATATGTTTGAAGATGTATACTAGTTGTTTTTGTGTTTTGCTGTCATATTGCTGTTGTGAATGATTTTACTGTTCACATAAATGGCTCACAGCTATATATACAAGTTGAGTAAATTTGTTATATACAAAGAAAGCAATTATCTTGGTACGTCAACAACAGCAACCCTCGATCTCGCATCATGTATACATTGTTAATATCATATGATGACGTCATATTTATCTCAGCTAATTATAATAGTGTACCATACTGCTCTTTTCGCAAGCGGAAAATAATGACGAGGGCTAGATTTATATCAGACCATGTATGGACATTTTGCTTCATTGAAAGGGTCCTACTCTCACATTGATTTATATATACTAACTGTTGAAACGTGTCGATAATTGAAACATTTAATTGCCACATCTAAGCACGCTTAATGATGCATGTATGTCAACAACAGCGAATGTTGATGTGGTTAAGAAACTTGCTTCCGGGTTAGTCTGTGCTTCTTTTCAATTCAAACTAGGTTGCGGCAATGGTATTTCTTACAACAACAAGTAAGAAGACCAACAACTGGGTATCAACTACTAGCGACTACATATAACGGCCGCTATTCTACGCAAAAATCGCCATACGCGCCAAACCATGGATGAACTTTGGCGTAACTTAGAGAGCAATTCCCGCTGGTTTCAGAAAAGATAGAGTCAGAAGATTAGATGTAAGGATTATTTCAGCTTGTCTTCCTCAGCGCCCAAGCACCGACCCACTTGTTGTCATATAATTAGCAGACTTTGACCTATCACAACTAACTGGTCAACAACGCAGTAAAATACCGTTCAGTCACTAATAGTTTGAAATTTATTCTAACTTACAGCGTGTAAAAGTATGCACTTCAAAATAGAACCAATTGTGACGAAGATATTTAAGTATGAAGGTATTTTGAAGGCATTTTACTCCAAAAAAATGCTTTTTGGTCAAGGTCAGTTAAGAAGTACTCTTATATATGAGTCTTGTTCACGCTGACAAGAAAGATAAATGACAATTTTGGTAAGTATCGTTTGACTTACCTGAATTACTTTTGTAAATGTATAAAAAAAACCATTGCAATGCAGAGCGAAGTTTGCGCATACACACCTAATCTTGATCTTTTCATTGACAAAGCTTTTGGACAACTTTGTTAGCAATTGTCCATTTAGTACCTCCAGCGGGTTTTAAAGAGATAGTTACCAAAAGTTTCTGGACAAATACAAGAAATATGTAGCTTAATTACAAACTGTTCCTAAATATTGATTATAAAAACATCAATCACTTCGAAATTTCGAAATTTGGTCAGATATTGTCAGTAACACCGTTAGTAGAATCATACAATTTCATGGATCTCAATGACATCACTTCCGGTAACGAACAAGCCAAAGTTTATACAAAATGTGTTAAGTTTAAATCTCGATATTTCTGTTGATAACTCCTCTCCAAGTATTCTGGTAGCTGAGTTTAATTGTAAACCTTTCTCTAAATACAAGTAATTGTCAATTATGCGTTGATTAACACAAATTCTGGTAGCTACAATCTCTATTTTTCTTTAAATTCGTTATTTGTCCGCAAATTATCGTCAGATCGTTAAACAAAATAAAACACTGTTGGTGCCTTTAACCGATATTAAACTTTAAAAATTGACGTTTTTTGAAATTATGAGTCGCTTTTAAAGTGCAATGAGTTTTCATGGGACAGTACGTTATCATGAGGTATTTTCTTCCGCCTCAGCTCAATCATGGAAATGAATTTTGACAGTGACAATAAGACAATTATGATGTTCATTGTGGTGATACGGATACGATGATGATAATGATGACGAATATGTAACTAATCATGATGATGGTGACTATGATGATAATGATTATAATGATGAAAATGATGAAAATGAAGACAATGATGATGGCGATCGTCAGAATGATGACCAAGGAGGATGGTGATAATAATGAATGTAAATGATGAAGATGATGACTATGAAAATAAAGATCGTGATTATTATGATGGTGATGGTGATGGTAATAAAAATGGCTACGATGAAAATGGGGTTCATAAAAATAATTAGGATGACTATGATGACAATTATGTAGAAGATTATGATGGCAATGATGGTGATGATTAAGATCGTGACTAAGAATACAATAATGATGATGATGATCACTTGATGTGGATCATGATCATGGATATGATAATGATGATGGTGATAATGATGTCAATAAATACGGCTTTAAGAATGCCACTATCAATTGTCCTACAGGTTGAATACGATATTTATCAAACGGACCCCAAAAGGCACTTTCAGACCTTGGATCAATCGACCACCCAATCAGAGCACCCAGATAGGTTATTTCACATATGATACCTGTAAGATTGTCAACTTCTGCTTACGCTGATGAAAATCATTTTCTTACTCCCACAGAAGACACCGTGTGTGTATATCAAGCGTTATTTATTTTGCGATGATATATTCGACTGTGGTGTAGCGATTGTACAGTAAGGTTCAATACTCTACCGGAGCACCCCTCAGTTGAATTGATTTGCTGAGGTTGGTAGGTAGAAGCCGCCATCGGTAGCTGGTTCTTTAATTCACTGTGTGAGAAGCCATAAACTGGCCGACCCCCTCGTCTTCCTAGTACCTCCCATACTTTTCAATCCCGTAACGAAGACTGGCAGGTGGTGGTGGTATCGGCGGCCACTTGGTCTTCACTCCCGTGAGGGGGACTGCTTCAAGAGAGAGTCGGTGACTGCTTGGTTTTCAATCCCGTGAAGGAGGCTTGGAGCAAGGTTCGAGTACTCTCTCGGAGGCAGAGAGGAGACTAGGAAAGGAAGGCAACTTCCAATGACTGAATTATAACGTCGTTTATTGGTGCCCGTGATCAATGTGGTGTCGTTGTGTTGAGTGTCATGGAGAGGCCGCTGGACATGCTGCTGATACGTCCATTCAGGACGGCAAACAGCACAGCCCGTGTTGTAGAGACAAGCTGCGGCAGCACGCTGTGTTCATATTCACAGGTGATTTGTTCTATCTTTGCAGTACCCAGCTGACGGACCATGCTAAGTTGACATTACAGCTTGTCAACTGAGTGCCCATTGAGCACTGTCTATCCGCGTTCCCATTTCGGGTTCATTTCGGGCGTCAGGTAAGTGTTGTGTTTAACGGAACCCCAACTCTAGTGCTATATGGTTCTTACAAAGGTTGGTGGGGGTGCAAAAATGTTAAGATACAGAGAAATTGAGGATTAAGATTAAAAGAATCTAAAATTAAAACCATTAGTAATAATTGAACTGATTTATGTGGAATGTACGAACGTAAGTTAAGTATAGGGCCCAACGGCACACCAATACAAGTGTGTCACATGACGTCTACAAAGCGGGGTGGGGGGAGTAAGGATTAAAATAAACTAAAACTTAGCATTTATGAAACCAACTATCTTTATTGGATCCAACCTGTCAGACAATTCTGAAGGGATTGGAACCCAGAAGAAGCAACTTCTGATAAGGAGAAGATCGGTACATTCAGTGAGAATATGCTTGAACTAGTATGCGCCTTGGCATGGTAAGCATTCAGGGATGGGCTCATCCCTCAGTAGAAAAGCCTGAGTTGTATAAGTGTAACCTACATGAGCACAGGCAAGAATAACCTTCTCTCTATGGCTGTCCCTGCAGCTGTGTGACCATTACCCAAGTAGGAGCCAAATGTCATGAAGATTGTAGGGAATAGATTCATCCAAATGTTCATGCGATTTCTGCTTAAAATATTTGACAATCTGCAATTTTAAGTCTGTAAAGGGTTGAACGCTTCTCTGGCAGTTCAATTGCCGGGAATCCCAACATAGCTCGGAACCCACACAAACAAAATATCCTTACCACAGTCAATTGATTGTGAATGAAAAAGGAAAATCATTGACGGGGTAATTGAGCCTTCAGCTCGGCATTAAATATGGATAACATTGGGGACAAGCCCATGCAAAATACGGTTGCGCCCATCAGAGCCGCAATCCCAACTCTATTTTCATCTTTTGAACCGTATGTGCATAAGGCAGCATGGTCATAATATTTGTCCTTTATTGCACGATATTTCTCGAATTTCTTGTTCAAAATTTTTATCCGCCCATTTGTGAATAGTGTTGAGGCTAAGTTGGAGCTGCCTCTTAATAGTTTTTATGTTTATGAATTGATAACAAATACAAAAATCGTTTACATTCCACATCTGGTTTGATGACATGGACAATGCTATTGATATTAACATTAAACAGGATGACAGTTAAAATACTGTTCATGATTATCAGAGAGACAGCGTGGCTACTTGAGATGGGGGAGAGTAAAACTACGACGTGGAAGAGGTACCTTAGGGTGAGAGAATGATGAGGGGGAGTAGTAGAGTACGATGGTAAAACGATACCTTACTTAAAAGAACAGGGTTGGCCGTCCAGGAAAAGCTACTTTTACATGGGTAACGGTAACATACAGTGATGAGGTGGTAATTTACGAAGAGGAAGTGGTCATTTTCCGAAAGGAAGTGGTAATCAAAAAGAGTAAGTGAAGACAACCATAGAAACCAACCGTAAGGAATACCGTATCCTGTATAAATGGAGCATCCACTGGGGAAAATTCCCAGTGGTTGATCCACATACGCCAGAGGGAGTTGTACTCTCCCCAGGGTTTTTTCGATTTGAGTTGACTTAAGTTTAGCAAATGGTACCTCATTAATTTAGAATGTGGTCTCTATTTTGATTAAGGTGCTACTCACCACGATAGAGGGGAATCATCATCAGAGAATGCTAATTCTCTGAGTTGTTCACAACCAAACACTGAATGAGAAATAAGATGATAATTGAGGAGAGATAAAGGTGTTTGTGATGAGGTGTTTCTCCCTGGGAAGTAACAACACCCACCTGGCGAAAACTTATAATCACCTACCTAACTCCCAACGGGTAAATATCACAGGTCATCCTAGACTTAACTAGTTGCCTGCGTCTCAGCTTGCATTGTCGCGTGTCTGCTGTTGTTAATGAAACCTGATGATACGCATTAGATTGAGGTCATCTAGCACATGCTTATTAAGTGGTCATCTTCACCAGAACTCTGGCTGATGCTCTTTTCTACACGGAGATATGCTGTACTGGTTGACCTGGCATGATGGGTCTGTACACGACTGCCTCACCACATTATCACTCGTGCGTTATCAACGTGACCCCTTCCTGAAGTAGCTTGTCGACGAGCTACACAGCGTACGTCACATGTACATAAGCGACGCATCAAGTCAGGTAAGGTGAGGTGCCGAGGGCGTGTTCTTCAAACTGCTAGTATAGAGTGGATATCTTTGACCTCCATCCCCAGTGTCGTCGATGGAGGTCCTCACTCAGAGGTATGTCTTAGCCGATTAGTCACCCTCTTGTTGCGATGTACATAAACAATGTTTACCTCGGTCATGCGATGTATCTGCCATATTAGGTTGAATGTTGTCCACATGGCACATGGGTATATATTTCGAATATTTTTGCACAGTAATCATATTCCAGATTCCAGGGAGCTTCATTGTTGAAATCTGAATAAACCAAATAAGCAACTCTACTATAGGACTCGCGTTAATTTCCTCTGATTAGTCCCCACTCCAGCAACTACAGGCAGTGAGTAACAGTACGAAAACGAAGGAGCACATAAGCTAAGAAATTCTAGTTTAACATTTGTCCGGGTAGTTGGCAACTTCCATTGTTGTCACGCACACATTTTCCCGACGCTCACACGCTCTTACGTTAGAGAAGAAAGCTGACAATTGCTACACACGCCGAGAGAAAAGACACGAGGCCGCAATCTACGACGCGATCATGATCCAGGGCAACGGCAGCGTACATCGGCCTCTTCCACTCGACACAACTATGGCGTACTAGCGACCTGGCGCTATCAACACATTGGAGATGACGACCACATACCCCCCTTTCAACTTCTTCCATGGTTAGTACGTCATTCATAATTTACATTAAAATGAGTTGACCGTAAAATTGTTATTGCTCATTTGACCTTCCGTCGCGCATAAGTACCTCCTCCACACAAAACACCCCTCCCGCTATCGCCTTAATTTTAACCTCCCGAATCCGACAAACCTTATGCTAGGACGGGAAAACGCAATTTTTTAAAAATTATTTGAGGTCAAATATTCTCCATATTCAAATTAAGTATTAAATATTATTTTTGTTGGCGAACAATATGAGTGGGTCTTCGAGGACGCAAGAATGTGGCGCGGAAGATGAGCATTAACGATTTTGAAACCAATAACGAATTATGTCTACCTAGCCTTATTATTGATTCATTTTTCATAGTATTCTTCGTACATATTTCCCTTTTCAGAAATTTTTCCCACCTATGTCATGTTATTTTTAGCCATATATTATGTTCTCAGAACAGGACGCCAATATTCATTTTATATGCATAACCATTTTTACATGCAATTTATTTGACACAATCTTCACACACACATTTCTTTCACTATTCCAACCATACAACATTTTACCAACGATACCATCTCAACCACGTGTCAAACGCATTCAAATGCATTAACCTGACGGTTAGACAAATTCAAATTATCAAGGCGATCTCAGGAACCAACTTAAGTGTCAAAGATAACAAAGCTGTGAAATTCAAATGTTTATCAGTCCAATTTAAGGCTTTAACAGTCAGCCCGTATAGCGAATGATTAAACATCCTGCACTCAGACATTCACGCAGATAAGAGACCCTCATTTTGCGTCCGCCTATTATCAAGGATTACAGACTCCTTTGTAATTCCAATAAACACGGCGTATCTGAGGCCCAAGCTGCCACCCTTTAATTGCACCTAATTTAAGTCTCAAAAGGCAGTCTTCAAAAGTGACATACACATTTGACGCTTAATCTCACACATCCTTTGCCGCCACACGAAATCCAGTAAACTGTGAGTCCAGGTTTAAATTAATAGAAGACTTTTAAATTGTCTTCTTCCACGCAGCGCCAACTTGACACAATGATATCATCAATTATTTTCACAATTATTTTGCCTCTATGTCTGCAGATAATAAGACAAAATCATACAATAAGTGATGTCAAATGCGCTATTATCGCACCGTCTGGCATATCATGCGGACACGCGTAAAATTAGCGATCTTCTATGTTACACATTACCCATAACGCTAATCTTATTATATACAAGTATATGCGGGGTATAATCTCATGAAGGAATCTGCAGCTTAGGGAAGACGTGCGTATTTATCAAATAATTTATGGAGAAGTATCGTTAACATTTAATTCTCAATACAAATGAGTCGTTTATATTGATCTTCTCCCGCGCGTACAACACATACAATTAAAGTGTCACATCGTTGTGTATCCGGACTTACATGTTAGATAGTGGCCATGTGCAACATATATATTCTTTGAGGCATAACTATTCTAAACAGTCTCACAGCACCATAGCTTTCTTAAATACTATCTTTTGCAATAACCGTCAATCATTTACACACGCTCCAATCACCTTATGCAAAGTATACACAATCCTTCAAACACACCTCACACTTTTCTTTGCATGATACACCAATATTTATTTTGATGTTATAATATTATACATAAGTAACATACTCACGCACACTTACACATTGAACACTCATGTTTTTACTACATCCTACATTACCCATCATCATGACACACTGATCGCTGCCGTAAGTTCATTTGTTCCCAGGTATATTTACGCCATACAAGAGGGAGATAGTGCCTTCACCTGACGCGCCAACACCTTGTAGCCAAAGTTTACTCTCCCTGACCAAGGATACAGTAGAGACGCACCACGGCTCAACCAGGCGTCGGAAAACACTCACCCCTTCCCTCAAGCGACACTTGGCAAACCCAATACGGCAGCCCTCCAGATATTTCATCTTCAAGAAACATCCAAAGAAATCCACAAATTTCAATAACTTCCATGGCATTAGACCATTGTATCTGTATAATAAGTTTTCATGACATTAGTTAAATACTTTCAAAATTAATAATTGAATTAGCTACAATAGGTTGTTTTACTATTTTCACGATAGTCAAGTATAGGCTCATCGCTTTTTCCCATGTGGTTTTAGTGCGGAGTAATACTGTGAAAATGTAATTAATGTCATAACGGCTAGATTATTCCATATTTTGATTCTTTCCATTTTATTGTAATATATTTATTTTAATACCATTTAGGCTAGCAAAATTAGATCATTTGAAAAATTATTGTAACCTAATATAATTACCTATTATTGTTATGGATATGTGCCAATGTAAAACAGTATTGGCGCATGTCCAAGCTACCCTGGGATCACACAAAATTCAAAATCTAATAATATTGGGCTCGTGTCGTGCTGTCCCTTCACTTTATAACTCTTATTCCAAATTCTATTTCATCAACCTTCAATTAGTTTAACAAAGTCAATTTTCAAAATTCAAGGGTAAATTCTAAATTTATTGAACAGTGGAAGTTCAACTTTATTATGGTTGGGGAGGATGTTATAATACTGTTTTAGTTAAGAGTACGCTCTCCTTCACACCTTAATTATAGAGTACCCCCTCCCTCCCATCTTAATTATCAGCGCGGTACGACACGCCAATACCGAGGGAAATCGTACTCCCGAAGGGCTATATAACCAACCCTCGCATATGAATACGGGGAGATTCATCTAGTCAGAGAAACGATTCGGACCGCGAGATTCCAGGGAGCTTCATTGTTGAAATCTGAATAAACCAAATAAGCAACTTTACTCCAGGACTCGCGTTAATTTCCTCTGATTAGTCCCCACTCCAGCAACTACAGGCAGTGAGTAACAGTACTATAACGAAGAGCGTGCATAAGCAAGAAAAATTTAGAAAACTCTAGCTTTACATCTGCAGCTATTGTTTTTAAGTCTTTTAAACAGGTCTGTCAACAGTAAAGCGGAAATGGCATGACAACTGAACGACTAGAGATGTCTTTCAAGGCCAGCAGTAGGGGTGCGCGTGTTTCTAATTGCAATTCGTGATACCGATAGCATTAGCCATTCCAACAGATTAACTTCACTTTAAAATTCATGCCATGTACCTGTATTTCAGTCATTTTCCAGTTTGCCACACAAACCACAGGCACTCCACGTTCACTGACCGCTAGACAAGCCTCCATGAAATAATGACTACGTCTATGTGTTGCGCCTACACAGCAATGGCACGACCACGATCACTCGGGTACTTATTACTCGTTTTCTGATTGCTCAGAATTGCATGTTCACCAGCTCTTCTACATTTATCAATTATTTATTCTAAAATGCTGCTCTAGCATTGTTTTTAATCTGTTACCTTTCTTTTGACATCTGACAAAATTAGCCGCCTTTGCTGTTGTGAATTGTTGCTGTATATCGAACTTATGTCTCAATGTTATGGCTTCATAACGAGGCTGATTAGTGGCAACGTACCTTTGCAAACGCAAATCGAAGGATATAAAGTACACAGTAATAATTGAAGGCACAGCAAGTAATTTTTTCAAACAGCTGTGCCAATAAGTGCTGGCTATCGAGCCCAATTCTGACTATCGTTATTCAATCACTTTCATGCAAACCATTATCAAGATCGTGATTTTGTTCCCGCTCTGAATCACGATGTTTGCACTCTTTACACCCAATACTATAGTATCTTAATACCAACTCGAATAGCACTTACAGTGGAAAACTTTGAATAATCGCGGCCGAGGTCTGGCGAATGACCTTATCTAGGTTAAATATGGTAATAATCATGTACAGCGTACATAAGGAGCTCTCCTCACAGTTGTTCAGTCCGATCTGTAGCGTCTTGCACAATGCCATATGACTGTATTACAGATGTATTCATTATAGTTCAACTGTCAGCCTGCCTAGTATGTATGGTCACAAGATAAATCTATACTGCAGGCTATGCGCGCCCCTCCTCCACCTTCTCAACTTAAACGAAGATGACGTTATTAAGATTACAGCGATATGCACCAGTGTTCTGGCGACCCATGAAAAACTGCAGAGAATGGAGAATGGAGCTAACGATAAGGGTTGGTACAGGAGACAAGGATGGCAGTAGGTTAGAGGACAAGGTCATAGCCGACGCCTATGGCAGCAGCTTATGTATCCGCTGGTCTTTGAACTCCTCGAGAGCCACATGACCTTCTACTTGAGTGACAGACTGAAAAATAAGCTCACATTCAATGACTGCAGCCATGTTATTTACTCCACGTGCGACACCAATGCCAGCCACACAATCGAAGGCATCTCCCTGGAGTATAACATGGCCACCAAGCCAGAGATCAAAGATCTTATTATAATAAGATACCCGACTCGGATGTTTCTGTTGTGAAGCTCGCGACCAGCGCGCCACCTGGTTTCGTGGAAGCTAAAATGTAATACCGCTGTATTTCTAAAATTTAACGGTTCTTTGATAGAGCCAATACATAAAAACAAAGCCAATTACTATTGACACCCTTTTATCAATTTGCGTGACGATTTATTTACTACAATAATTTTGAACGTTAGAACAAGTCACATATATCAGCATCTACCCCAGGCCTAGCCCCGATTGGACGGTAAAATACATACTTACTCAGACGTCCTATAGGGCTGAATTTACCCCTTTTAAGACACAGTCGGACGTCTAGTCAACCCTTATTTGATATTAAAAGATAAATCTGAACCATTGGTTTTGTCATATTTGCGGCTGAATATGAGAAGTTGATTTACATGCTCATGATTTCCCGAATCTCACCCGAACCTCCACCAAATCAAGAAGCTGCATTGTCGGTTGATGGGGTGCCCAACGCAGACGTATGATTTTATTATGTAGTACTGTAAAATGTATTCTTGCTTATTTTGAATAACAATATAATAATGAAATATTTCAGGATATAGCCTATACTAAAAACATGGATGCAGCATGCATTTAATCACCATTAACTCACTCGCTCTATCTCTCACTTTCTCTGTCTGTCTCACTGTCTGTCTCTCTCTCTGTCTCTCTGTCTATCTCACTGTCCCTCTCTCTGTCTATCTGTGTGTGTGTGTGTGTGTCTCTCTCTCTCTCTCTCTCTCTCTATGTATATATATATATATATATATATATTAATATATATGCATATATATATATATATATATATATATATATATATATATATATATATATATATATATATATGTAAAAATATATATTGATATATATACCAAGGTCATTACAACTAAAACTCCCAGTCTTAATAGCTTACGAAGAACAACCACAAATGATATGAGATCATCAGCATACATTAGAAGATTAACAACAAGCACACTAAAACTACACTGAACATAACAATTATTTAAACCAGAGCTCAATTCATCCATGTAAACACTGAAAAGATAGGTTGACAATATGCCTCCCTGTCTTAAGCCATTAAACACACCAAATCAGTCAGACATATTTCTGCCCCATCTTACATACACATCTGATCCGAGAACCATGCAACCGACCATTCTAACAGTATATCCAGGGACATCTTTGTTCGACAGGCTCTCCCCACCACCACAATCTAAGGTGCAGTAGCCCTATATACTGGTGTGGATTTATGATAGAATAGTCCTTGTACATCTGCCATAGAGGGCTTTCAAGGAACTGAGTAAACAAATATCAATATTTTATTTTCGGAAATCTACACATACAACAGCACTTAAAACACACAAATTGTGTGGGAAAATGTCAATGTCTTACGATTTTGTTCTCTACTTATGGTCCCTTAACTTACAGGGAATAGTTAAACCAGATGTTCACCATAATACATATTACAGAAAAATGACACCTGCATGATTCACATTGGAGTTTCTCTAATGAGATACCTTTAGCTAGAATGCTTACAATCCAGGCTTTCACTGACAATGTTCCTCAACCCTGCATAATGCATCTACTAGTGATTTGCTTGGGACAACGAGCCCTTCCTTCGCACTTCGGTAATTCTTCTGGTCATGTATATCACTGACTACAGAGATTGTGTTTATGCATATTCCACACAACTTCATTTCCGGGCAATATAGCTAGAAACATGTGGTAGAATATTCACTTAATGGGTGGAAAGGCCTTTGTCAATTATAACAGTTAATTGCAGCGCAGAAATACCCATTTGTGTTTGACTTCTAGTCAGATATACTCGCGAGTCAAGTCATAACGAAGTTGTTTGGCTGCTGCGCGTCGAGTAGCTTCCACAAATGTAGGGGGCGCTGCCTACACGGCGTCCCGGAATTTGCCGGGCGAATTGCCGAGTCGGGTATCTTATTATAACAAGATCGTTGCAGAGATAGCCCGCAGTCAGAACGCAAGTGGGCTTGCGAATCTGCAAGACCATGGACGACCAGCTCCATTGCAGTGGGCGGAACGTGGATAATGGGTTTGAGGGTGACGCTATTCGTATCAGAAAACAAGCCACAGCGGCGGGCGCATTAAAAGTCTATATCTATGACATTATGGATGCAAATCTGAACATCTAGAATGGTCGTTTCGTTAACATAGTATCCTAAGTTAGGGTTTCCAAATGGCCCTGGATAAGCCATTATTTTTTGCCGACTGTGTGTGGAAAACCATCCATGCTCGACCCACTTCATGGCTCCTTCAGTGGTGCCTTCCAACATATTGTGATCCTCTACCCCGCCATCTGTTTCAACCAGCCCTACCAGACACAGACCTGTTATAGGCCGCTCCCGCTTTTAAGGTGAGCCCACCCTGTACATTATTGACGACTGCAAGGCCACACATGCACTGACCAGGAGAAAAGACATGCTGTCGGAACTGGCCTTTAACAGCAACCGGTGATCTTGTATATGGGATATTTTCCGACGTTTCTGCATGAAATCTGCTACAAACTTGCCGTGCTCGCTGTGCACGTGTCAGTTTAGTGTACACCTGTATCATCAACCTCTAATTGATGTTTCAGTACACACCAAATGTGCCAACCCTAAATTTAGATTTCAGTACACACTTAACCTCTAACTGAGATTTTAGTATACCCTAATGTTATCTACCTCTTATTGAGATTTAAGTATATATATACATCAATATAAACAAAGTGACCTGGACAATGTATTCAAGCGGAACTGTAAGGTAAGCAGTGCTCTAATGGTCAACGAAATCAGCCGTCTATCCAGGCCTTTGTGGATTGTAGTTTGTTCTTGATATTTCTGGCCCCACATATTTGGCAAGGAACTGAGAGTGATGAACTGTGGCGCTGTATGTGAGTTCTAGGGCTCAACACTGATCATTAACTCGTTCCGGCGGCATGTCTTGGTGAAACCAATTCGGAGCCATTCGTAGTTTTTTTAAGCGACCATACTCGATTGTGTACACACTGTACCTGCAAATCGCTGATTTGGTTTCCATGGGCACAACAGGTGTAAACACAGGTACAACAGTACAACGACCCCATTCCATCTTCGCTGGCTTTGCCCTGTTTAGAGGAGCAGTGATGTGAGTGCCACGGCAAGCATGACAAAGGTTTTTCTATGAATGGATTGTATGGGATGAGGTCCAACGTGACAGTCTTGAACCTCTGTGACCGACTTAAAGCTTGTTTACCATGAGTAGACTGTTTAAAGGTCGGAGATTTAAGGAGGAACCACTCACAGCAGTCCAGGTCGGACATCCGAGAAATACACATTGCTTTGTATTTCCTAGGCCGACACGGGTTGTGGGCCATCTTTGGAAAATGTTGCGAAATATTTAGACCGTCCCCATGGAACAGTGTGCAATTTGAAAATATTCGCCGCTTTTTTCATGCCAATTATTGCTACGAGTTGCCCTCTTGAAGCGTCGCTGTGTGCAGTGAGGTATGCTCACGCTTGTGCCGATCGTTAAATGCGCTTTGACCCCATAATAACATACGGATATGCCGTTTACAAGCTCTTCATACCAGCTCTTTATATGCAGTAGATTAAATCAGGATATACAAACACAGTACAAAGGCTTAGGTCGTATAAACGGATGGAAAGGTGTATGGTGGAAGAGAAAATAGATTTGCAGATTGAACTGAAGGATATTGTGAGCGATTTGGATTTCAAGAACGGATGACCCGGAGTGCGCGTTATATCTGAAGGAGCTTCTAGACTTTGGGATTCGCCCACAACAGGTGTACTAGTATGTATTACTGCCGTTTTACCGGGCTGTCGAGGGGCCCAATGGGGTTGTTACAGTGCCAGCATTGAGGGACCACACTTGTTACAATGTTTTAATGTGCTTTCTAATGGAGAGTTTTGACAATGTTTTACGATCACGATTTGCGCTTCATCATACTTGCTCCTTGATCACGTAGTCGGCTACAATGACATAAGGCTAAAATCACTTTAAAATTTATGTGCAGGAAATACCAATTCCAACCTGCTGATTGCAATGTCTTCGTAATGACAATCCCTTTGGTGTTTATCGTTTATAAATTGGTATAATTATCTGACGCTCCGTCATGTTTTAGATTTCCACATTCAACAGCAACTGATTAACGCCGGTGAAATATTTGATGAGAATCGAGAGATTTTATTGAAATAAAAATCGACCCCATTCGGTAAAAAGGTAAAACCAACTTTATATCTGTCAATAAGTGCAGTTAAACCGCTTTAAATGGGCGATTTGCAGTTATTTGTGAGTTTTGTTATTTCCGTTAATGACTCAAATATACTCCTCACTTTTTATTACAAGCAACCTTTCATAGCCGATGTAGTAGTGCGGCCACGTTGAAAACAGATATCAAAGTTCCATACAAGAAAACATTCTATTCACAAATGAATGGTATAAGTAAATTCAAACGCGCACTCTGATAGTCTTCATGTATTATCGCTCAGTCTATTTTAGCAATGTCTCATATAAGTTATAAGGGTCAAATGAGGGACATGAGGAGGAACTTACACATTTAAGCAATCAGACTTGATAATCACTATTAACCAATACAGGGTACCAATCAGACTCAATTTTCCTGAATTCAATTTTCATACAAGATTTTCTGTGAATTTGAACGATTGTGACTCATTTTCAGGCAGCTTGCAAAGAACAATCAAGTTTTGCATGATTTCGTATCCAGGCAACGATTTGTCATAAATTCGGAATGAAACCTTCATCCTTCATACATATCATTTCTGTGCCTAATTGCATCTTCCCTGGTTTTCTGTTTTCCAAGAAATATCCACACAATCTGTTTAAATTCGACACTGCCCACGTGACACAACATAAAGTGCAATATGCCCGTAGCTGTTGATCAGCAGCATATTAATCACTCCATAGATTAATGAAGGTATCATATCGTAAGCGTTGACAAAATGACCTAATCTATAGCTTTGATTTGATTAATTATGGTATATAAAGGGTCCTGAATAAGCATCAGTTACTTACCAATATGAGACCGTCTATACTCTAAGCTATCAGTCAAGTTGAGCATATTAGTATGATATCATTAATTTGGTTTATTAACCATTCATCATCAGCTCTTGTATAGATTATACCTGGACAATGACACGAACTCAAACTTTAGAGGTGCTGAATAACACTTTGATGATGCAAAACGCCATATTTTATGGCAAATATGTTAGCTGTGGAAAATGTGCCCTATGTGTAAAGTTTGGTGAACATCACTATTCGGCCTTCTATCATTATATCGAAATCATATATACTGTTACTTACCGCCCATTGATTCATTCATGACATGGAAGTCATGTATCCATAGGGTCAGGATATAATCGGTGCATAACAGACATATAACAGCTTCGAGTGCTGTTTGAATTTGACTAACCGTTACCATGTTTTTTCACATTGTCCTACTAGGCTGTGAGGTGGGTGTTATTTTGGCGCTCATATAGATCTGATGATTCATGGTGCCACAAGTACACAAGACGCACACACATGAACGTGACTGGTGCTCAACAGAGATTATTTATATACATCATATATGATTAGTTTGTATAGGTATAATAAGCTTTAGACCTTGAACTAAGTGCTCGTTTGACTATGCCGGGATAAGTCATAGTTTGGTTTGTCTGTTTTATTAGTTCCATTGAAGTGTGTGTGCCTAGTTCTTTTTCAATAGTTACCTCTTACTTGACAGGATATAAAAGTCAATTGACACCGACCTGAAACACTCCCCTACGAGCTTGCGCGCGCACTCTCACCCCCGCAAAACGCTTTTTATAATTGCACTCAACATCCCATACCCCCTAATCAGACTAGTCCTCAACCTGTTATTTGCTGGCCTATAACAGGCGGCGTTTGTACAGGCCAGTTAAAATGACGCAATCTATAAGCAATGAAGTACTGTTGAGGGCATGAAGTACAGTTTAAATATAGAATGGTTAATCCATATGCTACTAAAGCAACCAATTAATATGTCGCTGTCCTTGATAAGACATATCATTTGGGGGTAGACCCCTTTACCCTTTTTTACGTGGTATGCACAATGACATGGTGTCGATAGTTATGAACGCCAAAACAAACTGGTTTGGCATCATAATATTGCTTAATTGCTAACATTTGCATTCATTGTTATGATACTATGTTAGTCAAATCCCTTATGGTTTCTACTTCCCACTTTTTTGGGCTTATCTATCGACTTTGTGGTTGTGAACGAGGATGTTTTTAATCCAGCAACACTTTCAAAGACAACACATATTCTCCCCATTAAAGAACGTACCATTATTTTGCTTAAGTCGGGTAACATTTATTCGCAGGTCAAACAGAGTACCCCAGTGGGTCAATGAGTGTATCATAACGTCGTGTATTGGTGCCCGTGATCAAGGTGGTGCTGTTGTGTGTAGCGTATCATGGAGGTTGTCGTGGAGAGGCCGCTAGATATGCTGCTGATGCATGGAAACATGACGGGGGACAGCGCAGCCCGTGTTATAGAGACGAGCCGCTCCAGCACGCTGTGTTTGTATTCAAATGTGAGTATTTCTACCATGCAGTTCCCCAATCGAGGACTATGCTATGTTGACATTACAGCTTATCGCATGGCACCCTACTCTCAGCCAATCAGAGCTCGAGAAAAAGCTCGGGTCTTTTTCCCATATCACCTCAAACGCGCTGTTTCCATGCGATAACAGCAACCGTGTGTCGATATATCACAGAGAAACAACTTCTCTTGAGAGAGTCCCTGACAGAGCACCGCTGCTCTAGCATGGCAACACTACGGAGGTTCTTAATATCACGCATACTTAACAAATCTTAAAACGAAGGTTATCTCGGGAGTCATTTGACATAACAGCTTGTCAACTGCACGCCCATTGGGGACCGTCTAACCATGTTCCCATTTCGGATTAGAACCTAATGCGATTGTGACACTTTTTGGGTCATGCAGTTACAAACACATTGGCCTAATGTGATTGTGACACTTTTTGGGTCATGCGGGTACAAACACATTGGCCTAATGTGATTGTGACACTTTTTGGGTCATGCGGGTACAAACACATTGGACGCATGAGAGTCTGCTGAAAAATGATGTCGGTATGTTGCCATACAACAACTATATATTCCAAGCCTCTATCTTATGTGATTCGGTGACATATATATTAAATAAGTGCCGCCTGTGTTCTTGGGGTCCGTCACGCCGTATAAACATAGTTTGCTCCAAATCACATTCTGTTATTGTCCCTGGCCTGATTATAATTGTGAGACTAGCTCACGAGCCAAAATGAAAACCATTTATCGCACGCAATGTTTTTTTATGCGGTGGCCCTGAATCGCTCGCTGATCCGATCGAAAGCAAACTCCCAGCCATAGGACGATGCCGGATGAGAATCGCTAAAATGGAAAAATTCGCAATAGGAATAATTACTTCTGAGTCAGTAGTTGACATGTGTTTCCATCGCAAACATTACGCTGGTTAACTTTTCCTTTCTAAGTTACAATTTAACAGGGTATAGACGTGCCAGTTAAATAACAAGGTCGAGGTCTGGAAACTTGGTAACGCATGTTGCTCGTCGCGGTTTTGCCTAACTTGGCAGACACGGGAATATTCAGTAGCCTTATTATCTCAGCGATTTTGGGTGTTTCGTCTATCACCCAAGGCTGCACAATCGCGCTGTTGGAAACCGTTAAAGTAACGATTATGTGGAGTTTATCTGGTTAGTCATACACGGTCCATGAGCCCGAATAATGCAACTCTCTGAAATGGTAACCAATAAGTAAATGCAGTGTCTCGAAAAGTTTGTCTCGTTTTGAATTTGTTCGTTTATTCTTATCGCATAGTAATTTATTCATAATTATGTCTAGATAAATATTGTCGAGTTAATAATTGTATATGAATTGTTAAGTAACTAGTTATGATTGATGTTGTTGGCGTTTGATGTGTGATGGCGAGGTTGATGTAGGACAGATTGGTGAGTGAGGCGTGTTATTGTGTCATGTGGAGTGTCAGCCATGTCCCTGTCTCTGTTATACAGGGCCGTGACTGTGTCCTCCCGGGATCCACGCGGATGTCACCGGATACAGAGGAGGTCCACCTGATGGGCGTGTACCTCCGCAGCGACACACTGACCTGCCTGGTGACCTCGTCACTGCACGCCGTCACGGGGCTGCTGTATAATGACGACACCGCCGCCACCATACACCACGTTATAGAGAAGACACCCGCCTTACAGGCATTAGGTCTGTCGCTGGTTAGACCTGATGGTGCTGCTGCCTACAGGGAGTTGTCGCGCGTCGTGTCCGCCTCCAGCGTCGCGTGTATATCGCTGCTGTGTGTGGACCCTGATGACGCGCGTCACATGGAGCTCATCAGAGACTTGCTGGATAACGCGTCATCTTTACGGGAACTCTGGCTGGTGTTCCTCTCTCCACCGAGTGCTGCTGACCTGGTTGACCTGGCACGGTGGGTGTGTCGACACGGCCGCCTCATCAGACTATCACTCGTGTGTCGCAATGGTGACCCTATCAATGTGACGTGTTTCCTGAGGCAGCTCGTCAAGGAGCCACACAGCGTACGTCACATATACACAGACGACGTCAGGTCAGTGGACCGTGATGTAGTGAGCTTCACAGGCGACCTACAGCAGGTCAGGGGAGGTGATGAGGGCGTGTTCTACACACCGCTGGTATACAGTGACTATCTACTGACCTCCATCCCCAGTCATGTAAAGGAGGCCCTCACTCGGAGGTATGTCTCACCCAATTAGTCATCCTTATGTGTATATGTCTTGTTGTAATGCACATGAACAATGTTTACTTTTGTCATGATGTGATGCCGAGTCATGCAATGTATCCCTCATGTTTGATTGAATTTTGTCTTGTTTTTTAGTCACTTTGTAATGTGCATTTATATTTCATCTAATGTTATAGAAGTCGTGGGAAGATTTATTGATTATTAATAAAGTTATTGTATTATTATCTGTTGTGTGTTGTGTTGACCTATGCTTATGCATAATACATATATATTTAAAGAGTCAAGTAACATTACTTTCCCAGTATGATCAATAAAGTGTAGATGTTTTTTATGCACCAGCTCATTGTGTAATCATAACACTTCCCAAACAGATTCTTTCAGTGCTTCATGTGCACAAACTAAACTAAATAAAGTCAATAGCTTGGTGTAAATAGGGAATAATATAGTATCAGTATTTCACATATATTACATGGATCAGATGTTTCATCAGCTGTTGCTTAAAGCATCAGTCTCGAGCTTAGATACCTATACAAATACTTGTCCATCCCAGCCATTGTTGGCATTCACTTTGGTTGACAATTTATAAATTAATATAATCTTATATCATCTTGAGTTTTCGAGCAATATATATAAATCTTTAGACTGTCAATATTTATGACACTTTAATGGGAATAGAGTATCTTACTAGTCAATAACAAGGCTGTCAATAACTGAGAGGGAAACTGTTGTATTCTAGTAATTGATCAAACAAGTTAATGCAACAACAAAAGCAAATATATACTAGCAGATGACGTTTTCACCAAAGATTTTGGTCTATTTAATATGTCAAATAGACTTGTAATGAACGGATTACATGTAAGAATACACAGTGAAATGAGATGAAATTGTAATATCATGCCCACTTAAAAGAGTTCAAGTAAAGTACAACGTTATGATTTTCGAACGAAACTTACCTTAATAGAATCATAACGAATCGTCAATAATTGAAGAATTTCGTCACTGTATACCAACGGTGTGAAGAACGCGGCCTCATTACCTCCCTTGACCTGCCGTAGGGTCGCCTGTGAAGCGCCTTACTACAGAACGGTTAACCGACCTGACGTCGTCTGTGTATATGTGACGTACGCTGTGAGGCTCCTCGACGAGCTGCCTCAGCAAACACGTTACGCTGATAGGGTCATCATAACCCACGAGTGTTAGGGTGATGAGGCGGCCGTGTCTCTACACACACCCTGTAGTAACACTATCTTGTGCACGCCGCTAACTTGTCAAAAGAAGAGTACATCATCTCCATGATACACCGTTCGTGTAAATGCCGAGTTCGTATCTACTCGGTCCTACATGACACCTACGCGATCTCACCAACTTTACGTGATGATTCCACTGCTGCTAACTTGCCCAGCTTGACGGAGCCTATTGCTGCCACACAAGGCTGCTATGGATTCGTTAATATCAATAAATGGGTCAGATTATATAGATTTATAAAAAGCTACTTTAC
>CM067355.1:17214941-17389941 GCA_034190875.2 Urechis unicinctus
CCTGCAAGTTAATGCAGACCCACTCCTGAATGATTGCAATAAATGCACACACACACACACACACACACACACACACACACACACACACACACACACACACACACACACACACACACACACACACACACACACACACACACACACACACACACACACACACACACATACACACACAAACATACACACACATACAGACACGCACGCACGCACATGATTTCATGTTTGAGTTTAATGTTGGTAATGCAGGAAACAAAGTTTAACTCAAAACTCAAGATCTTATTGGTTTGGATACAATTTATTGTTTAATATACAGCTTTGACATCGAATCCACTCGTAAACGCAGATATAACATCGAATATTACTCAACACGCAAGAATCAATATCATATGTACGTGATTTTGGCAAACAAAGAACTGCTTCATGTGGATGTGGCTAACAGTAAGCTTATTCATGCAATTGTAAAAAATAAATGGATTTTCTTTGCGTTTTAAGATGTAGATTAAACACATTGTGAAATCCATATAATGGAACAATAGCTTATACAGTGCAAGCATAGGTACAGATAAAGAGACACGCATACCATGTTAAATCTAAATGTATATATATATATATATATATATATATATATATATATATATATATATATATATATATATATATATTCATATGTTCGATATTTCATATGTTCGTATTTATATTACGATACATTCCGTCGAAATGCAAAATTTGTGTTTGTCTGCTGACGAGGTTTTTAGTTCGATTATTCTATGCTGTGATTACTCTAGAGAACATTGCAAGAAGGGCTTCTTGGATATGTTGTATAGCCTTGGATACATTGCGTACCGTTACGCACAAATAGAATGGATAGATATTATACATGTATCAATGTAGAATCAAGTTTTCTGATAAACCAAATAAATGTAAAGCGAATTTTTCCCCTTTGCACCAACGCAAATCCTCATTTCATCACACCAACCATTACATGCTCTTGATAATATCATTTATATGATTGAAAATCAGCAGTAAATTATCAGCAGTGAACATTAAATGCATACAACAAAAACATGTAAAGGATATCGACAGAGTTGCTGAAGTCTGTATGCTTTCATAAAATGTTTAGACAAAACCATTATTTCTGAGTCGGTTGCCTTGGGCTGTGCCTATGTTGCCGTTCAATTCAGTTTGTGCGTTCATATTTTCATCCTCATCGTCAATCATGATTTTGCGTGCTGGTGCTGCGTTCTCGGGACCTACGTGCGCAGGTCTCATTGGTTCTGTTTTATTGCCACCTTTCGTTGATTTCTTAACGTCAACATTAAGAGCTCCATCCTCACGAAGATCAGAAATGTCCCATATCCGAAGCGTGTGGTCATGTGATCCAGTGAACAGCCGGCCTTCTACTATCTATGAAAAGCAGGGAAACAGATTAAAACTGGAAATCTGTATCCCCGGTTAGCGATATGACATGAAAAAATTAATGTTAAAACGCAATGTAATATATTGCAATATATGTTGAATTAAACATATATTCCATTGAGTATGATTACTGGAATATTTCAATTGAAGAAATTGTTATGTAACATGCCATATAGACAACGCAACACTGTGTAATTGGAAGCGATGCCGATTTCTGGACTACTACTTATTGTCCAACAGGTTTAGCAATGATTTGTACATATTTAAACTTCATCCAAGGAAGTAACATAACACTGATAGTTATCTATTTTACAATCCTTTTTGTTTGTGATACCTTCGTAAAACTTGCATTTTAAGAAAATGAGAAAGGTAATCAAGACCGCTAAATGACTTATGATGTGCAGCAGTATGTGAGTATAATACATACGGATACATAAGCATGACAATGACATTTGCAGTAATTTAGACGTAGATACCATACTCGGCGAAAGCGACGCACTACTCCCAAACAGGCCATTTGTAAAATGAAATACAAAAATAGAAGAAATAACAGCAGATGATCAAAGCGACAATCAAGCATCGTATGCTTCTTGGCATTGTCAGACAGACATTGGTTTTTAGGAATGGGGCGAATTGCGATAGGTCACTGTCGGTTTCTACCTGCATACAGTTGACAGATAGTTCATGGCCTTCCATGACTGCTTTCAACGCCGCCGACCTGGCTTCAAAACATCGTATTATGCCGTCTCCACACGCCGTAAACACTGCAGTTTATGCCCATGCAACCAAACATAGAAACCGTAGGTAAGTTACACAGGAATGTAAGCAACAACAACCACGAAACTCAAGTATCGAGTCTCCGTACAAACTAAAAATACTCCACAAAACTCCACTGGAAAACACTGATTGTGATAGCCATTCCTACAATCAGACTAGATGAAAACATTACTAAAGACAAGCATAGTCTATACACATCTCAACATCATATTTCCTTATATGGTAGAGTCGAAAAGCTGCTCCAATAAGGAAAAACTATGCAGTAGCAAGCTTAACTCATCACTCAATACGACAACATAATACAAAACATATGGGGAAATTTCTGTTACAGTGTCTGGTGATATCGTAATACAAGTCCGTGAAAGCACTAATGACCAATTTAGCTTTGTGTTTCGACCATTTCAGTTTGCTGTTATATGGGAAACGTAACACTACATAATCCACAAAGTCTGAATAACAAAATGAAGCCAAAGAGACACATGATAACCACATTCTGATAATGATATCGCCATGTCAGCATCATCGTGAAAAAACATTCCAGAACTACGGCGCAGCTTGCAATATCCTTCAGGCCAAGAGGCACAGAGCAACCAATGTGACGTCATACATGCATGTTGGTTGACAAAACTATAACACACAAGCCAACATCGCGACAACCAGCTGCATACAATAACAATTCAGTTAAACCTGTAATGTATTCACAGCCGCTTCATGCCCTGAAAATTGCCGTTTCATTGTTGCTGACTTGGAATCAAAAGAGCGCACTACGCCATCACCACATCCTGTGAAAACTGTCCAGAAGCATATTAACTCTTGATTCAGGGGCACACCATAAAGAAACTCCAGAGCAATTACAAACAACCATGTTTAATTTGTCATTCACCATTTGACAGCAGTAATTGCATTAAAACAACCCAATTATTTCACTTAGGAAAACAACGAAAAGCTTACAATTATATATTAGACAAACATCATTTTCACTAACCTAGGCCTTTATTGTAGCGTATACATGACACTGTATGCTTGTGGCCTTTGTAAGTCCTTGTGCAGTCGCCGAACTCCACCACCCATGACTTGCCCGTTAGGTCCGAGCTCCCTGTATAGAGCATCTTATTGACCACCTGAATGCGAGTGCAACAGCAGTTGGTCACATGTTTTATGTAGCAAGTCACATAATGATATATTCATCCGCAATCATTGTTAGTCACTCCCTGACCAATACAAACATTGTAAGTCATTTCATCATCTTGAAGCACAAGCTGACCACCACTAAAACAACAGTTGTGGACCACATATTAATGCCATGGCAAACGATGTGCTATTGGAAGTGGTCCGAACAAACTGACATGAATTAGAAGGGCTACCAATTCTTCTATAAACAATCGATGGTTCTGTTTACCTATGGCAATGCTTATGGTAATATTTGGCCTTACGCCACTTGCCCAACGAGGTGAAATCGCTACGATGACGTATGAGGAAAATTGTGATGCTTTGGTAGCTCCTCCTAAGTGCCAACGTCCTCTTGGCACAAAGACGTTACCCAGACCGGGCTGTCAAACCCACGTTACAGGGAAGAAGATCCAGAAGGTACTATTGAGCTACCTCTCTGAGATGGGACCGCATTTATGACGATCAGCGGAGTTACGGCTAACCAGATTTTTACCACTTGCGGTCAAACCCACAACCTATGGGTCGCAAAGTGAAACAGTTTATCACTGCGCCACGAGAACCGGCTCCTGTTTATGGCAATATCAGCCATGAATGGTTGCCTCCTTCTTCTACGTCTACACCCAACAACAGAAGACATGGCTGACTGGACGGGCAATGTAGCTGATATATTCTTTAAACGATTTAAAACTTCCTTCCTCACGCTTTAACACTTTTTGCATCACACTTAATCACGTGTTTCATCACCTTAAAGAACTTCTTTCTTCTCGCTTAAACACTTATGTCATCACGCTTAATCATTTGTTCCTTTACATTTAAAAACCACTTCGTCTCGCTTATTTCTTCTGTAACGCTTAATCACTTGTTCAATCACTCTTATAAAACGTGTTCCATCACGCTTGAAGACTCCATCCATCACGCTTAATCACTTATTACATCACGCCTAAACAGTCCTTCTATCACGCTTGAACGCAACAACCAGCCCAAGAACCCCGACATGCTCAAACACACTAAGTTAACAACTTAAGAGGAGATTGTAAACATGCTTATAGCTGGGCTTAACCCTCCTGCTTCCTCGAGTTTTCCACTCGCGTCTCTAGTGTTGATTGCTGCTGTCCTTACCATTGATGGGGTTTGGTGGTTCTGAACGTGCCGTGTAGGTATGGCTGAAGGCTGAGGCTGGAAGGTTTTAGGTTAACCAATGATAGAATTGATCGGGCTCATGATGAGGATGATTTGCACAGTGTGGGATTTGGCTCATTGGGGAGGAGGGACGAGAAAAAATGGTGAACAGGATATGGCTCATTTGGAAGGAGGGATGGTAATGGTGAAAAATGGTGAATTGGATTTGGCTCATTGGCGCGTTGGGGCGGTTAAGTAGAGGGTATGGTGAATTAGGCTTGGGTCATTGGCTTGATGTTCGTAGTGTTAGAGTGATTGACAGGTGGGATGGTAAGGCTGTGGAATGGGCAGTGGGTTTGGCCAATTAGCACCGATGGTCAGAACCACGAGGGATGACGAGGGACTCGGCTCTTTTGGACAGTAAGTCGGTAGTGGAGAACGGTGCTTGGTTAATTGACGATACATGTCAGTCACGTTCGGAATAGAGTGCGGTGCTTGGAATATTAATGTGGCAAAAAATTGATATTTTACTAATAAGATATGATAATGTTGGACAGTAATCACTGCGGGATGGTGAGAAGGACTATGGCGAGATAGCACGGTAATGCAGAGGGGGGTGGTGAGATGGGTCTTGGTCGTTGTCGTGGATGTGAAATTATACTAATGTTTTAAAATATAGCAAAATCCTGTCGTGGTTTATGAAATGGCGAGCATGGCTTCAAGTCAGATTTAAAAACCAAATAATTGCTTCAAATCGATTGACACACAGATTTGAAACAACGGATACAACTGCTCATTTTCAATGATTCCAAATAGATAAGTTCATCTAAAGCTGTAAATCTTAACCCATGTCACACTACTGGTATCATCAGCATGGTAAATATAATCATCATCATCATCATCATCATAATCATCATAATCATCATCATAATCTCCGTCGTTAACAGTAACAGAAACGGCAGGAACACCAACAATAATGACATTCTTTAAGATACGACGAGATATTTCCTATTGTGTTCTAGATCAAACAAGAGTCCATCGATTTGCCATGTCATTTGTCATCACAAAGTTCAGAATACATAAAAGTAGAGAAAACACCCGCGATTGCCAATATGCAAGATTCTATAAGACGTTTTCAATCATGACAAAGGGTCGCACCTTAAGAGATATTAAATTAATTGGCGCTTAACGTCGCTTTAAACAACAAGATGAATTACGCGACTACGACAAATGAGCTCTATGATATCATTGACATAGCAAACACGTTGCCGTCGCGAGATCCTCGGGCGAAACAAAATAACGAATTACGCAAGGCGCTACTCACAGTAAGGCAGATGACGGATGCGCCATGCCCTTTGAACACGTGCTGAACTTTGCCAGTAGCGGTGTCCCAGCTGACGACGGTCTGGTCAGTGGATCCTGTTAGTAAAGTACGGCCCAATGGATCAGTCGCCATGCACGTTATAGCGCCAGTGTGGTGTTTAAAGGAAAACAAACACTTCCCAGTTTCAAAGGACCAAGATCGAGCTGTGAAATCAGCCGAGCCCGTTATAAGAATGTCCTTGTTAGCTCCCATAGAGTCTTCTTCATTATCGTCGTCGTTGGGGATAAAGATAAGTGGATAAACTCCCCGTTTGTGGCCGGAAAATACACGAATGCATTCACCGGTGTCAAAGTCCCAACACCGAGCTGTTCGGTCGTATGAGGAACTGAAGATGAAATCACCGGTGCAGATGAGTCGGTTGAGAAGCGAGGTGTGTCCACGGAAGACGTGGACGCAATCACATGTTCCCATGTCCCACTTCCGGATAGTTTTATCCGCACTTCCTGTTAATACAAAAGTTTCCTCTATGACGACACAGTTGATGTAATCCTCGTGTCCTTTCAGGATACCTATGCATTCACAGACTTCTGTTTTGGTCGTCCAGAGCCTGGCGGTCCAATCCTCGCTGCCTGTCGCCAACACGGAGCCGTCGTCACTAACAGCCATACAATTGATTCCACCAGTGTGCTCATCTATAACCTGCAGCAAGTTAGTTTGTTTCCCATCCTGGTCTTTCTTGGACCCACACATACCCATGATGGCGGTCAAATGACGATTATATGTGCTGATGATGTATCAATCGTAACGCTACTGTGATGTAATGTGAGGGCTCCACATCTGCATGAAGGACAACAATGGGAAATGAATGTTGCACACTCACACACGCACGCGCGCACACACACAGAGACAGACATATATATATATATATATATATATATATATATATATATATATATATATATATATATATATATACAGAGATTATTAAAAATATATATATATATATAAATTTATATATATATATATTTATATATATATATGTGTGTGTGTGTGTGTTTGTGTGTGTGTGTGTTTGTGTGTGTATGTGTTTATGCGTGTGTGTGTGTGTCTGTGTGTGTCTGTGTTCATTGAATTTATTGGCAATCAGGTGTATGTTTGTCGACATTATTGTTCACTCCCACTTATCAAACTTGATGCATCATTCATAATTTGAATTGATAACAGTCAATCTACCAATTACTGGTACTTCCGTTTGATTTCAGAAATGAATACCTAGTTCACTTGAAGCCATTAATATCCAGGTGTTATAAACTTATATTCAAGAGTGGTTGCCCTATAAGACAGCCAATAATTAAAATATCACGTTCTTAGCTGTTGTCGCCGCTATTTGTATACTATTATGCACTTGATATATGTTTTATACCCTCCTGCTGTAGAGGTACCCGCACGCTGTAAGCAGGTACCCCCGTAATGTTTGCAGGTAGCCGCGTGCACAAAGCAGGTACCCGAGCGGTAAAGGCTTCAAACCTCGTGTAATACGCACGAACCATTCAGTCAATAACGGCTGCTGACAGCAGACAAGCATCCTGTCTGAGCAGAGATTGGTGTTCCAAACAGGGTTCGCTCTCAATGGCCGCCTAGTCGCTCGAGGCAACGGGAAATGTTCCGGGGCGATACAAATCACAAGCTTGGTCGCCCAGCGCGCGACTGACCAACATAATGACTACGATTTTTTTCTCTTGCTTTGGTCGAAATCGCGAATGTTTATGCATTATTATTTCACTAAAACGTTCACAGCTTGCGTTTACCGGAAGCGAAAGCGACTGTTGTGAGGCCCTCACATTATTATGACTCGTTCGATAACGTGTGTTCAACAATGTGATTACATGTGGTTGATAAGCGCGATCCATAAAAAAATAACTAGACTGTTTTTCTGCCACTCTGAACACTCCATCTAATAAAAAATGAAAAATTCTGATATGAAAATATTTTGTAACCCCCTCAATCTTATATGGCCTTTGCAACGTCTCATTCCTTATATTTGCCATGACGTGAATTATAATCCAAACAGGGCAAGTGTAAGCACTACTAAGCATCCAGTGCTGAAACGAGTGGATATTGGGCGATAAAATCAGAAGATGGTGGAATTGCGCATGCGTTGTTACATCACACGGTATCCACTCATTTGCATATTTTTGGTAAGCAATTGTCCTAAGCTGTTGTCAAAGCGCCGATATCAATGACTTATTGATAATTTGGTGTCCCTTATACCTTTCAAAGATTACAATCGAGCCATTTTAGCAACATGACATAATTTAACCTGGCACCGAAAAAATACATCTTTGATAATTCTAATCCGCAGAAGTACGAGCTCATCGCGACCGGGTCAATCCACACAAGACAGGCGGTTTTTCATGTCTAATCTGAAATTTTTACGGGCTCGTCCATTGAATACATAAACAATAGTTTTGCAGATATTTGTAATTTTGTCAGGATCATAATAATCACGACCACTTTGTACCTCAACAACCTGTGTTGTTTTGTATACCATATTGTATGCCAGTTAAAACATGGAACATCCTCATTGTTAAATCATGTCCGTGATATGTCGCAAATCACATGCAGATGTCATCAGGAATAATGGTCTCACACTGTCGAACTTAGAACTTTGAAGAAAAACCTAAATATATTTGCTGATATTAATGATGTAACAAGAGCTTTTATTACCAGACTATCATTGCTGTTTTACAATATAAAACAGGTTTTTTTGTGGGGTGTGGGGGTGGATTTTGATGGATTTCTATTTGGTTAATACCCTGGGCTAGCAAGGAATGCCCTGTGCTTTTAGAAGTTGGCGGGTAAGGGCCCAGTGGGCGTTTGGATGATTTTTTTTCGACGGGGACTTATCTCGGATTCATAGGGTATATCTCAATGATAACTTACTGATAGACATTGATTGTCAGGTACGTATATGGCTGGGTATCTGCCGCTGAAGTATGGACTAAATTTGCCTTGATTAGGTGGAGCATGGTTGCATACTCTTTTTGTGTAGGTAATGTTTGTTCTGTTATCTGCAAGTTGAACGCTCGAAGAGTCGGTAATTACACACTGTGTAATGTCACCAAATACGTTAGAACCACACTGGGCGCACATCTGTTTCTATGAAACTGGTATGCTTTGCGTATTGGAATTGGTACCGAGTTGCTATGCGCCAACATTTCGCGTTATACGCAGTAAAATCAACGATGAGAGCCGGTGATTATATGGATGCTTTGATAAAGCCACTGGCGGATTTGTATTCGATTAAACCTAGGCATAAATACCAGACAGAAATGATAGCTATTCAACGTACCTGTATCGGAAATCAGTCACCTACCGCCCTGTCTGCCACATCAATTTTCTAACCGCGCAACAGTCCCGTTTGTACCGGCCAGGAATCCTGATGTGACGTCACTGATGGTGCGGCAGGTTCATCACCACTTCCTGGAGCAGAATGAAGGGACGCGTGCTCCCGCGTTCCTTGACAACAGTCTCCAACGCATACGATCGGTCAATATCCAACCAGTCTACGAACCACAGCCTCTTTGTTGATGGTTTCTTCGTGATTGCTTAATCGCAAACCGAGAGATATCGCGAGATTTGCGTTGTGTTCTGGCGCGCTTTTAATGGTATCGATGAAACCTGTGTCGTGCATTAATTTTTATGTAACGATCGTACAATCAGTGAGTTAATCAAGTGTGCGCCCCAGGCTCTGACCACGTGAATTGTGCTGTGTGGCTGAGTTGCGCCGTGTTTATAACTAATTCATGGCGAAAGTAGACGGACGGAAACTGGAAATTGTCGACGCAGGAAGACGATATATCTGCGCGTTAACCACATCAAGCCGGTAAGCCTATGAATAATTACTGAGAACTCATGTCACGTGACACACTAATTGCTACCTGCGCAACAGAGCGGAACCTTTGGAATACACATTATCGACAGACACAAGCGAGGGTCGCAGTAGACAGTGAGCATCCACGCAGCAGACCGCTACGAGCCAAGAGGAGCGAATCGATACGCAACAACACCGCGACCATGTCTCCATGGCTACAGTCAATAAACTGAAACAAATATTCGCCGAGAAAAACACGCCAATGGATGAAGTCTTAGAGCGCAAACAAATGCCCCCATCTACTGCACTCTCTCCAATATTGGTTCAACTTCACACACAGAATTTCATATGACGGCGCTGTCGACTAAAGTATAATTGTGCAAAGTGAATGAAGTCCTTGTCCGTGATCGATCATTGGCCCACGCCCCATTTTCCCTCTGAACAAAAACTGCTAATCAAGGCGATCGAGGATGGGTAAGCATCAATCAATAGTAGTAATGTAGTACAACAATCTTCCGATTGAATACCGCCCCCCCCCCCACACACACACACACATTTATATATAGAGAGATATATATATATATATATATATAGATATATATATATATATATATATATATATATATATATATATATATATATATATATATATATATGCATATATATAGAGATATATATATATATATATATATATATATATATATATATATATATATATATATATATATATATATATATATATATATATATATATATATATATATATATATATATATATATATATATATATATATCTCTCTATATATATATATCTATATATTAAATATATATATCTACATCTATATACAATATTCGCAATACATTTGAGGGCAGGCACGCGCATCCCAATCATTGGTGATGTTTAAGGTTTGAATTGAGAACTCATTAAAACCGAACGTCCAATATTTCAGCATTAAACTGCTTACTATCACCTGGTGTATATGCGTTTCTATTTTGTTGTACTGGCTCTGCTAACATTTGTGATTATGATTCATTTTGGGACTATTTTAATTCAGTCGAGGGATGGAAAAAGGACATTGTTATTTCTGCAAACATACTGAAAAAGCTAACACTAGCTTGTAGAGAGCTCCTTTGAACAATGATGTACTGCTCTTCTCCTATGGCCACCTGAACTACAAGCACGGTAACACCAGATAAACCTCAACAAATTACAGCAGATACGTTAACCGTACAAATATAATATGTCAACAACTATCATCACATCTGCCGAGTTCGAAATACAAACGCTAAAATGGAACTGTAACTATGTAATTCGTATGGCTGCCCAAGCAATATCCTGTGATATATATACATATTATATATATATATATATATATATATATATATATATATATATATATATATATATATATATATATATATATATATATATATATACTAGATATATAGATATTATATACATATATATATATATATATATATACATATATATTTATATATATATATATATATATATAAATGTATATGTATATATTTATATATGTACATACAAAGATGTATATATATATGCATATGTATTTTATATATATATAAATGTATAAATGTATATATATATATAGAGATGTATATGTATATATATATATATATATATAGATATATATAGATACATAGAGGTATATATATATAGTATATGTATATGTATATCTCTATCTCTATATATATAGATATATGTATAGAGATATATACATCTCTGTCTATAGATCTGTCTATGTATATATATCTCTCTCTATATCTCTCTCTCTATCTCTAGAGATCTCTAGAGAGAGAGAAAGATCTAGAGAGAGAGACAGAGAGGAGAGAGAGAGATCTCTCTAGAGAGAGAGAGAGAGAGGAGAGAGAGAGAGAGATCTCTCTCTTCTCTAGAGAGAGAGAGAGATGAGATCCTCTCTCTATATAGATAGAGAGAGACAGAGAGATCTCTCTCTCTCTCTCTATCTCTCTCTCTTCTCTCTCTAGATAGATCTCTCTCTCTCTCTATCTCTCTCTCTATCTCTCTCTCTAGATCTCTATCTCTCTCTCTCTCTCTCTCTCTCTCTCTCTCTCTCTCTCTCTATCTATCTCTATCTCTCTCTCTCTATCTCTCTCTATCTATATATATATCTATCTATATATCTATATATATATATATATATATATATATATATATGGCAAACATGGTGTATATGTTAAAAGTTGTTTATATTCGCGGACAATGTTGATGCCTTGGATATGGAACCGGAACAACCATGACCATTATTTGATCATTGACATACTCCATAAGTGCCACCACGGCGGGACTGAATGCCGCTCCGCACCGTGGCTACCACGCAAATATGAAAGGTCGTTGAACAACAGAGCATTGACTTGATGCAATGTTATGGCACTCCCATGGCAACAGCTATGTCACCCCTGACAGTAACAGCACAATCTTCAATATTCATAATTTTGAATGCAAGTAGTAAGTGCTTTGAACAAATGAGGTTTGGTGTGATTCAAAATCAAATGCTGCCAGGTTAACCTGTCCCTTACAATATGAACCCATTATTTCTAAATGATTGTGCATAAGCAAGAAAACTGAATTGATTGCGCAAAACATATTACTTATTAGGGACAGACGAACAATTTTTAAAAATTGTTTTTGCATTTAGTGGTCGATTTCTGATATATCGACATTACAGAAGCTGAACTAAAATGTTATCCCAAAATACCATTTCTTGTAAGATGGAAACAGATTAATTGTATGTGATGGAGTCATCCAAACAAATTTGCGATGACGCCGCCTGTTCACGAGCTCACTTAAGCACTTATTGAAAGTTGTGATGATGTTCTGCGGCTCAATCGGCTTCCAGACCGTTTGCTGAATGGTGTGTAGTCAGTTAATGTTGAGTTAGTGCTCATTTGTGGTAATGAGTTAGTGCTCATATGTGGTGATGAGTTAGTGCTTATATGTGGTGATGAGTTAGTGCTCATTTGTGGTAATGAGTTAGTGCTCATATGTGGTGATGAGTTAGTGTTTATATATGGTGATGCGATAATGCTCATATGTGGTGATGAATTGGTGATCATATGTTGTGATAAGTTAGTGCTTATATGTGGTGAGCATGTCTTTACGCAGTTAATGATTTATATAGTGTTAGGGAATAGATCATGAGTCATTATTAACCATTGAATCACCGCTTAATGGAAAACTTTTAATTCTGATGCTAGAGAGGTTATTGGAGATGCATGATGATGTCAAGGACGTGTCACAACATGTTAGCAGGGAGAATGCGATACAGCAGCAATGTGACCACCAGGGTTGGAGGCGAGGGGTATGCAGGTGTGGGAAATGATGAGATCACCATTAATTTTCGTCTTCAGGCGCGATCGTTTGGTCCTTTGTTTCAATAACTATATTCTGCTTAGCAAGATGCATAACGGTTCGATTGCGTTATGATTTAAGTACGCGATATCTAATTGTCAAACGTATGTTGCATTAAAGTGCTTATCACAAGGTTAAGGCCAAAATTTGATAAAATGTCAGTTCAAATTAGCGCACTCGACAAAAAGCTGCGGCAGCCATTATCTAGGTCAGACCCAGGCGTGTGACGTCAGTAAAGTAAGCCCGTTCTCAGAGATGCAGGGAGTTCGTCTCGCGTTTTTTTTTTCAGCCATCTTGTGACCGATTGAACACGATGGTTAATCGTTGTTGTGTTGGGGGCTCCTCGCGTAGCAGTCCGGACGGCGTGGGCTAGTTCAAATTTTGCTGGTTAGGACGATTTGGAAAAAAAACAATGGCCTGTCCAGGTACTACGATCGCGAGACAAATGGCGGCCCGGGCAAGTACTCATTTGTGTGCTCGGTTCAAGGCACCGAAACTTAGAGAAGTGATTTGGTTGGATACCTCGGTGTAAGCGGGTTATTAAGCAAGATGCTGTGCCTATTCTTTTTTTGCGATAGCCTCTGCTGTCAAACAAGCAAGAAATGATGGTGAAGCAAGTGAACCCCACCCACCCCATTTTTAGGCATCATATTTTATTCATTATTTAGTAAATGGGCTAGTTTTGTGCCTTTACAAGTTGTACAAGATGCTTATGTCAAATTTTTCTACAAAATACTGCAATGATAGAGCTACCAAATCATATACATAACTTGGCTCTAACAGGCAGTCATGTAGCTGTTAAGATAGAGAAGTTGGTCAACAGCCATCTGCCAGGATGTTCGCAAACTGTCAAGCGACTTGCAAACATCATCGGTTGAAGCATTCCATACTTTGGTCAACCACTTCGCCCCCAAGATGCTGGTCTTCTTCTATGAGGGTAGGGTTGCCAGGCAAGTACCATTCTTATTATATAATTTGTTACCTTTTACAGTGCTCCTTGATGGTGGTATTTGTATATTCTGAATTAAATTTGCCAGTCATTAAATATGTTTACATGTGCTGATATGCCAAATATATGTAGGTTACGTATAATTGGTTCATTGTATCACAGATTGAGACTGGCTGCCTTCCATTACACTGAAAATGGGGGAAGAGAACAGGCGACAACAGAAGCTTGGGATTCAATCTTCAAGCTAAGATACCCCAAGTTTTAGCAGGGTTATGTTGTCACTTAAGTAGCAACAAAGGCAGCATGTTGTGAATATTTTTACTGATGTATAAAATGTTAACAACAAATTCAATAACCATGGGGATATAATGTTACAGGCGACAGTCTGGTGTGGAAGCTGTGACTTGATTCCTGTTATGTTTCTGAGTATGTCGAGTGCCTGATGGCTTAGTTTGCCATGAGCCAACCCTGCCCAGGACACAAGCACCACCTCCAATGTGTGCAGATGCGGTGAGACCAGATCCACGACAAGCCATTGAGACACACTATAGTAGGTTCCGCATGTATCAAGACAAGTCATAGGTGAGTGGAGGGTAGAGGAATTCTTGATAGTCTGGCGCTGGGAAGTTATCTCGTATTGTTGTAACATCGCAGACTGGTAAAGGAACTCTTATCTTTTGCCCCAGATGTTCCCAGCACCAGCGAACAAACTGTCTGTATGCAGTATACCTGTAACGCCTGTAAAATAACCATGTGATTTATCCATGCTCAAATATTTTTGGACATACCAGTTTCAATAAGTATAATGAAATTGTAAATAATGACTGCTAGCCTTCGTACAGATTCATGTGTAAATAATAGAAAAAAACCGTCACCTTTGTACATAATTATCGGACATGTGCCCGTGTTGTTGTATGTAGGAGAAATATGCCACTTGTATGGTCCAAAGGTTCAAACAGATTGGTCTGAAACCAGGATGCTGGGTTATGCCACCAAAGGGAATGGGGCTGTTCTCTAGGAAGCTCATGACTCAAGGAATCTCAACACAGCACATAGATTCTTCCACCTCTGACATTGGTTGACAGTAACCACACAAAACCTGTAACATGATGTTGTGATGGGAATATGAATGTATGTAATAAAGGATGACGTATTGTATGGCAAATATGTTTTAGCCTCGACATTCATAGAAACTCTGATGTAACACTGACCATGATGATAATACAATACCATAATCTTCACTTCCTTACTAGTCATGGTCCCCTAGCCTGATGGCTGCGGGCGCTGTTTACATGTTACTGATATTCAATAGTCTCGCCTTCAGGTCTAGGGGACCTTAATATCTTGAACTGGACAGACATCCCAGATTTGGGATGCTCCAATCACAAGCTGTGTCTCTCGGTCACTCTCGGGTACTTTTGAGTCGTTGTCTCTCATTGGTTAGTTCTACAAGTTCCGAAGAACTTATCCATCCGGACGAATGATTTTTATATGCCGGGCACACATTCTACAACACTCTGATTTGTTGTTTCACGCTGAGTGGCACCGTTAATCACACAGCCGGCGAGAGAAGCAGACACACAACTGGTTCTTTTTAACTGACTATTACGTAAACATTACTATCGTGCAGCTAAGCGATTAAAGCGCTTGTTGTGGTGTCAATTTGAACTTTTGAGACGCCCCATAAAATCCAGAAGACATTCAATGTGTTCTCATTGGACGCAGACCACTACAATGTCCATGACGTCACATAGAACCGAGGGTGCGTTTCACAAGCCAGACACGTGCAATTAAGGTCAATCCGGGTCACAACCTTTGCGTTGATTGGTCACGAAGATTAACGAACGTGTCTAATGAATATTCGGACGCGCCAGTTTAAGACCTTATCTTTTCGTAGACTCTAGGGCGAGAAGCGTAGCGGAACCCCTGTAGTCTGGGACGCAGACTACTTCCTTACATTATACATTCATTTATGGGCTAACTGAAAACCCTATAAGAAAACAGCTGTCGTACTTGCTCTTCTATATATGTTCTAGCTCAGAATCCACCAACTTTTAAAAATATTGTAATCAGCGTGATAATATAAGACTTGTTGGACCTTTCCAAACCCATAGCTTGTTTGGAGGCGATGGGTATTTTCATGATATAAAACCATTTACAAGGAAAGAGTTTATTCCCCTGGAATCGCATCGGCACGAGCCCGTGCTTTTGTAAACAACTGCACAAATTCTTTGCGTTTTGTAAGAGTTGCAATACACGTACGACGAGGTGATTTTCTACCGAGACATCAGTTTTGTGTAGACTCCTCCTTCTACCCACTAGCCATGGGCTCTTTTGGCTTTGCCATCAGTAATTTGGGCGCAAACTACTAACGATGTGGCCGCGACAGATGACAAGAAATGGGTCAAGCAAAATATTAAGTCTCAGAACACAACGAAGATCTTTTATTCGCCTTTTACAGACTATGCACATGATTGTCCTCTGTTGCATCTTTGCCATCATGTAATTCTGAGCGCAGGAACATTCAGTTAGTGGACTGGTCCACCTTACTCTTAGTGTTAGAGATTATCCCATACGGCTTACAAACGTCACCAACTGGATTTATATACCGACTTCATTGGTTGACAGAACCACACTGCTCATATAAATCTTCTGCGAATCAGCTGGTGTTACATCATTCAACTGACATTTTCCCGCATATCATTACTATCATAACGGCATCATCGGAATTCTCATGGACATTTTCCAGCATTGTTACTTATGTTCAACACGGAATATATTGATTCATATCCAAACATCATAAAACATTTGTGGTGGTGAATTGTTTTATTGATGGGTTATGCTTTGCGTTGATGTTTTTAAAACTTTTATCTTTCTGATAAAGTTACTTTTATATCGACGCAATTATCATGAGTAGCATTTAATGTTCTTGTAAGTACCAAGAGGCAGGCCATTGAGGAGGCAACAAACGGGCATGTTTCAAAACAGCGAGGGTTAAATATCATCATACGAAAAAGTACATATGGTGGTGCATGTGATATCTCGTGTAGTTTTTCGGTAATTATCAAATCTATCATTACAAGTATTCCATTCCAGGTGCGTATGGCTAGCGCACATTAGAACGACTTTTACAGACAAGTTGGCGTCAGGTTTTGATTATACTTGCCTGCCGTTAATGCTGCTGCATATCTCAGTTGAATTAGCCTGGCAATATAAAAGCTAATTGCAGAAATAACAAATGAAACCTTGCAATTGTGTATAATTTTCATTTCACTCAAAGCATTGCACTATCAATTTTGGTTGTACATGTTAAATTTAAGATACAACATTATTTACCGTTTGTATCAACACAAAGCATGTTTATATGCTGCAGTTTCGTAATCACCCATTCAGGGGCGTGAAACTGCTTCGTAAACGAATATTTTCCTTGAAACACAGAGGTGTCAGGATTCGTTCATGGTAGCAACGTGTGTCATTGCATGGCCTTTAAAGCCATTAACCCCGTGACATTTAGTCGTAGTATTTTCCATGTACCTGCAGAAATTGAGGGCCGTTAAAAAATATTGGGCTGTAGTTAGTATACTGACTTGGATTAGATATTGTTTATGTGCAATTACAAACAAATTGTCAACTGTACTCACCGGTGTAGATGTAGCGTTGATTCTGGTATTCATGACCTGAAATTCTCACGTAAACTTGTGAATGATGTCGCAGATAAATTGTGTCTCATTGTCAGGATGGAAAACTGTATTTTCGCGTTGGCCATATCGACAGCAATTCATCGCACATTCCAACTCACTCTCAGCTTCCATTTTATATAGTGAATCGCACAATGCGGATACGCCAGACTCAATACGGACGAAAACCCTTTATGAAACAATTCACACCCGCTTTCACTGAGTGCACAGAAACACTGTTCAGCTTGATGCATTAACCTGAGAGACAAGTATCTGCTATCACAGAAACACTGTTCAGCTTGATGCATTAACCTGAGAGACAAGTATCTGCTATCACAGAAACACTGTTCAGCTTTTCTTAACCTGAGAGACAAGTATCTGCTATCACAGAAACACAGTTGGGCTTATCGATCTGAGAGACAAGTATCTGCTATTGTGGCACTGCTCAGCTTGATGCATTGAGAGAAACTGCTATCACAGAAACACTGTTCAGCTTGATGAATTAACCTGAGAGACAAGTATCTGCTACACGAAACACTGTTAACAGGACAAAAGCAAAATCGTGGTTTTAGCACTGTGTTAACCTCATTTAATGGCTCTAATCGCGGCCCAAGCAAAAGCGGTTTTAGCAGATTAAGTATTTACTCTAATCGCGGCCAAGTTGAGCTGTTTGAAAGAAATGTTGGCATTATTCAAAAAAACTATATTTGAAAGACGTGCTGGAGCCAAAGTTTGCATAAAGATACGCCAGCATATTTTCCCAAACGAATTGGTAATGGTCGACTTCACTACTCTTGGTCCCGTACCTTAAATATTCATTGAACCTTCTTACTTTCCCAGGCTGACATAGTCCCTGTAGTTTAGATTACAATAAATGTAATTAATTGGTCTTACGATTATAATTCCATTCTTCTAACTTGACCTTTTGCATATAAATTGGTTAAGAAGCAAAAGATCGATAGTAAGAGAAATAACTTTGTGATACAATACTCACGGACAGTATGATGAATATTCAAGTAACGCCAGTCGAAGACAAAGGAACCGCTCGGTTGGTTACTTCAATCAATACCGGCGAGACGGCATCATAATGGATAGGATGATATACGTAAAGGGTAGATGGGCTAGTTCGCTGTGAGAACAGATAAAAACAGTTTAGTCCCTTTTACAGTGTCTATATATCCTATTTAACTCTGAAAGTCGGGAATGGGAGTACAGAGGGCTGTAATATTATCTGGATCTCTACAAGAAGTTATTGCTAAAAACAAGTACAGTCTCATTTACAGGCTTTCCTTTACAATGGATTGCTGGATGGAGTGCCGAGGGGCTGGGTTGATATATTACACGAGCAATATCATATCCACCTACTCGGCAATAAGACCTTTTCTAAAATTTGGCTGATGGTTTGCATCGCATTCATAGAATTTGTTCTTCATGAAATATGTTATATTTAATTTTGGACCATGCCGCCTCCCCACAAACTTAAGGTCCACCTTGCAGTAAAATTCTATTCTTTATTAATTCAATGCTTGATCAGTCACACCTCCAATATTCTGCTGGAATTCATTTGTCAAATCATTATTATACTATGCTGGAGACAACAGAAGAGAATTCGATGCCATAATAGTCTTGTCGCTGTAAAGAATCCCTGTGCCTCGAGGATATGCAAAACTTCATGAAACTTAATTTGTGCAGTGATGTTTTCATATTAATGGGGCGATATTGTAATCAGCAAGTATTTGCTTCTGTATACTGGAGTGAAGCTGTATCCATGTCACCAATGTTCCAAGATGAGTTTAGGCTTTTCAAATGTAAGCTTTAACCATACCCTGTAGGCTGTAGATGCCGCCCAAAAACTAAATGAGAAATAGTATCCTACACTTTTTTACACATGATACATTTACCAGATTTTGGACACATTAAGAGATTGGTCAAAAGAATGTATCCAACGAAACACACAGCTACCAGCAATATTCCGTTGACGGAGTAAGATAGATTGAACGGAAGTAACTCATCGGTATTTATATTCGAGTATTCAATATAAGGGCAAAATAATGAGAAAAAGAGAGAGTAAATAAGTGGTAATGAGTCTTTGCTCATTTGTTGTCTTCTTTCTGGCCTGCCTCTTAGGTGCTCGCAGGAACATTTAAAGGCAGTAATAATAATTGCGTCGATATAGAAGTAACTATGTCACAAAGAATTAAGCTTTTGAATAATACTCAGCTACACCTTTTAATAATGCAAATCACCTCTCAAAACCGCCCATGATGCATGCGTATGAAATACTACCATCCATATCAAACATAAACAATAATACAGGAAATGATCAAGGCTAATTTTCTCTGATGCAGTGGTGATGATATACGACTTAATTCATAGGAGCCATGTGGTTTTGCCAACCAATGAAGGAGGTATGTATATCCAGTCCGTATTGTTAGTAAGCAGTTGATATGGAATTATCTTAATACCATGAGTAAGGTAACCAGCCCACCAACTGAATGTTCCTGCGCTCAGAATTACATGATCGCAAAGATACAATAGAGTGAAATCATGAGCATAGTCTATGAAAGGTGAATAAAAGATCTTCGTTGTGTTCTGAGACTTTATATTTTGTTTTACCCATTTCTTATCGTCTGTCGCGACGAAAAAGTTAGTATTTTGTCCAAACTTTTGCAAGCAATAGTCTATGGCAAGTCGGTAGTAGGAAGAGTCTATTAACTGATGCTTTCGTAGAAAATCACCTCGTCGAACGTGTATTCCAACTCCTACAAAACGCGAAGAATTTGTGCAGTTGTTCACAAAAGTACGGGCTCTGTGCTGATGCGACTCTAAGGGAGTAAACTCCTTCCTTATAACTGGTTCTATATCACGAAAATACCCATCGCCTCCATACAATGTATTGGCTTGGAAAGGTCCTACTAGTCTTATATTATCATGACTGTCACATGCCTTCTTCATATATGCCTGCAAATGCTCTGTTCTCTTGTCGTAGCAATAAACACAGTTCGCATTGGCCTTAAAAATGCGGTACTGTCTAACATATTTCATTGGAATTGAGAGTGGCTTTTGTGGCATAGCAAACGTGCGAAGGATGAGTTTCATATCTCCAATTCCCAAAACAGGAGTAAGGCGGTTCCTGGAGGCGATCCCCATCAAAGCTGCATATTTACTCATCTGGTTTCCCATGCGACCGCGGGAAATGAACGATAAAAACCCAGAACACGTCCCTTTAAATGGTGATGACGTCGGAAAAACCACTGTTGCAATGCTTCCATCCCTGGATGATACCGTTCGGGACCTATTTGTGTTGTAAACGGTTCTCTCTTGATTGAGATTGTTTGGCGAGTACATCACAGGAGGTAAGTAAAGTTGTCGTACTGTATTCATTTGATGTACAGCGATGAACATCAAACTGATTAAGAGCAAAGCCACAAACCACACGATAACAAGAAAAGACCGATAGCACAGGTTTTGAATTCCTATAAGTCCGTTTCTATTCTCTCTCGCAATCATTTCGCAGTAGTGTGCTACACACATTTTGCAAGAGATGATGTTTACGCCTCTACACACACGCGTGAACGCATGCAAATGTCAATAGTGATCGCCGATAGTGTGTGGCGTACAAGTCGGCTGTAATTAATGCACAGAGCAATGGTAACATGTGCGATTGAAAATGATCAGACGATGCAAGACGATTGTTGCATGTATGTCGATAGAAAGTACGCTGATGAATAATTAAAAAGGTATTATTTGGCGTGCGTTCGCATGAACAGAATACATGTGTAGAACATTTCAGTATGAACTGAAGTGATAGTTGCCGTGGCGGATTGGTGTCTTTGCTGTGTGAAATAACAGACTGCGTCACCAGTATTTGGGATCAATTGATTAACTTGAAAACCATTAATCCAAGCTCTAGATGGAAATTCGATGAAACCTTATCGAAATGAACATTGCGTTGATACAACAGCTTCCTGTCAAATACCCATACGGTATGTCCTGTGTCTGCTGCTAGTATAGAGTAGTATAGAGACTGGGGGTACGAGCACAGCAATCTAATACAGCAACCCAGAAAACACACATATACAGGGTGACTCACATGAGTCAGCGAACCGCTCGCACCCCCCCCCCCCTATACTACACCATATGAGCCCAGCCCTTCCAGCCCCTATGGTATAGGCCCACTAAAGAGGGCGACAGCAATGTCAACCATCTACAACAGGACCCTGAGGAATAAGCTCTTCTAAACGACTGACGCGCTTCAAAAGGTCCTCATACTTCGATTCCAATTCCCTCACCTTCTCTACACCAGGACCCTGAGGAATAAGCTCTTCTAAACGACTCACACGCTCCAAAAGGTCCTCATACTTTGATTCAAAATCCCTCACCTCAATCTCAAGGTCTACCTTCTCCTCCCATATATGTTCCATGTCTGCCTGCAGCTTGGCCACCCCCATATGTTCATCGGTGCTCATTCTATACCTTAGCCCCCCATATGTTCAACATATCGACGCGTGCCCATATGCCAGAGTGTCTACACCACCTGTAGCTATCCACCGCTTTGAGTCAAAGGGGGAGAGAGACACCTTGTTAACGTGGAGCCCATATATTTTATGGCAGTCACTCCTGAGCATGTTCATTCCGTGGCGAAACTGCTTTTGGGCGAACAGTGACTCCACGTACTGAGCGTGTCGTAGATGCTTCTTCACCACCACCTTCTTCACACCTTTTGCTTTTTTGATCTCATCCCGACTCGACATCAAGATCGAGTACATTATAGGGCGCAGACCAACATACTCCTTGATGGGCATGCCGGCACACTCATCCTTCATCTTCCCCAGAACCTTCTTGTTTACACTGCTGTAGAGACTACGGGAGGGATGAAAGTTGCAGGTGTCAAAGAGATGGACATCTTCCTTCATGTCAGCATACACGTCAGGCGTGCGTATCTCCATTAGCAGCGAATCCGTATCTGTGTACAACAAGCCAAGGTTCTTGCCGTATCTGGGCTTCATGGTATTATAATGGAAGTCATACATCAGGTGTTTGGAGAGGTCGAGTATACACATGCCCACATACACAGGGCAGTTCAGTACCAGGTGAGTCTTGTGCATGTGCAGAGCGGCCAGGTCATTATCAAACACCTGATGACGCGCGTAGGCGGGACTTGCAATAAGCCTACGCATTCTTTCTTCTTCCGTAGATCGCACAATCTTGACATTGACCCGCCTGCGGAGGTTCTCCATAGTCTTACCGAACACAGAGTTGTTCATAAGCTTATACAGGTCCTTCTAAAAGTCGCTGGTGGCCACCTTATGCAGATCCGTATTTATCTGAATGTAAGGCTCCATCCAGGGGCTCTGGGTGAAGACAAGTGCTCGATGGATCTTGGTAAGTCTCATCCCCAAAGACAGATACAGCTTGAGGTTCCTGTAGTGCACCACATACTTCTCCTTATTCCGCAGGTTTGGCACCAGCTTTTCAACCTCGCCCAGGGTGCCACCCAACTCGCCCAGGAGGTTCTTCTGATAGATAGACAACCAGTCGTTCTCTACAAGAAGCCGCTCCGGAGCCAGCGGGTAGTCGTTGCGCTCGTCATGAAGTGCAGTAGGATACTCCAAGTCAACCTCAAGTATGTATCCAGTCTCGGCATCATCTGGGTGGTCCTGTATCTGTAGATCCTCCGGCCGAGCCACCCACTCAATACCCGCAGTTGGCAAAGGCTGACTCATAGCCCACCCATACAAATTGTTAGCATCAAGGTACTGGATGTAGCTCGTTGGTTTATCCTGGTCAAAATCATCCATGAGCGGGTTATTGGCCTTAGCGTGGCGGCGCGACACCATGCTTATACCGCCGCGTAGACCTTTTTCAATGAACAGGTGCTTGTCATAGTCGGTGAGTAGCTCGAGTTCCACGCCTGTGCTCTTAAGCAAAGCATCCCATGACAAACCGGGGCTGTTATAGTAGTGGGCCGGATCCAACCCGTACTGCTTAAGACAGGTCTTGCGGAACACCTCAAACACATCTGCCAGGAGCATTACATCTGTCCGCAGGTACAGGTCATGGTAGTCACCCATGTTCTTACACCCGAACACGCTCCAGACATTTTGTGCATGGGCATAGTCTACAGTAGATATACCCTCCTCAGAGAGCTTGCTGTAGAACTCCTGGATTGGCGGCAGAGGGGAATCAAACTTATACCAGCTGTCCATGAACTCATAGGGGAAGACTCCCTTACGCAACAGCAACCGCCGCTTCATCTGGTCTGGCTCATATTCCGTGGTCACAGCAAAGGCATCTGGGTTGTTAGCAGACACCAGCTTATCAAGCGAGGCCAGGAGAAACTGTGCACTGTCAATGAAGCACAACTGTCCAAGCGACAGGGAGATACGGAGTTATGGAACACCACAGGGATGGGTGTTGTCTTGGGACTCAGCCGAAGTTTCAGGTTACACACGTTATGGGCTGGCCCTCTGTACAAGCCTGTTATATGGCAGTGATCGCGAACAGAGTCACAGTCCAGTTTTTTCTTGCACACATGACAGTGAGTTGCAGCCTTATGTGCCCTTCTATCCCGAGTCATACGCATAGGGACTGGCTTGGACAGAACTGCTTTGATCTTTTGCTCCTCCTGCTGCAGAGCCTGTAAGAACTTCTCCACAGTATCGCTTCCTCTGTAAATCACAGGGGGTTCGGTCTTACCGTCACAACGAACAACCACATAGCCGTAGCCGCATCCTTGGTGTTCCTGCGTTCTCTGCGTGTTCCTCTTACCAGGATTAAGCGCAGGACCCAGAAGCTTCACTGTGAGCTCTTCAAAGTCAGCATAGATGACGTAGGGTGCAGCAAGCTGTTTCTGCCAGTTCTGGAAGGATAATATGTTCTTCCCTTCCTCAGGCATATCCACTCACACAGCAGTTTGCCCTATCCCCATACACTCAGGCTTATGCACCAGGAGCAGACCCTCTGAGGTATATCCATGCAGACATAGCTCACAGAAGAACTTGCGCTCTTTATGTTTCGTCTGGTCATACAGCAAGCGGTTCAGGTCTTTGATTTGCGTGTAATGAAACTTGCCGTCCTTCTCAATCAGCATGAGGTTTATACGGTACCAGAGTGCTTACTGATGCGGTGTACGATAGTGGTCGTCCCGTCCCAGCCAAAAACGTTCAAGGCTAGGTTAGCATGCTTTTCTATCTTCTCAACATGCGACACCAGTGTAGGATATTCTACACCTGCACCCTCCAGCAGATCTAAGAGCCACTGAATCTTATATTTTGATGGTCACTGTGGGTTCTTGGCTACCGGGTGCAGAGCGGCTACAACAGCCCATAGAATGCAGAAGTCGTCCCAGTTCTTTACATTTATGATGGCCTGCTTAGCCGCCAGCGCAGCCGGAAGTCGCAGGTAGGAGCCACCCTTCAACGTTGGTAGTTGGCAATATCAATCCACAGAGTTGTGACCGCCTCAAACTCCCAGCCAGAACCTTGGTTGGTCCACTTCTCCAACCGCTCTTGGATATTAACAACACTCTGGTCTAACGCAACATCCATGTCTTCTGAGGAGAGAACCACCTGCTGCTTATTACGCAACACAGGCTCAAAATACTCAGTGCTGTCATCATCGGCGTGCTTGGAGAGTCTTACCTTAAGGGCAAACTGACACTTGATTCCACCTAGCTCTTCTAGCTCACCAGTCAAAACTTTATGCATCTTCCGACGCATGACCTTAAAGAACATCATAAGGTCCGAGCTAAGGGGGTAAGACTCAGGAACGTTCATCACCCATCCACGCATATTGTTTTTAACAGCCCACTTAGTCTTCTTGAAGGCAAGACGCGCTGTGGGGACTGGGGACTGGGTTGCGGGGATGCATGGGGCAGATACAGGTCTGCGTGGGGCAGGGACTGGTCTGCGTGGGGCAGCAGTGGGGACAGGGGTGCGTGCCACCCCAGTCTTTAATCTAGCCAACATCTCCTTGTATGTACGGTCATATTCATTACGCACTTGGAGTGCTTTGAGTGCAACCTTAGAGCGTGGATAAGGAGGCTTAAAACCGTGAATTGGGCTTCACGTGCCCGCTGATTATGAGTCATGTTTACTATACCGTTCCATTAGTCTAAAAGAGAATTCGTTGATACACAAAAGGCAATGACAATACAGCGAGCGGACTTTGACCTACGCAGTAAACACCCGTCTCTGACAAGGTGCCAAGCTTCGTCGCACATAGGCCTGACCGCCAAACCATGTTGTTGACAGCGCCACAAGATTTCTATTTTTATACAGTGGGGAATCCCCGTTCAGTGGCGTCGACTGGCGAGTCAGTGTCCCCAGCTATAGGCCGTTGTGAAGCAATTTTTTTCTTTTGACGAAGACGACTGTGGTTGACTTTATCGAACCTACAATCCATGCACAATCCTACCTTATTATTTTTTATAGCCTTCTGACAACCCGTACAAAGACGATTAATGACACCATGTTTTATCTTATATCTGTGTAAATTACAAAACTCTTGCTCTTGCGTACAGGGCCTGTTACAGGGGTCTTTCTTCCCGAGTAATATCCATGGGCATTGTCAAATCCTACCATTGTTATATATATATAGATATCTATTAGTCTAATTGATAATACCGTCTGGCGGCAACTGGGTATCGGACGGCACCACAAGCAACTCCTCCTTTACAAAGCCACGGAGAGGTCCATCCAACAAATAGTATAGTACAGGTTCACCAGATTTAGTGACAGAGCTTCCAATCCGGTAAACATTGAGTGACCACACAGGGTCAGTGGCCTGCCGACACTGGTCTTGCTCTGCCTCACCAGGCTGGTAGAGGTAGCGAACGCAAACATCAGAGGGAAGCTTTTGCTCTTTGACCCCCAGAGGGCGCCCTGGTACGACTGCAGATGGCTTTTGTGCAACTCGTTTTGCCTTTATAGCATCTTTAGGTTTTTTTCCAGTCAAGCGGGTCACCTCATTATTCATCGCAGAGACTACAGCCTGCAGTCGAGAAACCCACTCAGTCGATCGTTTTCCAGTATCCCTTAACTCTACGGCATACTGGTGACCAAAGAGTCACTCAGCCAGGGTTCGGTTAAAGCGTTCCACTATACCCTGATCTCGATGGATATTCACACGGCCACGTCTGACTGATACTCCATGTTTTACTAACAGCTGATTTGCTGCACCCATAAACGCACGTCCGGGGTCCACCTGAAGTAGTTTAGGCAACCCCAGCGGTCCTCGCTTGTATATCCTCTCAAGTGCACCTGCGACCTCCTTAGCCTCTTTTGTAGTCAATGGCTCAGCCGCTTTGTAGCGCGAGGCCACATCAACCAATGTTAGGGCATACTTGTAAGTGCGGCGCTTCACAACATCATGAGGAAGAAATAAGTGATCGGCTTGGTGCACCTCATTAGGGACAGGGACATCAAACTTTGGTCTGGGAATGTGTTTTGGCACTGGCAGGTAGATTTGCCATATAGCTTGCTTTGTTAGCCACCCCCTTACAACTTCCTCAGAAACCCTCGCTTCTGTTGCAAGCTTCTTGATAGCTGTTATGCCTTTCCAGTAGCCCTTAGGACTAAAGTAGATCTTTTGCATGCGACGATCCATATACAGTAAACGCTCGAGGCTCCAAATAACCTACTTAGCAAGCCTGTATGCAACCAGCCCAGTCGCAGCCATACCCAGTATAATGAACGCCACCTCACGCCCCTCTGTTCATCTGAGGGCTCGTAGAAGTCTGAAAGCTGTGGCTCAGAGCCCAACGGGTCGACGGTTTTATTCGTAATCAGGGAGTACTCACTCATAGTCTCGTCCGCATCCCTAAAAGTATGCTCGGCATGTCCCTGGCGGCGCAGTTGCTCATTGATGAAGTCTAAACGCTCAGTTCTCTTCTTGGCCCATGCTGCCTGAGCAGATTGAAGCTGCTCGATTGCCATATCATGACGTTTACGTTCCGCGTCCACTTGGCTGTCTCGTAATTTAGAGAATCAAAAGTTGCTCCCAGAGAATGCAAGGGAGTTAACAAAAGCACCCCCAACAAGTAGCGCGAGTGTGGCCATTACTTCAGTATATCAACTGGTAAGATTCCTTGTTTAATTAGCATATCCTTTGTGGCCATAGCTAGTGATACATCGGCAACAACCATAGCCAGGTCCCGTGGGGTGAAATCAAGACGTGGCACCCCACCACCCAGAGCCATCTTAGCAAGCTTGGCATAACCTATTGAAATACCGGAAACAACTACACCGTGGTACAGAGTGTTGATGAGCATTTTTCCATCAGTAATTGGTGTTGTCATCTTATTCCATATAAAACGGATCCTTTGAATGAGCGTCTGGAGGCTTTTGTATCACAACCTGTTTAGGGTGTGAGGCTACCATCTTGTGCCTGTAGCAATACAATGATAGTCCAAACACGCTAACACCGCCGACAACCAAAGGTGCAGCCCATGTTGGCCATGCCCACCTTTCCTGAGGTTTGCTCGTTGATATTGGCTCGACAGCTTCGTCTCTACCATCTGTAAGCGCTGCCTTATCCTCTCGGAGCTTTCTCAGAAGCTTATTTTGATAGGCTTTTCGAGCTGCAGCACCCTTTCGTCCTGCCGCAACCCTTTTAGCGTTTTTTGTCACTGACGTTATCCCCACTGGTGTTGTCTCCTCTTGATTCGTGTTTGTTTCTTCCATGTTTACTTACTAAATTTATTTGTCCAATTGACAGCTCTTAGTAAGAACCTGTTATAGCGTAGCTAAGCACATGCTATAGCGGAGTTAAGCACATACTATAGCGGAGTTAAACACATACTATAGCAAGGAAGTGGTGTCTTCCTCTCCACCGGCCCCTGTTGTTTTGGTGCTTGTTTTTCCAAATTGACAGTGCTTAACTGTTGTTAAAGCCGCAGTTAAGGGAGCTAAAAACATACCATAGCGATGATATAGCTCACAAGTGGCAGTGCTTAGCGCGTGTCCAACAAACGGGTCCGTCTCAAGGTCTGTAATTAGCCTTGGCTGGTGTTCTGGTGGGATTGGTAGAAACATACAAGCAATACCTGAGTATAGCTGTAGCAATGATTGACCTAGAGTGCGCGTCATGCTAGCGCCTAGCCGTGCCTCGTATCTCACATACAGCTTTATGATCTCTTCATCAGACATTGATTCAACCTGGTCAATTGTAATGCGCTCCAAACCAAGGTACTGACGGGTCTGACCACCGGCTATGACGGCAGCAAGCCTATCTCTCTTAGAAGACATATCTACACCAGGGGTGCAACTAGGTTCCGCTCCCCCAGACTTTGTCTCCACTAAGTTAGGCGAGTCCTGTTCAAGGAGTTTATCAATAATGGTATCAGGATCCATGAATATACGTATACACCTTTGAGCTTCAAAATACTGCACCGCTACCCAGATGAAGAAACCTAAATTGATTACTGAGGCAGCGGCTTCTATCAAGGCCAATATCACTTCAATCGACGGCATATGCAGTAGGCTGATAAGTCTTCAGCAGCAGTTTTGCGTGCTTGGTCTTTGCTAGTAGTTGGCGTACTGTGGCACGTTCCTCCTTTATTGGAATTACATCATTTTCACGTAAGGCGTCTTCAAACGAGTCACGGTCCTTGGTGTGAAAGAGCACCATCCAGCGAGTCTGCTCACGTAAGTCCTTCAGCACAGAGTTGTACTTTTGGGTGAGGACCCACACTTTGCTGCGCATGACGGCCGCTAAAGGCCAGTTCGGATAACATGTCTTTCTTCTTGGTTAGGGCCTTTGTTGCAGAACAGTCATCAATAATGTACAGGGTTGGCTCGCCCTTAAACAATGGTAGAAAGCCCTCAGGTGGTCATGGAGCCGCTCCCCTGGATCAACCACGTACACCTCTGAATCATCCCACACCCATGACCGCGTCTGATAGGCCTCGTTGAAACTTATGGTAGGGCAGAGGATTACAATATGCTCGAAGGCACGGAAGAAGGGCCCTTCAAGTAGGTCGAGGATGAATGCGGTTTTTCCACATCCTGTCTGCCCACAAACAATTGCCGAACAGGGACCATCTGGAAATGTAAACTTAGTAGACTGCGCTGACGAACCTGCCATCTTTAATGTTAAGCTGTGCATCCATTACAATATACGTATAAACGTTCAATGCGCCCGCCTCCTCTGCCTTTTTTTGTGATCTGTATGGTGATGCCCTCAGACGCATTCTCCACAGCCCTGCCACTACCGTGCAGCTGGTCGTCATCACTCGTCCTTAAGTCGAGCCACAGAGCATACTTTTTGGTTAGGTACTCTCCTAGGGAAACGTCTGACAATGCCAGGTCTTTTATTGCTATTGCTACACTTGGGTCTCGTTTACTCGTTGCTGCACAGGCCTTCTTCACCTCGTTCCACTGCTGGTAGCCACGCATGCCCAAGGCATAGAGCTGATTGGGGATGCCCTCAATGGTCACCTCGACCTTCGTTATCTTTGGGATGTAGAACGCCTCTGTTACCCTGCCGAAAGAGACACCCCAGGATGGATTTTCAAAGAGCAGTAGGATGCCCTTCATGCTGCGAGCCGGCACGTTCAGATTGATGTTCCACAGTGTATCTTTTTTATTGTATACAAGCTTCCTGTGCCGAAGTACACGGTCGTACAGAATCGAGAGCCGACCTGTGTACTGGGTGCGTATCATGCGGGCCAACTCTGGTTGGGTAACCATGTCATACTCCAGCGAGATGCCATCAATTTTGTAGCTGGCGTCGGTGTCGCTTGCTGCGATAATTACGCGGCTGTAGTCGTTGAACGTGAGCTCGTATTCCAGTCTATCACTAAGCGCACTCTGGTAGAATGGCATGTGGCTCTCGAGGAGTTCAAAGTCAAGCGGAACGTAGAACCTGTTACCATACACATCAGCTACGGCCTTGTCCTCTACCTCGGTCTCGTCCTTGTCTCCTGCCCCAGTCGTATCTTAGTTGCGTTTCTATCATCTGATGTGTCAATGCCCTGGTACTGAAGGCCCTGTCTCTCCTGTGCTGTCCGCCACAAGTCGTGGTAACAGTGGTACATATCGCTGTCATCAATAGACATGACCTCATTGCCAGAAATCTTGATTGTCATTTTCTTAACCACGGCACGGCCCAAGTTTTGCACAAGCTGTGGTTAACATCAGTCGAGGTCAGCGTGATTGTAAAGGCCAGCCGCGCTGTCCCTGGAACAATGACATCGTCTGCGCCTAGATTGGGGAAGCGAATCAGTAGTTGTTGGTTCTGGTCAATAGTGCTTGGATTGTTTGTAACGACTACAGACTGTCGCACGCCCTTTACCCCGAGCGGTTCACGTATCCGGCGGTGTGGGTTTAGTTTGTGTCCGTAAGTACTCGTCATGTTGAATGCTTAATTACACTTATATCTTTAACACACAGACATGGAGTTTGATAACCCAGGATTTGACGATGCAGATGAGGAGGGGGCTATGGGATGGGAGAGTAATGAGAGTAACTTTGATGATGAGGAGACTAACCTGATTGACGAAACTTAAAATACGTCGAGTACGATTATTCCACCTTGGGCTATTACTGAAATGCCTGCGGGGTTAACAGAAGATCAGGTGGGTTCCAAAGAAGAAACTGAAGTCTTAGTTACGAGGTGGGAGAAGGCAATGTCTAAGCATGGGCTGCAGGCCACTCTGGAGTTTAGATCGTCTCAACAAGGTGACCTTTGGGTTAAGTGGGGCCGAGAATGGAAGCTTCTGACATGGAAGAACAATCCCAACAAATTCCTCTCTCCTAGGAGTATCCTAGATTACGGTGGTACACAGCTTGCTTGGGCTCTTGGAGTGACCCCTGAACTATCCACAATGGCAGCAAAAGCCCTACAAGGCGATGACCAAGCTGCTGCTAAAGCGGAAGCTGCACTTCCAAAGTTAGAAATAAGCAGCCCCAAAGCCATGACAGAGCAAGGTGGTGTGGAAGAAACAAGCTTCATAGAGGGCGTTCATAACGCCATAGAAGACCTAGGTACACAAACAGACAACGAACTACCACTCAGAGAGCTTATGGGGCTTGATAAGGCTATGCAGACCCAGAGGGGTGAGCTGGTCAACAACCTAGCTAAGATAACTGAGATAGAAAAGAATATAAAACATCGGGAAGCTAAAATGGCAAGCCTGGAGGAGGAAGGGAGGGGTGATAGTCGAGCATGGAGATTCCAAGCAAATGAGCTTGCAGAGCTACAGGACCTGCGGCGTGTCCGTGTTGAGGCTGCCTCTGTAAACCGTGAACGTCGGCGAACCCAAATTAACCGCATCAGGGAAACGATCAACAGACTTCTTAACGAGGACACAACGCTAGCTGAGCGTGTACGCACTCTGTTCCGGGAGCAGGGTATAGCAATAGCCTCAATACTAACTGCGATTGGATTGGCAATCTCGACCCTGGTAGTTGCTTTGACGGGCGGAGGGAGCACTAGTCCAACCCCGGCACCAACGCCGACACCAGCTGATAAGCCTGGTTTAAAGGAATGGATTAAAAAACAGCTGAACTCCTTGGCAAACGTCCTGAAGAGCCTAGCCGGTAAGGCAGCAGCTGCCCTTCCAGGAATCATTGGCTCCATCGTATCATGGCTGCTTACGTCAGCTGCAAAGGTGGCTGGTTAGATGGCAGAACATGTATGGGCCGCAGCTGTGGCGGTGGGGGGAGTTATCCTCCTGATACTCCGTGACTTACTACGTAGCAAACCAAAGCACAGATAAGCCTATAGCGATTCCGCCTATAATAAGAGCGGTTTTCTGATCCTCGTGCGCCCCACGCAGACCGGTCTCGTCCATAGGGGCCGGCCCTGGAGAGGGGAGTTCCATATCTGTATCTGTATCTGGCGGAGGGTCAAAGCTTCCTCTATCCGGAACCACCGGAACCGAGTTGACATCAGCATTGCTGCCTATCTGCTGCTCCTCAGTTGCAATGGTAATCAGATTGTTGTACCCAGCAACGTCTCCAATGGCGAGGCTCATATCAGACGGAGCCATGTACAGGCCCGTTCCAAACACATAATCAACCTTTGAAGAGGCATTCTGGAGGACGTTCTGATACCGTCGGATAGATGACGGAATATCCACTGGGGAGTTGATGGCATCCTCAACGTTGGCCTGAAATTGCTTTTGAGCATCAAAGGACGTTCCAACACCTAGTATCTCTGAGCGGGTCTGTGCCTGAGCCTCAAGAATGGTCCATACATAGGTCCTGATGCTGTCGTTAATTCGCTCAACGCCGGTTTGTGTAAAACCCTCAGACGTGTCCAGTATGAAGGTACTCCAGGCCTCGTCTGCTTCAGGTCCCTGTGCTAGATGTAAAACAGCACCCATTCTCTCCTGAAAGGATTGTAGGTTTTTCGCGTGAGCAAAACCTGGCTTTGTATCCTTTTCCGCCTCAACGGCCATCCGTGTAGGGTCATAACGAACGTTTCGACCAGCAACCTTGACGACACTCCCGTAACCATACGCATCATGTGCATATGAGATACCAAGACCACTATTAGCTACGGTTGCCTTCTGGCGCCAGTCTGTGTTTGGTTGAACACCAAAGTTAGTGCAGAGTCTCTCATATGCCCTCTTGTCATATGTATTGTTATAGGGGTCATAGGCATGATCCTGAGGTAGAGGCGCTTGCAGTTCTGCTAATAGGCGATGCACTGTGTAATAAAGGTGAAAGGTGTATAGAGCTTTCACGAGTGGAATCCCAGCCTCGAGGTGGTCGTGGGATGACACACCGCAGCCGGATGTTGCACACCACACTGCAAAGTTTCCCTGGTTCTGCCAAAACTGCATTGGATTTGTCAACCAGTCTTTTACTACTTTGTCCGCTGTTACCGGTGGCACCTTATAGTTACTGAATAGATCAGGAAACTTTGCTGTGAATGTACCACCATTGTGAACAACTTGAATTGTTTGTCGGGTTAGTTTATCTCCCACACCATATGAGGCTGGATACACCCCGCCCGTTTCATATGTAGCTTTTATATTGAAACTAAAGGCTTGTTTATTCATAGTGCTATGTATCACGCTCTGTCTAATGTTCAAAGCGGCGACGCTGTGTCCCTGCAAAAACCTATTGACAACACTGCGGGCGATCTATGTGTTGGCCTAAGGTCAATCACGTATACTGTGGGCTGGTACAATCTAGAATCAGACGAGTGCATTGCATGGCGGTCAAGGACTTCACAAGAGCGAGGATATGCTTCATTAAAACCAGGCCTCTGGAGCTTAAGCCTTCTTCAGGAGCAATTTACACCATTAGGTATCGGTTTGGAGGTTGATGCTGTAAATGGGGTTATTACCCTAACAGTTCCAGACAATGGGGGTGCGCACATAACAGGCGGAGTGTTAACAATGTTGGGTCTTGACGGCCTCAGTGGGAGGTGGATACCTTCAGGTACTTACATAGGTGACCGGCCCATCAACTTTAGCATCTTTAACACAATTTATGTTCACCTCGATAAAGTCAGTACCACACACAACATGCTAGATGGTGCGCCCACTACGCTTCTTGAAGTTGTTGGCTTAGATGGTGGCTCTTTCGGTGATATTTTAACCACGAACATCACTAATCCTGTATGTAAGCGTGTTACTAGCGGAACAGTGCATGAGTTAAAGGTTCAGTTACGCGATAATAAAGGAAGGCTATTAGATAACCACGACTTACCTGTTAGCGTTGTTCTTGAATTTACAAGATGTCAATAAAAACGAGTATTTATGGACCTAGGCAAAAACCGGCAAGCACTGTTCAGGGCGCCGACCTCTCGGAATATGCCACAAAGACCTATGTATCTATTGGTGACTCAACAAAAATGGATAAAAGTGGCGGTACTATGACTGGAGACCTTGAAATGGGAGATAATAAAATCGTTGAGTTGGGAGACCCGATTTCACCGAAGGATGCTGTTCATAAAAAGTATATTGATGCTGAATATAGACAGCAGAACAGGTACCTGAGACGATACGTAGATGAAAAGACGAAACCACTCATTACTATATGGGCAGAAGCAAGTGGCCCCCTTCGGAGAGGATATGAGTGGTCGTTTGGCCATGGGGCTAGGGGTCGAGACTCACAAGACTCAAGCTGTGGATATACCATGTTATGTAATGGCAAGATCATTCGTATGGGGTTGTCTTCGGGTGTTGGTGCTGATGCTGGTCCAATAGCAGTCCTTCCTTTTATCAATGGAACAAACCAAGCGGTAGGAATAAGTAAGCCTGCTAACCAACGGGCTGTTGTAATATCTTTAGACCAGGCTTTACATCTAGAAGAAGAAAACCACACAAAACAGAGGGGCGACTTGGTCTATAGCTTCACTCCTAATTGAACTTGATATATAAACTTATGTATACAAAGACAGTATGAAACAACAACCAACGACTGCACCGTTAAATCCGGAGCCTCCTCCATGTGATCTGGGGCACTCCTATCGGCTGAATGAGATCAGTCTTAAGAAGCAATACCTTGAGAAAGAAATTGAAAAATATGGTGCTATGTACAAAAAATATAGGTGTGCAGTAAACTCAGTGGACGCTGTAGACACTGCTTTAGTTGCTGTTGGTATATGTCTTGGCGCAAGTGGTGCAGGTGTAATGTCTACAATAGTTGCCATTCCTATTACCACAGTGTTGGGTGCTACTGGAGCCGCTTGTGGGCTACTTGTAATTGCTGGAAAATTCATCAGTAGGCGGCTGACCATTAAGTTGAAAAAGTATGACCAGATCCGCATTCTCGCTCAGAGCAAATTGAATACCATTGCTGACATTGTATCGGCGGCGCTTGAAGATGGGTATATCTCAGATGATGAGTTTAAGTTCGTTTCGGTTGAGATCACTAAATATAGTCAAATGAAAAGTGACATTAAAGCAAAATGTTTGAAAGTGGCAGAATCGCCCCCTAGACCTGCTAAGGAATGACCCTGACAGTCCATTCGAAGAGTGGGGGTTGCTAGATATAATGGAGGCGGCGATAAAATCTTTCTGCAACGATCATACTGAAGTCAAACAAAATACGGACCAGCGGGAGACTACGAGGAAGGGCTGCGTTGGAGGAAGTGACTACTCCTCTATCATAGGGCAAAACTACTTCAGCAGCTATAGCAAGAAGCTGACAGAAAATAAAAGCAACGAGGGTGTTCGCTTTAGCGCACTCTGCCTCTGGGGTACGAGGAGGTTGCAATTGCGGTATTGGAGAAGGTGTACGACACCAAGGTCTACGGAAATAATATCTATATTGAGGGCGGCGTGACGGCCTACTCTCCGTATGGCTTTTGTGTGCTCCCAATCCGGCAGGCTGGAGTGGATGCTGTCTGTCTGGGGCATCCTGAGGAGGTTGTACTGCTCGAGATAAAGTGCCCCTACACTCTGAGTCCTGGGAGGGTGATTCCGAATATGTATAAGCCCCAGGTTCTGTTGGGGTTGCACCACAGTCCGGTGGCGACCATCGGGGTGTTTGTCGACTGCGTTTTCAGGTTGTGCTCCTTTGAGGACCTGAGGAGAGCTGAGACGTATAACCAGGTGTATCACAAGGATCAGAAGAAGTATAAGGAGACGGTGGCTTGGGGGTGGGCGGGGGTAGAGGGGCTTGAAGACGGCGACTATAGTGCGAACGGGAGGTTTAATAGTTGCCTGGGCTTGGAACAGGAGCATCACGGTCCTTGGTTGGGAAGACCGAGTGGGACCACAGAGAGGCCGACTGGGGCTTTCTACTGTTGGAAGCTCTTTACGATGAGATTGATAACCGCTCGTCCCGATCCCGACTTTATCGAGAAGAACCACGCTAAGGTTGCCCAGTTTATACAGGACCTCAACCGCGTGAAAAATGGAACTTACAGCGACGGTCGCAGATATTTATCACTCAATAACCTCTACGGTGACAAACTACTGGTGTGGGCCTATACCATAGGGGCTGGAAGGGCTGGGCTCATATGGTGGTGGAGGGGGGAGGTGCGAGCGGTTCGCTGACTCATGTGAGTCACCCTGTATATGTGTGTTTTCTGGGTTGCTGTATTAGATTGCTGTGCTCTTACCCCCAGTCTCTATACTACTTGCTGTGACCCTTGCTAATATATGCTGAGCAACATCACCACCATTTGTAACCGGAAATGACTTGTTTAGCTTTACAAAAAATTAAGTACAATAATCTCATTCGTAATTTTACTTAACATTGTTGATCGAATATCGTCTGACATACGAATTTGAAAACAATAATTAAATTATGTAGATCTCGACATACATGCTGGGAAATGGGAACATGAATTAGCCATAGAGAGGATATGATAACGGCACCAGTTACTGGGTGGCTTAGATTTTAGTATATTGTTGGACTATGGATAAAGTTGATTAAGTGATCAGTGATCACATTTATCCTGTAGCCGTCATATTCCCCAAAGTAAACGGATCGTGGATAAAAACACTGGGTTATGAATGCAGTCACAAGTAGATTGGGTGTATATGTCATTAACCTAAAATCGATTTTTAATTCGTACTTTATCTCAGCGGAGACAACAAAATCGATTCAGTTGCAAAGATCCCCCTACTTAAAGGGTGATCTCTTAGAGAGGTGAACACTGATGGATCGTTCTGCATCGTCCTACCTTTCGATTGTTGGTGATGGTTCTACTGAACATAATAGCCTTGTTTGTAATTAAGACATAATTTCTTTCTTCATATGATTATATTCAGTAACTTCATCTAATATGAAATCATGATGGAGATTTTCTCGCATGTCGACTTTTATCGATTACTACAAAGCAAATTAATGCTTTGACATTCAGTGATGCAAGGTGACAGAAAGCCCGCATTCCATTAATAAGATGAAATTACAATCTAAAACATAGGTACCATCAAAACCCGGTGACATTTATTAGATATTCCCAAGCTATCAATGAATGATGGCATGATTTTGGTGTGACTCGGGCATACCACTTTAAATTTGGGTCAAAGTCTCTATTTTACCCTACACAGCCGTTCTGGTTTGGACTCCCCCCCCCCCATTGTATCAGTAGCAGGGTACTATAACGCCTTCCGATATGCACCTTTCTTTGGCGATTCAATGCCTTAATTAGCACTGAAATCTCCGAAATACGCGAGGCAATTGTTCTTATGTGCACCTTTCATGTCTATCGTCAATTCCAGGGTTGTCATTTTACCTACTATTAATTTTAAAGCCTGAGCTCTTAGTCGTGCCAGTTTGGTGATTTCAGTCCTTATACGCTTTATAATCACACATTTAAAAGCAAGGATTGATGTCTCATCAATCCATAGGAAATATATGTTGCCTATGCTTCTTGTTCAATGTAAACGCAGTTGCAACCCAGATTCCCGCTACTTTTCTCCAACTTAAGGGTCAGACAACGATGGCTACAAACGTTCCAGGACTTGGTTCGAAACCATTGCCGGGTGTATCATATGGAGACTGATGATTTGTGATAGCATCTCGCTTAATGCCAAATACTAGCACAAAATGTATGTTTATGGCTTGTTTATTGTTTTCTAATATATCACCACATTGTACTATCCTTACAATGTCTACATGACCATGTTAGAAACATATTTCTGTGTGTATGTTATTTAGCTGTAATGCGCTATAATAAAACAATACAATATTGGTTAATCGCCCCATTGCTGCTTTTAATATATGTAAAATTTAAGCAGAACAACTGACAAATCAAATTACTTTTCCGCAGCAAACAGCAGTTAACATGCATTGATGTCGATTAAATATTCAAAACGATACCTTAATGTTCCTGGTGTAAATTTGTTTTCTGTGGTTTGGACTAACGAACTGACTTGTTTGTGCACGATGAACTATATACAAACACCTGAAGGGCAAAATGAGTTCTTGACCGGGCACAGATCTTCTAACATGGCGTGTATTCTGCGAGTTGACGCACAAATTTGGTCCATGTGATGCATAGTTGCCAGCAGACGTGCGTGTCTCTTAACCCATCGACGCGGTAGTGTTCGCAATCCATCACTGCGTTATTATTCGATTTGTTGATTTGTCATGCTCCTGAGATCATTGTTATTCCCCCTGGTCTTTCCACGCTTTTAGCAATTTTCATCTACTGTAATGGGACAAAAAATAAGACTTACAAATGACATTTACCGGCATAGATGTAGAGCCAGTGATGCCACTTGACTCCTGATGTTCTCCCCTTCACGGTTCCACCTCTTTGTATGTTTCAAATAATGTTCGATCCATTTCCTGGGCTTTATCACACCAAATGTATAGAATGCAGCTCATTTTGTGCCTCTACCTTATTCAGTGTGTCTACCAGCACAGAAAACCCGCATTCTACACGCTTTTCATATTCGTACTTGACGGAAAGGTAAATCCGCTGATGTTGTTGTGAACCTCCATCGACAGTGCCACCTTCAACCCTTCCGTAATAATGCAATCTACCATTGTAGATAATCACTTTTTTGTAATATTGTGATTTTCGCCAACTGAATAGAATCTTCCATACATTTAGGCATCAATTTATTATCATGAATTTATGTCATAGAATCTTCAGTAGGTCTCAGCGGAACTATGTGATAATGCTTAGATACGGGAATAAATGTAGAACTGAATTTACTTCAGTTTCTCATTAGGTACGATTGATTATACACTCATACTAGAAGAATGACTGATCTTTTGGCATGGCGCAAAAATTACATATTTATCGAATAGAGTCATTGGATAATATCTAGTCCATGAGTAAAACACAACAGAGCGCTGAGGAAATAATGCATGCACTGCGTGTCTCCAACTCAGTATGACCAACACACTTTGAACGCAAATGACAAAACATAAGTATCAGAAGCCTACTTAGCACAGCGTGTCATAATTGTATCTACTCGATGCTGCTTTGCTGGCGTCATACACGACTTGACCTGTTCATTGTTGCTTGCCGCCATACACAACCTCGATAATGATGCACAAGTGTAAAACAACTACTATGCTTAATTCGGTGATATTTCTAACCGGAAATGCCCAAAATGAAAAAAAAAATTTGCAAACAGGTTCCGTTAATTAAAATTGCATAATTCAAAGTGAAGAAAGCTTTTACAGGCGCTCGCTACCAAATGTTTTTAATGAACAGAACACACAAAAAGCTATTTGTGGCAACTGCTAGTGTTTTAAGCTAAATATTGATGGACAAGTCTCACACAACTAACTACTCTGAGGAATACACATATGTCCTAATACAAACTTTTCTTGAAGTGCAACAACTTCTGTAGGGCTACATAAGAACACTAGGAACAACTGCAAGCATTGAAAGTGCTTATTTGTCTTAGTTGGTGGCCACTTATACATTTTTATCCGTCATCGTTTTTCTAGGCTCTAACAACAGTCGACGCTTTTTTTTACAAAATACAATGCACCTTCAGTATTTTTCACCCTAATGGATATATAAGAAACAAAATTGTACATGCATTCATCATGCACTTATATCACAATTTGTTCAACGCTTTTGTCACCCGATATATGGCATACATCATCAATCAGAGCCAATGTTCGCAATGTTCGCGTTGAAGAAACATTGCAAAATAATCTACGGACTGCATGGTTCTCCTAACAGCATGCATGATGCATTAATTGACTTAGCCTGGCCATTGTCAACGGAACCTGAAATACGACTTTTTAGAAATAAATATAAACTTATCCTTACAAAGAAATAAAGATTCCGCAGCTGCTAGGTTAAAGAGTTATCATCATTTGTGAAGTAAGAATTCATGTCCTCTTACCATTTGTGTAGAATTTTATATGGTATTTCACAAGGAATGAGACAGATGAAGCTATAATTCTGGTTTGTGTTCCCTGAAATATTAACCGTTAGAACTGAACATTCCAATAAATAGGAAAGACAACTGTTATTTCAGGTATTCTGCATTTGCAGCAATGCATTGCACATTTTAACTCATTCACAACATCCTGTGTATCGACTATATTGACACCTACAGAATAGCTGTCAGGAAAATCATTGTCGCTGAATTAGTTGCTAATACCTGCGGTTGTTAGGTAAACAGCTGTTGATTTCAATTCCCTTGGTCTTCTAATTGGGTGCAGATGGAACAATCTCTTTAACAGTGCTTAAAGTACAGTGTGTTCCATTATAAGTTTCAGCATTACGCTCAGATCTGTTTGCAGTACACTTGGTTTGATACAGCCGTTATCCACCTAGACAATGGATCGAACTTCATATGCGACATTAGGAATGGCTCTACGGTGACGGGTCAAACAGCAGGAGTTGAGTTTCAAAATTGTCTCTACACCCATATTGGTGAGTGTCACTTGTAACGCCATTTTTGCCCGTTTACAGTACATGATAATTGCTTGAAGCATGGAAAGACTAAAGGAATATAAAAAAAATTCAGGATCATGGAAAAACCACAAATGGTATAAAGTTGGAGTGATTGGCTTTGGACGCTACAGGGTTCATGGGTTTACCTCTTTGGACAACTGCTGGCAACTATGCATTAGATGGACCGGGTTTATGAATCAACTCGCCAAATATATGCGATTCAACCAAATATGCGTCTTGTCGAAAAATAGATTTGCCAGTATCTTAAGTCACTTAAAGGATTAGTGTATAGTCTATCGTATATTAATGAGCTAATTTATTGATATAAACTGCAGAACAATAGGAATGATATAACGCTGAAAACACTGCAGTATTGATTACAATATTCAATAAAAATTATTACTGCTGCATAGGTAAAGCTGTCTATTATGGATGGCTCAAGTAAGTTGCTATGCTTAAATGTTTCTTTTAAAAACAGTAACGTCCGTAATTACACATCTTACGTGCAAGAATATTTTTTGTTGTCGTGTAGAATATATAATTTGGATGCCATATACACCCAAGACTTTTAAGAGTTGGTAAAAGGCAGTGAATTTACTTTTGATGTTTGCTTCGGTCTACTAAACTGACAACATTAGAAGAAGGTCTCTCTTAAATCATAAAAATCGTACATCACGCAAATGTTTAAGCGGAACTCTATTGCCAAGTTACTGTTTAAAACCCGTCATAGACATGGGTAAAGCAAAAAAGTGAAAATAAATCAACCAATTGTAGGAGGGCATTTCTTATGGGATAATAAAAAAACAATATTCAAGCAAAAGCCGTTACAATAAAATTCCAATTCATCAGACATTCTTCAACACATGGCGTAACCCTTAGCTAGAGAAGAATATTGATGTGTTTGATGATCAGGACGACACCAGCCATTTCCACTCTGTTACTTGTGTCCATCATTGACCTGTTCATTGTTGCTTGCCGCCATACACAATGATGCACAAGTGTAAAACAACTACTTTGCTTAATTCGGTGATATTTCTAACCGGAAATGCCCAAAATGAAAAAAAAAAATTTGCAAACAGGTTCCGTTAATTAAAATTGTATAATTCAAAGTGAAGAAAGCTTTTACAGGCGCTCGCTACCAAATTGTTTTTAATGAACAGAACACACAAAAAGCTATTTGTGGCAACTGCTAGTGTTTTAAGCTAAATATTGATGGACAAGTCTCACATAACTACTCTGAGGAATACACATATGTCCTAATACAAACTTTACTTGAAGTGCAACAACTTCTGTAGGGCTACATAAGAACACTAGGAACAACTGCAAGCATTGAAAGTGCTTATTTGTCTTAGTTGGTGGCCACTTATACATTTTTATCCGTCATCGTTTTTCTAGGCTCTAACAACAGTCGACGCTTTTTACAAAATACAATGCACCTTCAGTATTTTCACCCTAATGGATATATAAGAAACAAAATTGTACATGCATTCATCATGCACTTATATCACAATTTGTTCAACGCTTTTGTCACCCGATATTGGCATACATCATCAATCAAGAGCCAATGTTCGCGTTGAAGAAACATTGCAAAATAATCTACGGACTGCATGGTTCTCCTAACAGCATGCATGATGCATTAATTGACTTAGCCTGGCCATTGTCAACGGATAATTTTTCCATCGAGAAATTTGACAATGCACTCATCCTTAATATTCAGTAGGAAGCAGACTATAAAGGATTGCGTCCAGCCACGTCTGGTGCTCAGTCGTCAACACATGCTTTCTTTCACAAGGAAGAGCAGAGCGCTTTTAAAGTCGGATACATAATCATGTCGTCGTTGTGGCTGGCATTGCTGATTTTGCAGATTATAAATCCGACTAAAGGTAATCATCGTTGATGTGGTGATTATTTTTTCAGTATTATTGTCGTTATAACAATCGTCATTATGATTATCATGACAAATTTCATGTCCCATTATTGTCAATATTTGTGCGGGCACTTTAAACAATTAGATACTGTTGAGAACCAATGCAAGCACTTTTGCAGGTCAAATAGAAAATATTGATTGCTTCACTAGCGACCGCTCAGGCAACTACACAGGCACAGTCAGAGAGACCATCACCAACATTACTTGTCAGGCGTAAGTATTATGATACTACAAACAACGACATTGGATTAACTCGTTTGAGCTTGATATTCAGCTCTACACTAGCTTATCGTATCTCTGCCTGAAATATATGTAGGACTGTCTGTACCTCACGTTCTTTCATGTAAAATTCTAGTTGGACTTCAGACTACCCTCACAGTCGATCATCGATGTATCTCTCACAATTCCCTGATGTCACACTGAAAGCTGCCGAGAACTTCTGTCGAAATCCTGGCTTCTACAAGCCTGGCCCCTGGTGTTACACAACAGATCCAGAGATACGTTCAATGGGTTGTGGCATACCGAGGTGTTCACGTCATGGTACGTTTACAACATGTGAATATTTAATGCGAATTGATTGACTTTGAAACACACAGTTTTTCATAAAAGTTGCGAAATATCACAATATATTTTTCTATTTTGCAATCACAATAATGATGAATCAATTTTCCTACTAACCAATACTTTAATAATTGATAATTTATCAATGTCGCCTTCCACTAAGAATTAAATTGACATCAAATCACAAAGCAATTCATTACCCACACAGGCCTATATGAATGTTACCATTTCACAAATACATTTAATACTTTAAATAAGTACTAAACAAATATGTGTGAACATGTCCATGCTCTCGTTGATAGGGAAATATTCTGGAATCAGTTTGGAAATACCGATGCGTGCGGTTAGTTGTATGCCGGTGCGCTTTGCGAGTCTTATTTGAAAATAGATTTCATACAAGCTATGAAATGTCCCCTGTATCTAATTCGTAATTCTTGCTGCTCGCAGTAATGTGCATTGATCAGACTTATGTCTGTTTCAGGCGAAATAGCAGATGTTACCTGCTTCACACAATACACAAAAATGAACTACATAGGCAACGTAAGTGTGACGGTAACAAACAGAACATGTCAACGGTGAGTGTCATACATTTATGGACATTTTACTGGACATTGTGGTGTATCTCATAATACAGATATGCGTTAATTAATTATGTTTGGCGCATAGATGGACATCAGACACACCGCACGAGATGAGCTCGAGGTACCGCTCTGAATTTCCTGATGAATCGCTTGCAGCGGCAGAGAATTTCTGTCGAAACCCAGGTTCCTTTAGGAGCTCCCCATGGTGTTATACAACTGATCCATCCGTAAGATCGGAAAAATGCAACATTCCTATGTGCATTCATTATGGTAATTCACAGCCATTGTATGAATTCCATTTGGTTGAAATGCAATATTGAGATGCAATTTAACATGCACATAGCGTTCCACTGACATTTATATATCTTGGCATCACATTCGCATTTGATGCATTGCTTTATGCCATTAGTTTCGTAATGTTCGTCGACATTGCAATCAAGATTCATTTTCTTATTATAATTCACAATAGCATCGCCTTATCACACTAGCAATAAGGCAGAGCTCCTTTAAGACAAACAATTATCGGTGGTAAAACCTGTTATCCTCTTCTATATTGTTTGCTATTATCTTTACTTATAGGTGGGCAAATGAGATCAGATTGTGTGACACCATTGGCTGGGTTGAAATACACGGGTCAAATCAACAAGACCAAAAGTGGAATCGCTTGTCAGAGGTCCAATTTCTACATGCAGCTTTGTAATGTTGGCTGGAATAGAACGTTAGATCAATTTCATACTAATATAATGGATAGATGACATTGAATACCGTTCAATGCTTTCAGATGGGACACAAATGTTCCACATGAAAAAAGTGAATACTCTTCAACGCCTTACAACTTTCCAGACCGTAATTTGACACTGGCTAAGAATTACTGTAGAGATCCTGCAGGGAGGAAGGATACGCCGTGGTGCTACACGACGGACCCAGAGACTAGATGGGAATACTGCGACATACCTGTCTGTCCACCTGATGGATTAACCAGTACTGAAAATATTGTGTCATCTTCCTTTCCTAGCACCGATGAGAGCACAGTTAAGCCAGCCATTGCAACATGCCCAACAAGCAATACTGGCGAAATATCAGGTGAACTTTCTGCCACTTCCATACAAAAGAATGCTTTGAAAACAATATCATTTAAGGGGCTTGATAAAGCAAGATATTCGCCATATCCTAAATAGTACAAGCATCGTTGTTTTTATCACAATGCCTTGCATGTACAAAATATGTGCTATTAAATATTGCACATAATGATTTTACCAGATGTTCTACCTGGGACCGAAAGTAGATCTATCGTAATCCGACAAGCATATGGCCGCAAAATAGCTGGTTGCAGAGTCGAATCTCCCCATACCATGACATTTCGAGCCTCTACCATCTTGGAGTGTGCTGCCTATTGTACCTCTAGGATCGGATGCCCGTCTGTCAATTTCCACTTTGGTAATTCACGATGTGAAATCAACTCAGTGTCAGATAACTCGACAGTACACATGACTGTAGCAGATGGGTATGTACTTTTGAACTTCGCATAGTCTAGCATTTATAAGATGCTTATGATGTTCTCAATATAAAGATTCAAAAAGGAGAACATGTGAAGGTTGATATGTTGTTTAATAAGGGTTTCGATTTCCCTTTTGGTTTTGTGTTTTGTTCAGTGTCTGTCTACAGCAAAAATCTTTCTTTATAGAATATATGCCTCCACAGTTGGACATGCACGCATGAAACGTTAAGGGCAATGTTTTTTTAACAAACATCCTTCTGTGTTAGAAATATGCTCTCAAAAATGATCAAGCTCTCATAAAACAGAGCAATGATTTTCAATAGAGGTGAAATGTTAGACATCAGATTTACGACTATCATATTTACCAATTAGCTTTAGCTAAATACATGATCAGAAACCTGGCAGATTGTTATTATTTGTGGTGAATTTCAATGAAAACATTTTGCGTCACTTTATGAGAGAGCTACAACAGCTGATACACGAACCTATTTGTTGCACGTCTTTCTTCTCGCAAATAAATGACGCGACCTCGCTGATGGATTTATTATTGTCAATTAGTGGAAATTCCACTGATCCTTGTAATGATACACCTCAATTGCTGCCAACATCCACCATAACCAAACGCTCTAATGGGTAACACGCAGTCATCTAAAACGTGATTATATAATGAACTGCAAAAGTGAAGTACAGTGAGTGTGAGTGCTAGATATGACGTCATCATCTGCTGTAAAGGGCTTTAGTATCTCCCCCTTTCGACTTTTACTATTTAAATAGCGTTATAATTTACATAATGGCCGTATGATCGCATGATACATTTAAGTAATCTTCAAAAGCATTATATATATACGACCACCGATTATATACAATTTCGACATGATGCCAGGATGGATCGATTTTTGTATTAAGACTTAATTAAATATAATATTTTGGCTACCTATGCGCACGTATCAATATCCGTTACAGTGTGAACAAATTGAAGTTTCCCAACATGAATGATGTATATTTTGCTCGAAGCAACCACCTTTTAAGGGTATTTGAAAACAGTCAAGATTCCGCCACCTGCGTGTATTGTGATATGAAACTCAAAGACAGTATCCGCATGAAATCAAAGAAATGGTTGCTGCATAAGAGAAGGTAAACTAGAGGTCGCCGTTTACCTAATCAAAGATATGAGCTAAAGATCGACAGATAAATATATGCTTATTCGAATGCATTGTTTCATTCAACGTGTTATCATACCCTGGCAGAGAGGAATCTTACTTGCAGTTAAGCTGCCTGCAAATGTCCATTGTCGCCCTCTACTCCTATATTGTTCATTGCTTGGCTGCCCATGCCCCTACTCACTCTCTTCTGTCTCACCATCGAGTGTTTTTAAAATCAACCGTCCATATTACGTACACCTCAAACTGTGAGGATTTAACATCGGTTCTTACAGAACATCATATATATATAGTTAAGAAAATGGAATATACTAGCAAAACCATATGTAATGCCATATATCAGTCCAGTCCAGATAATAGGCCCATGCAATCAATACCAGCTTGACATTTAACAGGTGTCCTAGACTAAACACAATAGCGTGTCCGAATCAGAGATCGAATTTATCAAGTTGATGACACCAATTACCACCAGAACATTTCAGTCGTTTGACACCACGAATAAACTGCCAGATTAAATTGGTGGAGATGCACATACACACGCTCTTTTAAATCAATATATTATACACAATCTTTCTCGTCGAGCGTGTATTACTAACTTTGCATGAATAGTTTCAAGTGCCATGTCATTGGGGTATGCGCTGATAAAAAAAATTAACTGATAGTAACCCATTCTCTGAATAACATGGATGCCGCACAATATATTCCGTAGGTATAGCAGCTTTCGCATGTTTAGTTAGAATCCATTGAACGAGCTGACATATAAACGATTCCCAAGAAACACAATTAATGTCCACGGTGACAAATTATGAAACTTTGGATTTCAGTTTAGTTGATAAAACGCATTTGAACTTGAACATTATCGACCCGTGTCATCCAGCCACAACATCTATGTTAGGTGTCCATGATATTTCGGACCATAGTATTAGTTTTGCAATGAACAGACTTCCCAGTGAAACTGGAATATGATCTTTTAGAAATAAATATCAACATATCCTTTTTAAGAAATAAAGATTGTGCAGCTGCTGGTTCAAACAGATATCATCAATTGTGAAGTTAGCATTCATGTTATCTAAGCATTTGTGAAGTTAGCATTCATGTTATCTAAGCATTTGTGAAGTTAGCATTCATGTTATCTAAGCATTTGTGAAGTTAGCATTCATGTTATCTAAGCATTTGTGAAGTTAGCATTCATGTTATCTAAGCATTTGTGAAGTTAGCATTCATGTTATCTAAGCATTTGCGTGACGTTCTATATGGTGTTTCATGACAAGCAGGCCAGTTTGCGAAATTCATGATTGGAAAGTCCTGTAGGATTGACACTAGTGTATTTCTACACCAAAGAATCTGCTTGAAATACATTTTCTAGGCTTACGAAATAAATAATATTCAAAAGTAACATACAACTGTCAGCAATAATTCATTGTTACAATCATATTATTAATTTTAAATGGCCAAAACCTCGGTGCCAAACAGATGTATTTCTCATATACCTGTATCAACGTCATATTTCAGCTTCATTGGAGGCTCAGCTTATTATGGTTCGACATTCACATATCTTCTCACCAAAACGCTGTTGAACGAGTGACTGTGCAATGACTGGCTTTTAGAAGCTGATGTGCTTTAGTGAGAAGATATATGCACCACTCTTAATCATATGAGGAAAGAAATATACGACGATACCAAGTTAAGCCATGGGCAGATGTTATAAAAATTTACTACTCCAACCCAAAACCGGGCTAGCAAAATCGATTCATCATGCACCTTCAGTTTTTGTAGAATCGAGCTTCATCACGCTACGACAATTCATTCATCGGGCAGAGTTAATCAATTTGTAAATCGTTGTAGAAATAAATACTTTTTATTTTCTCATAAGCATGATAGCCAAACATATAGGATCATCCATCTGTAAAATGAAATATGAATGATGGGTTATATAAACATCCCTGGAGTTACTTATTTTTATGATAAATAATTTTACTTGAAGGGACACTATCCAAGCTGCTTCTTAACAAGGCACAGAATTAATAGTAGCTTTGCCATTTGGCGAGGTGACACCGACACTCAGTCCAATTGGCGAATGAACGCCAGCACTCGTTCATATCATGAACATTCCTGATCATGAACATTCCTGATCATAATAGTCCCCTTCTCTTGTACGATCCTATCGCTCTATTTTCTATACCCCTGAATATATCATGTCATCGATTAACATTAATCCCGTGGTAATAAAAGGTGTTTGAACTGAAAAACTTATTGGGCCCGAATCATTTAGCCACAACATTATGGAAATATTGGACCATTTAGAAAGAATTGGGCTCCTAGTGAACCTGAAATACGACTTTTTAGAAATAAATATAAACTTATCCTTACAAAGAAATAAATATTCCGCAGCTGCTAGGTTAAAGAGTTATCATCATTTGTGAAGTAAGAATTCATGTCCTCTTACCATTTGTGTAGAATTTTATATGGTATTTCACAAGGAATGAGACAGATGAAGCTATAATTCTGGTTTGTGTTCCCTGAAATATTAACCGTTAGAACTGAACATTCCAATAAATAGGAAAGACAACTGTTATTTCAGGTATTCTGCATTTGCAGCAATGCATTGCACATTTTAACTCATTCACAACATCCTGTGTATCGACTATATTGACACCTACAGAATAGCTGTCAGGAAAATCATTGTCGCTGAATTAGTTGCTAATACCTGCGGTTGTTAGGTAAACAGCTGTTGATTTCAATTCCTTGGTCTGCTAATTGGGTGCAGATGGAACAATCTCTTTAACAGTGCTTAAAGTACAGTGTGTTCCATTATAAGTTTCAGCATTACGCTCAGATCTGTTTGCAGTACACTTGGTTTGATACAGCCGTTATCCACCTAGACAATGGATCGAACTTTATATGCGACATTAGGAATGGCTCTACGGTGACGGGTCAAACAGCAGGAGTTGAGTTTCAAAATTGTCTCTACACCCATATTGGTGAGTGTCACTTGTAACGCCATTTTTGCCCGTTTACAGTACATGATAATTGCTTGAAGCATGGAAAGACTAAAGGAATATAAAAAAAAATCAGGATCATGGAAAATCCACAAATGGTATAAAGTTGGAGTGATTGGCTTTGGACGCTACAGGGTTCATGGGTTTACCTCTTTGGACGACTGCTGGCAACTATGCATTAGATGGACCGAGTTTATGAGTCAACTCGCCAAATATATGCGATTCAACCAAATATGCGTCTTGTCGAAAAATAGATTTGCCAGTATCTTAAGTCACTTAAAGGATTAGTGTATAGTCCATCGTATATTAATGAGCTAATTTATTGATATAAACTGCAGAACAATAGGAATGATATAACGCTGAAAACACTGCAGTATTGATTACAATATTCAATAAAAATTATTACTGGTGCATAGGTAAAACTGTCTATTATGGATGGCTCAACTAAGTTGCTATGCTTAAATGTTTCTTTTAAAAACAGTAACGTCCGTAATTACACAGCTTATGTGCAAGAATATTTTTCTTTTTTTGTCGTGTAGAATATATAATTTGGATGTCATATACACCCAAGACTTTTAAGAGTTGGTACAAGGGCAATGAATTTACTTTTGATATTTGCTTCAGTCTACTAAACTGACAACATTAAAAGAAGGTCTCTCTTAAATCATAAAAATCGTACATCACGCAAATGTTTAAGCGGAACTCTATTGCCAAGTTACTGTTTAAAACCCGTCATAGACATGGGTAAAGCAAAAAACCCGTCATAGACATGAGTAAAGCAAAAAACCCGTCATAGACATGGGTAAAGCAAAAAAGTGAAAATAAATCAACCAATTGTAGGAAGGCATTTCTTATGGGATAATAAAAAAACAATATTCAAGCAAAAGCCGTTACACTAAAATTCCAATTCATCAGACATTCTTCAACACATGGCGTAACCCTTAGCTAGAGAAGAATATTTATGTGTTTGATTATCAGGACGTCACCAGCCATTTCCACTCTGTTACTTGTGTCCATCACAGAATTTCAAATGAAGTCGATCATTTGTGGTAAGGTTTTCTATGACAATTTTTCATATTTTAGACCTCTACTTTATTATCAGGTGCCTCCATATGATACACAGATAAGAAGAAAAAAGATTGATAGTCTAGTTTGCCGTGTGAAAGCGAGTAGATACGGTAAGAAATAAAACGATTAAAGCAGTTTTGATGAAGTGCCGAGGGGTTAGTGTTATTGATTACAGGAGCCAAATCATGACTACCTACTCAGCAAAAGAACCATTCTTACTTTCGGCGTATGGTTTGCATCTCATTCGTCGGAATTGTTTAACTTCTTTCTGGACTATATACCTTCCACAAAATTTGAGTTCCACCTTATAGCAGAAATATACGATTTATTTATTCATAGCTTGATCAGCCACACCTCCAAAACCATGCAAAAATCATTAGTCCTAAATTTATGCATTATACTTTACTGGAAAAAACAGAGGCACAACGGATGTCATACTGGTATTGAATAACGCCATCGAGTAGGCCGCTAAAAAAATCAATTTGAAAATACGTTAATTAGCAAACTTTATGGTAATAACCATGGTGTTGTCCGCGTGCAAGGCAATATATATGTTTCAGCTGAATAGCTAACTATTTTACAGGTATTGAGCTTAGCCTAGCCCATAACAATAGCTAGCGCCTACTTTTTGTCAAAGCATTGAGCTATCACAATGATCAGTAAATGATGTGAGGCTGACGAGAATCATAACCTCGACCATTGTAATCCAGATATACCGTCACTGTAAAGAGTGTTTTCGAGAGTATCAAAAACTTGTGAAACTAAATTTGTGCAGAGATGATTTCAAACAAACGGGGGCGATAATGTAATCAGCAAATATGGGCTTCTGTATATTGATGTAAAGCGGTACCCATGTCATCAATGTTCCCAAATGACTTTTCTAATGTAAGCTTAAACCATACCCTGCAGGCCATAGATGCCGTGCAATATAGAAAATTAATATTCAACTCTTTTCTACACATGATACATTTATCAGTTTGGGGGTTCATCAAGAGAGCTACCAAAAGTATGTATCGAACGAAATACACAGCTTCCAACAAGATTCCGATAACGAAAAATACTGACTGAACGACAGTCATTCAATGGTATTTATATACAAGAATATTCAAGTTTGCGAGAGAGAGAGAGAGAGAGAGAGAATATAAATAAACATATATATACATATATATACATATATATATATATACATATATATATATGTATATATATATATACAAATATGTATATATACGTATATATATGAATATATATATGTATATATATATACATATATATATATATATATATATATATATATATATATATATATATATATATATATATATATATATATATATATATATATATATATATATATATATATATATATATATATGTATATATATATATATATATAAGGTAGGGGCAATGGAGAGTACCTGACGGTTGATTTCCCATTCAATTAAGTAATGAACATATCCCTGTCTAAGCAAAAAATCCACGAGATATCATATGCACCATCATGTGTACTTTTTCATTTGGTAACATTTTTATCTGTAGATATATTTTACCCTCGCTGTTCTGAACCCTTCACATTGATTGCCTCCTCTCTGGCCTGCTTCTACGGTTCTCGCAGGAACACTTAGAAGTAGCTATGTCACAAAGAATGGAGCTTTTAAATAAACATTAAGCTACACCTTTCAACAATACAAATCGCCTCTCAAAACCGCCCATGATGCATGCGTATGAAATACTACCATCCATATCAAACATAAACAATAATACAGGAAATGATCAAGGCTAATTTTCTCTGATGCAGTGGTGATAATATACGACTTAATTCATAGGAGCCATGTGGTTTTGCCAACCATTGAAGGAGGTATGTATATCCAGTCCGTATTGTTAGTAAGCAGTTGATATGGGATTATCTTAATACCATGAGTAAGGTAACCAGCCCACCAACTGAATGTTCCTGCGCTCAGAATTACATGATGGCAAAGATACAATACAGTGAAATCATGAGCACTGTCTGTAAAAGGTGAATAAAAGATCTTCGTACTCTTAGACTTTAAATATTTTTTTACCCATTGCTTATCGTCTGTCGCGACGAAAAAGTTAATGTTTTTCCCAAACTTTCGAAGGCAATAGTCTATGGCAAGTCGGTAGTAGGTGGAGTCTACAAACTGATGTCTCGATAGAAAATCACCTCGTCGAACGTGTATTCCAACTCTTACAAAACGCGAAGAATTTGTGCAGTTGTTCACAAAAGTACGGGCTCTGTGCTGATGCGACTCTAAGGGAATAAACTCCTTTCTTATAAATGGTTCAATATCATGAAAATACCCATCGCCTCCATACAATTTATGGATTTGGAAAGGTCCAACAAGTCTTATATTATCATGACTATCACATGTCTTCTTCATATATGCCTGCAAATGCTCTGTTCTCTTGTCGTAGCAATTAACACAGTTTTTAGTGGCCTGAAAAATGCGGAATCGTCTAACTTCTTCCATAGGGATTGAGCGGGGCTTTTGTGGCATAGCAAACGTGCGAAGGATGAGTTTCATATCTCCAATTGCCAAAACAGGTGTAAGGCGATTCCTGGAGGCGATCCCCATCAAAGCTGCATATTTACTCATCTGGTTCCCCATGCGACCGCGGGAAATGAACGATAAAAACCCAGAACACGTCCCTTTAAATGGTGATGACGTCGGAAAAACCACTGTTAGCAATGCTTCCATCCCTGGATGATACCGTTCGGGACCTATTTGTGTTGTAAACGGTTCTCTCTTGATTGAGATTGTTTGGCGAGTACATCACAGGAGGTAAGTAAGTATCCATTTGATGTATGGCGATAAATATCACAAAGACGCAGAGTAAAAACGCACACCAAACAGTAACCAGAATCGTCCTAGTTTCTTTCTTATTCATTTTAGTGAGCTGTACAAAATTTTGTAAGAGATCCTGTGCTCCTAACTTACACGCATGAAGTTTCGAACAATTGTTATCGTGTGAGGCCTCTACATATGTTCATAAATATATGTAAACGCATATATATATATAACATATTGCATTGGGATTGCATGAGCAGTGTACAATCAATATTCTTCTCTAGTTAAACATAATCTTTCTTGGTGCGTCAGGTGGGTTGAACTATTTTGGGTTTTTTTCTGGATATTATAATGTATCGATTATTCACTTGGTATGTTGAAGTGTACGCCTTACAATTGCTCAGTTACAATCCACAACTTTATTAACAGGCATGAACACCACATTCCTCCTTGAATAAATGTAAATGCCATGTCACTTTTAAGTCAAAGTCTTCATATTTCATTGGATGAGATCGCTCTTCTATTGGCTCGGTTCTGGAGTCGGACTGAGAGGGAGGATTGGCGAGTCTGACATTGGCTGCTAAGAGACAACTGTCAATATTGTTGTAGGATTGGCGAGTCTGACATGGGTTGCTAAGAGACAACTGTCAATATTGTTGTAGGATAGGCGAGTCTGACATGGGTTGCTAAGAGACAACTGTCAATATTGTTGTAGGATTGGTTGTCAGGTTGCTTCTCTGCTCTTTGTCTGTATTTCCTCATATATTCTAACGAGAAACAATCAGACAGTGCACCCTCCCTGTTTATTACAGAGCTGGGATCAGCTGCAAAGTTTGTTGACAGCTTATTAGATATATTATGTTCCAGAAGGACTTCATCAGCGATGATCACCCACTAGAATGTTTGATTTTTTGCTTGTCGTCATGCATCGGCAGTCATTTTGTACTTAGCGGCTTTCCATTCCAGGAGTTTTGTTCTATATTTGCGTCCAAATTACAATTCAGTAGTGCTTATGGCAGCGGTCTATGTAGAAGAGATCTTGACGCATGTTAATTATATTTCTACCTTTCAATTCATCCTTTTCACTAAGGCAATTTGCAGCCTTTTTGATATCGAGCACTTTTGCCGTTCAACTTCTCCATTGGCCTGAGCCTAGCGGATCGGCACTTTCTTGTGCCATGAATTGAGGACCGCTATCAGATTGTATGGACAAATGGCGGCTCAATATCTCATTCGGGCAACCATGTCAGCTGTGGTATCTGCTGAAAAAGTCAATTATCTGCGAATCACCTGATAAAATTACCCCAAACGATCTATTAATAGATCCTTCCACAGCCCAGGCGGATGTTCAGAGGACCTGATTGGCTCGTGAGTGGGGGTGGGATCAGCACGTGAAACCGCAGAGATTGAGGCTTTACACAAACTTCTCCACTTTTTTTATCCATCTCTGACAGCCAAGCTTTGGCTCTAAGTATTTGTTTCGTATTCATCACATCAAAATGTACCTTAAGGGTTAGTACCACTATACAAGAACGAAGTTTGAATTGTGACAAGATGTGATTTTCACGCAACACCATCTTTCCAGTTTTACTATACTGACATGCTGATGCAAATTCTTCATCGTCATGGAACCAACTACTGTTAAGAAAGTAAACCAACTTGTTCAAAAATCAAAAAGACCATCACGGGATATGAGGATCATATTAAAATGGACAATATGTTCGGCAGCCTAGAGAAAATGACCAGGAGGATGTTGACAATGTCCGTCCCTCCTCGAAACCCAATCCTACTCCAAACAGCCCCAGGTTTAACGCCCCCTCTAGCCGTGCACGACGTCTTATTGACGTCGTGCGATGATCGTAACCGAATGCGGCGTGAAAGATACATGAGTTCCAATTATACACGATAATCACACAAATGTATATATGAAGAATAATTTTTCACATGATTGAATTAGTTTACGTGAGAGATTTCGTCAAAGGCGATTTCATCCGGCCACACAAATTTTGAAAAGTTCATGTTTATTTTGAACGACAAGGTTCTTCGCAAGCGAACTTTTGCTTTCCGAATTTTATTGTTTAAGTATATTTGTCATTTTGTCAATGATTATCTTTTGGAAATACCTACTTTATTCAAGGATATCACATTGACAATTGAAAAAAAGATAACACTTATGGATTCCCACAGTCTGGAGGGGGCACTTGGCCTTGTCCTGAATAGGGGTGTGCCCCGGGATCTCAAAAACCCGTACCCGTCATACAAGGTGAAAATGTCAAGAGCATACCCCATCCTACAAATATGGGGTCAACAAAACCCGTCGGGAGGCCGAAAAAACATAACCCGACACATGTATACTACCTCTATATACTTAAGTGCCCCCTCCCCCGGGACCTGCAGCCACAGGGCGAGTGAAACTGAAACTGCGTAATGTGACGTCATGTCTCCAAAACTAGGGCTGCCGTGACCAAGATAATGTTTCATATTCCTATCGCCAGCCGAAAAAACATATTTGCGATAACTTTCCAAGTTTACCGGTGATATTATCTTCCGAAATACAAGCGCGGAGGACGGTATCCCAGAGAGCCCCAGAAACTTCCGATGTAAATATGGCGGGGAGAACATAGGCAAAAACTGTAGCTAATTGTTCCTGTCGCCTTTTCCTCAAGCTTTCCTTGTTGTCGCCGTGATTCAGTGTGGTATTTGTGCGACAGTGATTGTTTGTGGCCTTTTCTACATGTTATACGAGATCATTTTTAGCATTTAGCTTGGTGCCACTTATAGTCCCTGCGAACCAACGTCTTGCCAGCTGCCTCGCCTATGTTCCAATTGGTCAAAGCTTCCCCTGGTCAGTTGCCGCCTCGCCGCCATGTTGGCGAGTCGGGCCCAGATATAACCGCTTGGTGTGATTTTAGGCCGATACACTCAAGTCTTAAGTTGTTCAAACTCGCCTTAAGTTCAGATTAATGTACGGTGAGTTGATTTTATAAGATAAAACTAGATTAAACACGAGAACACAGATCGTTCCGTTGAATTTCCAAACTGAATTGTGGTAAGACGCCTGAAATAAGAGGTAGTGCAGCAGCATCTCCGGTACTTGATTCGAAAGAGCTACTGGTATGGCTACTGTCGGGAGTGCTTGGCCGACCTCTCTGGACCTTTCCCGATCCGTAGGTATACGACTGCGTTCCGACAATGATAGGACATTCCAGATCATTGAGGATATTATTCCGAATTTTTCACTTTTCGTGTCGTAGCACTGCCTGAACTCAAACGAGAGCCATAATGGACACTGCGTGAACGCCGCGAGTTCTGTCGCTGAATTTTATTTGATTTATGTAAAATGATATATAAATCATAAAAGTTCAAAATTTCATGGCCGAAAGATAATAAAATATGTCTGAAAAGCGGGGTATTTATATAAAGGATAAAAAAAGTGACATCTCGGTGGCGAAGTTTTTATTCTTGGCAGACAGCCATAATGCCGTACTCGCGTCTCGATGGTTTGATGAATATGAGCTTAACGACGATTCAATAAAGTCATCATAACGTGAGTCTTGATTTAAGCTAAGCATTATTGGTGAATACTGGCCCGGGTTAAAGGAAGGTCTGAATATTTTTAAGCAAAACACGCATCATATTTATCCAAGCTAGTTTAACCCAAGGTTTAATTTCTGACGACTTGCCAACAACTGCTGAAACCTAGCCCAACAGACCAACAGTCGATTGGGTACTACCTTGTTGCGCAAGCTCCATTTGGTTCAAACGTTGCGATCCCTCTTGGTTCTCGAAGATGGCATTTCCAATGTAGAAAATTCGATGATAAGACCTTACCTTTACGATGTCAACTTGATTTACCAAGTCCAATTTAATAAGCAATCAGTATTATGTATCGCATTAGAGTCTCAGGAATCGCAACAACTTGTAAATATGCATAATTGCCTAAAATGTGCGTGGCGATTAACTTTTCCCACTAAATTCCAATACGGCGGCGAGATTGCACAACGTAAGTCGGATTGTAACGGACATGTTATGATGATGAATAAAGGAGAGGAAAAGGTAACTAGGTCGGAAAGTTTTAAGGTATAAATCTAGTATAAACTGACTCACCTGTGAAATGTATTATCAGGCAGATGATGGTATGGTTACGACAACGTAATGCAAGAAACCGGTTGTTGACAACCACCAGAATTCGGAGTGGAATTTTGCCGAAAAGTTAGAATATCAAGTGTTCGCCCGGAGATTTGTTAAAAAAAACCATATTCATTAATTTCAGTCAATACTCTCACCGTTGGTGGCTTTAAATTATTCTCAGTACGTATTTTAAACGTGATGAGTGATGATCAATTAAGCATATTGTCAATCTACCGATAACAGTGGGTTTTCCTGTTAGGCCAACAAGGGAGTACCCGATCGACTGTTGGTCTGTTGGGCTATTCAAAAGAGCTACTGGAACCGAACAAAGCTCATAATGTCTCACTAACAATGGTAGGAACTTGCAACCTTGCTATAGAAATGGTATAATTTAGTACCGTATATGAAGAATCATTGTTTTTCATTTGGAATTAGCGGTGCAATCATCGTATATCGTACAAATATACGTTTTATACTTACATAGATGGATTTCCTCTCGTCTGCCAGTGTCCCACAAGAAATGATGCGCTATGACCATGCTCATGTTATGAACTAAGAACCGTTATGTTTACGAGTGAACCTTTTACGAAAATCTTTTTGAAACTTAAAAGTGGAATTTACGTGAGTGGTTTGCTGGTATTTCGTATATTTATGATATGAGTGTAGCTGAATTTTTATGTCGTCGTGCGTGGTTCAGCATATCATTTCGGTGGACATGTGCTTTTGTCAAATTCTTTGAAACTCTTTCACTTACCGCCTGGAGGAAGGAATACTTTTACAATGCTTGCTTTCGCATTTAGCATACTTATTTAGTGAGGCAACAGATTACAGTAATGAGCGCTAGAGTTGAAACACTACAGTTGCCAGGAGACGCCAGCATGGTATCGAATGTGCAAGCGCGCGATGCTCCACGCGATGCACAGGGATGGTACAGTTAATGTCTGAATCTCGTCTGGACAGCTTCAACTCTCAAACTTTATTCTGATTGCAGTTGTTTACGTGTGTTTGGACAGAAACCGGGGTTAAACCTTGTCAAAGTACGTACAATGTTAAACATGTTTCTCACAGAATGTGTTTATCTGTCTCTATTTAGGGATCGCTTTTTTAAAAGAATTCATCTTAGATTTTAGTTAATTCATCATAAATACCTAGGTTTATTTTAATTTAATTTTTTACTAATGCAAGATTCAAAGCTGCTTTGTTCTACTTCTTAGCGATAAGTATGTTCTGGAAAAAAATGTAAGTGATTCATGTTTAATTCTCCAGTCCTAATTGCTTGAGATGCATTAAATGGGTGTCGCTGGCAATGGCTAAAACGCAGTTATGAAGAAATACAAAAAAAAATATGTAAGATTCACCTTTCGTAAGTTCTTTCCAAATACACATCCATGGTCCCATATTTTGATTTTGTCAACAACATTTACACCCAACTTAGTTCATTATTGCCAGGGACAATTTGCTATGCTGCACAGAAAATAAACAATTGCTTCAAAATGTACAACAAGCAAATTTATTAAATTAACACAAAGAAATCAGCATTTCATCATTAAGGCAACCACAATAAGCACCCAGCCAGTCAGACTTAACATTAAATCATTCACTCAAAATATTCAAATAACAATATTCTTGAAGAAAGGACCTGCCTACCTCACACCATCCAATACATCCTTATGACATGTTATGCAATTGCTTAACTGCAACATTAACCCATCATTGACCTTTCAGTCTACCAGATGTAAATATCAAGTGCTTCACTCTAAAACGGTGTGGTTACACACACAACAAATCTATTTAAGGCCTTATTTATGAACGCATATATGTTGACCGTTTTGGCTGGCACAAGGGAAGAAAAACAAATCCACCTGTAAATCCGCATCAGATGATGTTAGACTCGTTCTTTACAATATGAAAGGCCACTCATAAAGTAGCATTTTACATTGTAGCCATGACACTTTTGTTGATGCAATTTTCATTATTTTGTTTCAATGCTCGAATAGCTCCAGAAATATTCTAATGTCGCAGTGGTTGTTATCACAAAATACCTATCTGAATTATCAACTTATTTTTGCCTTCTTTAAATCATCAACTGAAAACGTTATTGAGATAAATAAATACCCATCCAATTATAGCATATAAATAATAAATACTGTACCATCAGGTTTATATGTGAAAAAATATGCATAAAAAAACAACAGAACAGCAAATAATTGTTAAATATCACAGAACTATTTTCCTGAAACATATTATGATTCTTACCTGTTAAGTGTTAGTATCATTAAACACGCATAATTTGCAGTTAAGTTGCATTTAATCTATGAATATCACAGACCTGACCCTGGAAGAAGAATGATCATTGCTGTCAAGTTATCTTTGGCCCCAGCGAGCAAAGCAGCTTGGATCAATCGCTCAGCCAAGAGCTTGCCATACTCGCGCTGTAGTTCTTCTCTCGTCTGAACGCGATGCGACCCACGAGATGATGGAAGTGTCAGTACTTCAGTGAATGTTGTATCAACATCCCCGTCATTGCCGGAATCGTTGTCGGAAAACACTTCATATTGACTGCCGATTTCTGTCGTCAAGTCCAGGTTTTCTACCACATTTCTACCGCTTTTGCTTGGTGTGCCTTCCTAGGAGTGCTGGATGTTTTGACATCTTGAGATACATTTTTCATAGAAGTCTTCTCCTCTTGTATTTCTCCGCGTTCGGCGGCTGTATATGATTTATCCTCTGCAGGTTCGGAGTGGAGCAGAATGCTTACATTTGTCTTAGACTTGTGACTTTGACTGGTACCTGGTCGTAGAATACCATGGTTTGCCATGTCTAAGCTGTCATAGTAACCGCCAAACACTTTATCATTGGCCATCCGATTGGCGGCTATGTAATCCGTGGCTACTTCGGATTGGCTTTCACTGGACGTGACGCTTCTGGGGCCCTCCAATAGGAGTTGGACTGTTGAGCTGATTCTACTCGGCGCAGGAACCCAATTGGCTGGTAAAATCTACATACATAATAAACCGAATTCAATTATTTCATAATTCTTAAATGAGCTTTGATCTGTGACACTCTAAATTGTTTGAAAATGGTACAATTGAATCTAACATTATTTTTACATGGTGCATTTGTACAGATGTTTTTTTTTTTTTACAAATGATAAATGAAGTCAATGCGTGATAGAGCCATGCTTGGGTGCACAGGCACTCGAGTCATAAAACGCCCCTCTACTTTGGCTTCTAGTGTTTAGAGACAAAGCTTGCAAGCTAAGGCAGGGTGACCTCATGGGACACCCCGTGGCAGCACTCTCTTTATACTAGGAGCCATAGAGGAGAGCGGTTTTATGACTCGAGTGCCTGTGCATGGGTGTAACAAGTTCTACACAGATTTGACTCCCCTGAATACTGATCAGCAACAGCAACAGATCCACTCAAAGTGAGCCAGTATGAAAATTGAAATAAATGATGATACAAAAAGTCTTAAATGTGTGAGCAAAAGGTGGAAAATAATTTGATTAAGATTTCATAACGCAAATAAAACAAATGTTATTGAAACCGACAACATGAATAAAGCCATGTGTAAATGGGTCAAGCGGATTGGTCAGGTCGTATACTTCTCTAAACTATGACCAATCAAATATCAGTAGCTGTGAAATGGAAAATAATTCGAGAGTTGAACTGTAAAGCATAGGAGAGAGGAACATCCGTGATAATATCAAGGGGGAATAAGGATGTTTTGTCCGTAGAATGATTTCATATAAACGACAATGTTACCTCTCCCCAGTCCTGGTGAATCTTAATGTGTATAAATCAAGCACATAAAGAATAGTTGTCTACTTAACATTTAGATCAATTTACAGCTGTACAATGCAATATATTTACATGGCAATGTTGAATTGCAAGAGACAATGATTGCCGTCAGTGAGAGCATCACATATTAACATTGTTGTAACTATAATAATAAAACAAACAGACCCAGCATGAATTCATTCTGATTTCACCAATAAACAAATCCTTCGTTAAGTGCTGACGAATAGAAAATTGCTTAATCAACATTTTCACCGACCTGCATCAACAAGGAAGCTGCTTCTTGCTCCGAGAAGACATCCCAGACTCCATTAGATGCCAGGATGATGAACTGGCCGTACTGATCAATGTCTACGCTGGTTGTATAAGGATCCGCAACAATGCATCTTTTCAACAATGGGTCTCCATGGTTACCGAGCCCGCGCGTCGCTGCAAGGACACCGTTCACTCGGAGATCTTTCTCGCTTTCGTTGATGGTGCCGCCTAGTACCGACGAAAGAAGTTTGTGACACATTAAGTTAAGTTAAGACGTAGAATACAGTAATGGCCGTAATACATCTGGCAGGCATGCGAGCAGTCCGTCGCTCGGCAGCGGCTCGGCGCTCGGAAGCTTGGAATTGAGCGCCTGTGAACCTGCAAGACCTGTATAGATTCCACTGGTGATCGGAATTCATCTTCTGGCTTCCGAGCACAAAGCGGCTGTTACTTACATCCATCTCAAAACTAATTCAACAGCGCTCGGATAACATACATCGAGATAAGAGTGCGTCAACCCCAATCACAAGCATTAACGCTGCACCAATTATCTCGAAACAGTCATTAGCAGAAAGAGACGAACACTATGATTGTCAGCTTACATCATAACGTTTAAACAGTCACCTTCAAAAGATTCGAGCAAATAACTTATAACAATGCTATGCTAACTCGGCTCGTTCATTTTGATTCAGCTGATGTTAACAAAAATGAAAATTTCCATTCATACGTTCAATAACTGATAAGTTCAAGCACATGAGTTACCTTCACGGAGAACTCTCGCCTTTTCTCGAGGGTTATGCGGCGTGTGTGTACGTGTGAGTGGATAGGCTCGGTTACCACGAACAAGCACCGCCTTCGCCGTGCCTGCAACACGCATAGTTACACCATTATCGCATGCAATACCACTCCAGCACTGACAAAATAACATCGTTCCCCTTTGGAGACCCACATTATATGCTATGCATGCATAAGTACAGAAAAAAGATACGCGGCAAGACGATAAAGAACGAAAGCCCAGTCAGGTTACCGAACGCCGGACGTGGAACTCAGTGTATATACGGGGAACTCAGCGCTCAGAACCCTTACATCAGGAGCATTGATGAAGGTTGTGCCAAGTGGGGGTACCTAGATGGTGATACTTGTAGCGCCCGCTGTTCACTTAGCTGCTTTTAGATGTACAATACGATATCTTTTTGCTCTCAGATTATTGTGATTTCCGTTGAATGAGACAATATGCAAGTACAGATGTCAAAACACATTGTACGGGCGTTACAATCACCATAAAAAACACGGTGAGAAAACTTACCAGCATTGGCCAGATGTATCGTCCCAAGTCGCTTGACCTCTTCGTTTCCCTTTATTGTGTTGCTATGGTCACTGTTGCTAGGCGAGTCACCATCCCCCTGGTGCTCACTTTGAATGACACACGTAAGCGTGGAGCATCCGCTCCAACGCACCTTGGAACATTCGTCCTTTCCCCATGACAGTAAAATATCTGTATGCCTGTGGGCTTTTTTGAAGGCATCGGCCATCTTGGAAGCAAATGGATCTTTTTCCTTCTTCTTCGACTGACTTTTAGATTCGGATTTTCTAGCACTGGATTTGACACTTTTCCTGCCCCGATCGTTTTCGAAACCGGCGAGTTTTTCCTCACAAGACTTGATGACATGTTGGATTATACTTGTACTTTCACTGTGAATTTCTTCTTGCGTTGTGGCAGCGGTTGCTGCGCGACTATGAAGCTCAATTCGTGGAACATCAACGTTATCCGCCATGTTGTAAGTGCACGTGCACTTAGTCCGCGGGTCGAATTTCTCCATCTCAATTAACAGGGCACGATGTAATTCCTTAGCAGCAACTTCAGCAGCAAACTGACCATGGTGACCGTCATATATACCATAGAAACATTTATTGGGGTCGTTTCCATAGCAATCTTGGAACACCCTTGTATCTTCCATGTGATTTTTCCATCGAGTATTCGCATGAGAACAAATCCCAACGGAATACGCGCAGCCCGTGCTGCAACTCAGAGCCACACCTTGAACCTCAACGGAAATATTTTCTCTAATTTGTCTGTACTCCTCAAAAGTGTCCTCCAAATCAGTTTTGAGAAATTCAAAAGCATCGTTTAATTTATGCAATTCGCAGGGATCAAGTGGCTGTTCTGAACTCGTAGCCTTCTTTAACTTGCGCAGAATGGCTTTGCGACGTTTCAAAAGAGCCTCGACGCTTGCGGGTCGTGACTTGTTGCGATATTGCAGAGTTTCGAGGGCTCGGTGGTAGGTACGGTGCTCGTTAAGGGCCCGTAGGTCGACAAAGAGATCACAGACAGGACAGAAGATGGTGATGTCTGGTTTAGTGGCCACCTCGACGATGTCGCTCTCTGGACTGTCTGAAATCGGTCCAGTGAAAATAAGGATTAAATTATGATTACTGGATGTTGCAAAAAGGAAATTTGGTAATGATGTACAAAAAAAAACAAGATGGCAGGTTGATGGGTTGGTATAAGATCTCGGCATTTAATAATAACAACAAATGACAAAGGATTAACATAAGAAGGCTAACCTGATGATGATGATTACAATGATGAAGATGATGATGATTATGACTGATTACAAAAAGGATGATGATAATGATGATGATAATTGATAACAAAAAGGATGATGATAATGATGATGATAACTGATAACAAAAAGGATGACGATAAAGATTATGATGATTGATAACAAAGATGAATGATGATAAGGATGATGATGATTGATAACAAAGATGATGATAACAGTGATGATAATTATGATGATTGATAACAAAGAGGATGATGATAATGATGAGGCTGGTTGATAAAAAAAATGATGATAATGATGATGATGATGATGATGGCTGACAACTTTAATTGAGGGTAATCGAGGTATATGGTTAGGATGGGTGTTACAAATTCAAAGACAAGGTGACTGATCGAGATAAGGAGAGTGGTTGGTCAGGGTGTGTGCTGTGGGGGAGTGAGGCTGGGTCCAGGATGGCGACGGAGCGGGAGCAGAAAGGAGGAGAATTCACACCTGTACAGGTAGATGGAACATCACACCTATACAGGTAGATGGAACATCACAACTATACAGATAGATGGAACATCACACCTATACAGGTAGACAGAAGATCACACCTATACAGGCAGATGGCACATCACACCTATACAGGTAGCCATCAATCACTTCATCATTTAAGACCAGTTGGCCTTTTATCAGTTGTCCCGAATCACTTTGAGAATGGACCCATTAGATAGGTACACATTTGAGATTAATAGGTTAATAAGAATTACCCTGTTAGACATAACAAATTATGAAAGCCACAAAAAAGCTCGAATTCGATGATATATCGCGTCATATCCTGATAAACCTATTCTATTCACGGATGACTTTACCACTCTATTATTATTGTTGTTCCCACGTACCTCGCTTTCTATCTCCCTCTCTCACTCACCCCCCTCTGTCACTCCTCTCTCATTCACCCCTCCTTCATTCATCCCTCTCTCATTCACTCCTCTCTCATTCACTCCTCTCTCATTCACCCCTCTTTCATTCACCCCTCTCTCATTCATCCCTCTCTCATTCAACCCTCTCTCATTCACCCCTCTCTCATTCACCCCTCTCTCAGTCACTCCTCTCTCATTCAACCCTCTTTCATTTAACCCTCTCTCATTCACCCCTGCTCTAACTCACCCCTGCTCTAACTCACCCCTCTCTCATTCACCCCTCCCTCATTCATCCCTCTCTCATTCACCCCTCTCTCATTCACCCCTCTCTCAGTCACTCCTCTCTCATTCATCCCTCTCTCATTCACCCCTGTCTCATTTACCCCTCTCTCATTCACCCCTCTCTCAGTCACTCCTCTCTCATTCAACCCTCTTTCATTTAACCCTCTCTCATTCACCCCTGCTCTAATTCACCCCCTCTCATTCACCCCTCTCTCATTCACCCCTCTCTCTGTCACTCCTCTTTCATTCATCCCTCTCTCATTCACCCGTCTCATTTACCCCTCTCTCAGTCACTCCTCTCTCATTCAACCCTCTTTCATTTAACCCTCTCTCATTCACCTCTGCTTTAATTCACCCCTCTCATTCACCCCTCTCTCATTCAAACCTCTCATTCACACCCCATCCCTTCTCGTTCAATCCATCTCTCATTCATCGACCCCACACCCCCAACCCCCACAACTTAGCCCCTCTTTACTTGTCCAGTGCTGCTCGGATTTAGACATCTGCTTCCGAGCGAGGTTAGTTCGTTTATACCTCGTTATAAAGTTTTCGCAACTGTCGCTCGCAACTCGGTGCATGAAGATTCCGAGCGCTTCTGCACCAGCGCTCGGAATCCAAACAATGAGATCCGAGCGTCGGCTTCCATAGTAACCAGTCACCTCGGAAGCGGACTTTCTTGACGGCGACGTCATCGATCGACTGTGGTGACGCGGATCGGCTGGAGCTTGTACTACTCATGTTGAATGAAGAACATTAACATAACATTATGCTAATGACATTCCTGGAATGGTTACAGCAGCCGTGTGTATAACACAAATGTCGAATGTTCAAAGTTGAATCGGAAAGATGGATGATCGGATAACCATATTTGGAAATATTAGCGATGGCCAAATAAGCACTATAATATCCTAAAATGAATCCTCCTTGAATGAAAACATGAACAATCGTGATCCGTTATGCACTATTATCCTGTAGATGAGTTCATTGGTTACCGGTAACCAACATCCATTGTTTGATTGTCAGCAACAGGTATCATAGCAACTAAATTCTTAACTTCTTCTTACAGGTGACCAGCCATCCTACATACTTATTAGTGCGCGATTCGTTTCCAAAGCCACGAGGAGATTGATAACAATCAATAGCATCGCTAACAAGTCGAGCAACGGAGGTATCCCATGACAAGGTTACCGTGAACTAGCGGCTTATCACGGGTCAATATTATCTTGATATATCGTTATCGGTTGACTTGAGAGTTTTGCAGCATTTGTGTAGCGGCGTTCCGACAGGGGTCGATGAATGTGATTGGACAAGACGCTGCGCTTGCGTGTAAAAAGTGGTCGAACCGGACTAAGTATACAGACTTCATATATAATGTGGTCAACTAGTGGATAGTTGAATCTCCTCTATGAACAGAGGGGGCACTTTCTGATTTAAAAGAAAATCATGAAATAATAAACATCAATACTCAACACTTGAATTTTCAATATTCAGAATTGCTAACCTTGATGATTTTACCGATATGCGGTTATTTCACATCTTAAATATTCCGCCTATTTATCCGCATCCGTTACGTTATACCTGGATGAATTGTACATCGAATCGCCGTTTCTCACTCAAATTGCTTGAATTCCAGTACACTGACAAAAATAAATAATTTTGTTATTTGACGAGTCGCTCAGCCATTCAATAACCACTCCACACCGACCAACCACCTACCCCACCCCCACCAACTAAACCTCTTCACCCAACCACTACCTCTCACAGTGAACAGGTGCGACATTTTAAACACGGACCCCCAACATATGAATCAGAGTCCACATTTAGAGTAAATTTGCTCCAACTGACTATCATTGTGGACATAACATGCAGTGCACCATTAAAGAGAAACAAACGCCTTGAGTACCCCGGTTGAATGCTATGGAACCTGGCACGGATGTTTCAGCTAGCAGGAGTTCCACAGCAGGGATACAACATGGCATCCTATCAGTCTATAATTGCAGTGCATCGAGGGATTATCACATAACAGCAAGTATCTTTGAAATATTATTTCATGGAATCAAGTAAATCGCTTAAATAATAGTGACATTAGCCTACACGTCTGGTATATATATGTACACGCCTATCATTGATAACCATGGAGCTCATTTAAGCCTAGATGTTTGGTTTCAAATAGTTAGTAATGGTTGTAAATCATTAATACTTTGACTGAATATCATTTCCATGACGTATGTAGATTGTTTATATGTTTTATTTAACTTGTGGATCACCCAACTATCACAACAGCCAATCACCAGCTGTATACCATCTGTACACAATCACATACATTATCTGTACATTATTTTTCAATCTTCTGTATGCCACCTCATAATCAGCTTATAACACCTCATGATCAGCTTATATCACCTCATGATCAGCTTATAACACCTCATGACCAGCTTATATCACCTCATGATTAGCTTATATTACCTCATAATCAGCTTACATCACCTCGTAATCGCCTTATATCATCATCTGTTTAAATCACCTCATAATCAGCTTATATCACCTCATGATCAGCATTTGTCACTCATGATCAGCTTATATCACCTCATCATCTGCTTGAATCACCTCATAATCAGCTTATATCTGCTCATCATCTGCTTAAATCACCCCATAATCAGCTTATATCACCTCATAATCAGCCTATATCACCTCATGATCTGCTTATATCACCTCATAATCAGCTTTTATCACCTAATGATAAGCTTACATCACCTCATGATCAGCTTATATCACCTCATGATCTATTTATATCACCTCATAATCAGCTTACTTCACCTCATTATCAGCTGACTTCAACTCATGATCAGCTTATATCACCTCATGATCAGCTTATATCACCTCAAAATCAGCTTACATCACCTCAAAATCAGCTTATATCACCTAATAATCACCTTTTGATCACATGCATGTCATCTCTTGATCACCTTTACTTCACCCTTTGATCACCTTATATCACCCTTAATCACCTGTAAATTACCCTTAATCACTTGTATATCACCCTTTTATCACCTGTTGATTATATGTACATCATCCCATATTTCACCTTCATCATCAACTACTCGACATTTAAGTCCATAAGCTGATAGTTTTTTATCATTGCCTTGCTCTGTCCCCCCCCCCACCCCCCACACACACCCAACTTCTTCTCAACAACTTCTACCATAAGATGCATGACGACAATTCCACCATGTCTTTGTATGTTGACATTCACAACCAGATGCCTCCATGATTTTAGTATTTACTTGGAACAAATACATCATACAGCGAGAAAATGAAATGCAAACTGCACTGAACCACTGCATCAACACTTTATATTGGTTTTGGACTGTGTCACACAGCAAATAGCAAATTCAATCTGTGAAGAGTTAGAGTGAAAAACAACAACTCGGTGTGGTCTTTATTAGATAATCTCTCAATTACCTAATCTTTATAAAGAGGTAAATGGCATGGCTGTCTATATACAGGTGATATAAACACCTGATTAGCATTATATTTACCTGCTATTAATCACAGATACACAGTATTGATTACTTGTGTAAATAGTTAAATATTAGACTGACCACACAGGGTGGGTAAAATGCATTAAACCTCACATGGTGGTCAATATTTGTAGAAATTAAATACATGCCAGACTATTGATTGGATAGTGACTGGGCATCAGGATTAAATCCCCCATTTAACATGCTTCATGGTCATTGTATTGGCCACCTGCCAAATCTATGGTTCAGACTCAACTTTTAAAATAGCCCTACAAGACGTCCGAGTAGATATAACCGTTCTACCGAAGCTACTTTTGAAATTGACAGTGAGGCAAGGCTTTTCATAACGTGACTTTTGGTGCCAGATGTTGATGGGTAAATCCCCTGCCATTTTATCATGGGCAAAACACAGAGCTGCTTCCATCCGACACCTGACTGCCAAGGTGACATGTCACCAAACAGTCATTCATGTATCACCTTGGACCAAAATGGTATTTTAGATGAGAATTTATAGTAACTTGTCTGGTGATTTATTGGTACTATTATTGCTAGCAAAATAAATCTAATACTATGAAAGCTTGTCATGTTACCCAGGTGAGTCAATGAATCACAGACCATTTCTGAGTCATTTTTGGCATTCTACCCAAGAGGTTACAATATAAACATTAAAATGTTTGGTTTTATAACAATGAAGGAAGCACATGATAAAGATGAATTGCCAATGTATTTAACCATGAGTGACAACATCTCCAGGTTTGTCAATTGATGGCTGACATACAATATGTTAATCATATCAGAGGTATATATTCATTCATAAGCATAATATCATGCATCAGGAGGCTGCAGAAGGTCAAGGTTAAGTGTGACAGCACAGTCAGGTGGCCATTGACCTTCTAGCCAGGAGGTTGTGCTGGTCTGCGGCTCACTCTGTGAGTCCACCAGCCTAACCAACTTAATAGGGAAGCCTGGGAAATCAGGAGAAATGGCATTTTGGTAGAGTAAAGAATGCAGCCTGGGTTGATGAGATGGTGTGATCTTTGCAGGTATTAACTTTTAAGTGCACAAATATTATTTATGTATAATTGTGCAATATGAATCAATTGAAATATCATTGATATGGCTGTTATTGTTATCATTATTTACATATGAAATTGATATGTTCATAAAATTAATGGGACGGTAGAAAGTCTAAAGTTGAGAAGGAATCAGTCGGTTTAGCATTAGTTTAAGGGGGCGGAAGACTTTGTCTAGGGAACATATGACATGGCTGATGAAAGTTCATGTGCACTTTGCATGGTCTCTCCTTGCAGTTTATCCAGCCATATATTTTCAATCAACTGATCAATCAGTGGTAGCATTTATTGGTTGAATTATTGAAGGATTGATAGTTCTATAGTAACCCTTGGTACATCATATTATGTTCACATTTTATTATTTGGAATTGCCTGAAGGATTAATTCATCAGTTGGATAGTATCAATAGTATGACTGATTAATTCAAAGACTGCTTGATTTCATAATAGATTGATTGATTGATATTTGGATTAATTTGTTTGTTTTGATTGATTGATTGATTGACCCTACCTGTGCCTGCTCTCATGTCGGCATCGTTATCTGTAGTGAGGCGAGGGATGGTTCCACTCAGTACCTGACTCGGGTCCAGCGTGAATGACTTGCCAACACCACCGGTCTGAGTCTGACTGGTAAGATCAGCATTCGAAGTGTAAGGAGCACTCTGTGACCCTGTCGTGAATGAGGTCTGATGCTGGTACATCGAGGTGGCAGCCATATTGATTCAACTTTCTGCGGTAACACATAATATGTACATCAGTAGATATACCTTGGTTCAGACAAAATGGAATTGATAGCTTGTTTGTTATTTGTAAATGCATCAAGAGAATATGGAGAAAGAAATCTTAGGAGGGTTGGTTCTATGTTTCACAATTTATTCCAAAAATGGATAGCGATTGTTGTAAAAATATATAAGATTAAAGTAATTGTGATATTGAGAGGTGGTCAACAATATGAAATTGCTTCCAATTTGCCTATAGCACGTTGTCCAGTCGAGAACCAGGGCAGCAGGCAATTAGATATTGAAATTGTCCCCATATGATATGTATAACCAACACATTTGTTAACATAATTTTGGTACATTTTCAAGCACCATCAATAACTGGAGGAAAATATAGTCGATCGTATTTTACCGGTTCACTAACTTAGCCACTATTTGATTGTAAACAGGTAAACGAAGCTTTCGGAAAAACCTGCAAAGAGGGATCTAATCTGTTTATGCGGGGAAATACCAGTAAGTGTAACCCATTTCCACAATGATGTGACGATTTAGGGAGACAGTCACTTACTCCACAAAGATTCGCTTTTAGTTTGTCTATATCTAGCTGCAACAGTTCGTCTTATTCATTTTTTGTTTACTCGTTGTCAAAGATGGTTATTATCAACAAAATGAAATAAACTGCACGTCATGAATAAATGAATCGTTTTCAAGGTTCGAAGGCAGCAACGGTAGCAAGCCATTGAAAGTGAAGAACTAAGTATAATTTATAACACTTTTGGAATAACAAAAGTTTTACAATTATCTAAATACCCAAACTTAATGCATGAAAATATCTAAGTGTCCTTCAGCAATGAACCCTCCCAGCAGTTAAGAAGACAAATCATTACAACATAAGTCTTCCGATCATAAACCTAAAATCATAACGTTATTTTCTCGGTTCGAGGCCTCATAAAATACATAACCGCAAAGTTTGCAGATGAAGCATGATAACAGGTGATGCACCTGTGTGAATACCACACACAAATCAAATTATAATTGAAGTGACTGCTGTTACAAAGTATGCACCTGACATTGGTTGAATTTATATATTCTAAAGACTGAAAGCAAACCCCACACACAGGTTTTGGAGAGAGAGTCCCTGGGTGGTTTGGGGGGGGGGGGGGCACTTAAGTGTACAGAGGTAGTATATATATGCTGCACGACGGGGTATTTTATTCCGCCTCTCGACTTGTACGACAGGTTTTATTGGGCCTCATACTTGTATGACGGGGTATGTTTTTCAGCTTCAAACTGTACGACGGGTCTTCGGTGGCTTCGATTTGTACAGTGGGGGGGGGGGGGGGCATGTTTTCTCTTCCCATGCAGTATGTCTTGATTTCCTTCCGGGATTTGCCACCGATCGTTGACAATGCGAATGCAATGAATGGTTCCTGTGTGATGCCCCGATAATCACACAGGGATTTGCACAGGGATCACTCAGCCCACAGGGATTTGCATTGGCCAGCTAACCGATATATTCAATGAATACAAACCCTTTATGGTTTATGTACACATAGAAGATAACGGCCGGCCGGCCAATACAAATCCCTGTGGCTCGACCGTGTAAGCACGCCAAGTTGTTACTGCATGTAATCAGAAATCTGCTCATAACATCTCGCAACTTTTATCCTGCCTACGTATTATACGTTATGCATCTGCATAATACCTTGTACGACGGGGTACGCTTTTTATGTGGCCATTTTCACCTAGTACGACGGGTTATACATTCGCATAATACCTTGTACGAAGGGGTATGCTTTTTGCCATTTTGAACTTGCACAACGGGGAAGGGTTTTCGAGGTCCCGCGGCACACCCCTATCCGAGTTAAGACCAAGTGACCCCCCCCCCCCCCACCCCGGGGAGAGAGTCTTTATCAAACGAATAACAGATATCATATTATTATTGCTCATGTGAAGTTTTAACTATAACAACATTGCAAAATATTCATATTTCATAAATACACACACACACACACACACACACACACACACACACATATATATATATATATATATATATATATATATATATATATATATATATATATATATATATATATATATATATATATATATATATATATATATATATATATATATATACATATAGCAGACGATCCCATATTTATTTGGGTGTTAATGCATATCTTATCATATATCTGTAATGTTAATCAACACGATGGTCAGACTCGTCGTGAGGTGAACTTTATCCTTCGTGGATAAGCATCAATTACCAAAGAACTCGTGTCAATGTTCATGCTCTTATAAGTTTGCGGTTTCAAATTCCATGGCTTATCGAGCACAGCTTCATGGGGGGCTACTCCTCAAACTTATTTTCCCAAAACGTCCCCTTAACGGTGTTGGTGGTACAAAACCAAAACTTAGCAGTCGCTACATCGTACCGTACCCGTGGCGATGCTTTCAGATTGTAAAGAGGATATACTCAACGCTCAATAAACAGGGTAATCTTCGAAGGTACCTTTGTTGTCAAAAGATACAATTATAATAAACGGATTGCAATAAGTCAAATACAGCATCATTTCACATTTCAATTGATTAATTACGAAGAAAATCACAGCGGCTATATGGTTAATAACAAGGCATCTAATCTGTGTTTATCTTTATAACTCATCCATCTTATCTAGATTAATAGCTTGGACATTTCTGTAAAGTGACCCCACCGGGTAGGCCTGACGAAGCGCATTTCCGAGGGGCAAAGCATTATGATAGGACAAGAACGACACTATCTCGCACCTTTTTGATATGATCGACTCGACCAGACATTGCTGCTGATAAAGATTCGGGCAAATAAATAAGCCACATTATCATCCTCAGCTCACAGTTGTCGTGTAAATGAACTAACGCACACTGGAGAGCTCCAGAGCCTCACAATGAATCAAATTCTGCTGTATGGATGTCGAAGTATAGTGCCTAAGGCAAGGAAAGTCCCTCTTTTGTCATGGATTGCAGACGAATTTTCTTATCGAAGACCGCTGTCTGCGTTGTGCAGCAAAGGAAACGAGCTTGTAAGACAACAGCGAAGCCGTGAACTTAGAGGTATATTAAATGTGAATATGGTATTTGCCATGTGAATCTCGGGCGGGCTTTCTGTTGAGGTAATTATTTATTGTCTCCTACGCAACATCTGTCAGGATAATGTTGTTTTCCATATTTTGACTTCGTATTCAGGAATCTCGCCGCGCACGTTGTATCTGGTTCAGTCGAGGTGTTTGACAACATCCAGAATCATGTGTTCTGATACCACCCCTCTTCACGAGCGAGCCAAGCTGGTGATATTTGACAAAGACGGCACTCTCATTGACTATGGAAGTAGCTGGACTAAGATGGCTTTTGAAACCGCCAAAAGGTATGGTTATTGTATATATATATATATATATATATATATATATATATATATATATATATATATATATATATATATATATATATATATATATATATATATATCTGTGTGTATGTGTGTGTAGCTCCGGTCGATGGTTATATAAATATATACCTAGACGTATTGTAGGGCGTGTGTGTGTGTGCGTGCGTGTGTGTGTTGTAGCGTTGCTCCGGTCGATATCGTTGACCCAGAGGCATAACTAGTTAACATTTTTACCCCTCATCACACTGTTCAGTAAGCGTACGCAAAACGCCCCGTATGACGCACCAGTGATCAGGCAATCGTCGTTAACCAGGCTACATGATCCTGCAACGTGGCGTATCATAAAAAAGAGACATGCATTAGAAAAGACTATTTTTTTCTGAGCAGCAAGCCGTGCTCAAGGGGGCGCGTCAACAACTCACAGTGCATGTAAAGGAACATTTGTAATACTTATGATTATCTGTCGGACATCCTCTATGAAACATTTGGGTGAACATTAAACCTAATTGTGTGTTGAGGGTTCAGGAACAGGAGCCTGGTTTGGCGTGATTTTCATTTGGTGATGTGATCAATGAGCACCGTGACCAGTAGAGTGCCCCCACCATGACCAGTAGAGTGCCCCTTCCAGGAATCGTCTTCAGTAGCGTCTTATTAACGTTGTTTTAGGATAGAAGCCCTGCTAGCCACTCTGACTAAAATAATGATATCATCAAGCGTCTTTTTGTTCGTTTCTATTTTGATTCCTCTGATCTTACAGTACTTCTTCCTCCTGCTTAACCCCACTCTCGAGGTATCTCGAAGTGCTCTCTCAGACAGGTTGTGATGTATCCGCTATGATCGGTCTTGCTGCATTATTAGACGTCCGTTATACACAAGTAGCCGCTCAGAGAGGTTTTGTTGTATTATCAGGTGAAAGATTTACACGTGGTCTGTTGTTTTCCACTACTCTTTGTTTCTCGTGGTTTCAGAATAGAAAACGAAACTGGCATAATTGGTCTCGCTGACAAAACCTTAAAAGAATGGGGATATGACGTCACGAGCGGAACTTGGGGGGAAGGGCTCATGAATGACACGCCCCCTAAGGTTAAATCCCGTATGTTCGAGTTCCTCTCTGCAGAAGGGGTGCCCGACGAACTTGCGAGGTCCCTAGCGGAGAATTGCTATGACGAAGATCATGATGTAGCGACCATAAAAGGCATCGATGATCCAGCCAACCTTATCAAGGGGTTACGTGATGCAGGGTACAAAATCGCTGTGTGCACCAATGATTCACGCGGCTCGACAGAGCTCATATTGAGGTCACTCTCAATCGACTCTCTCGTCGATTTGGTCCTATGTGGTGATGACGATGAAGCAAGGGATAAACCTGACCCCCACAACATTTATTATATTTGTGAATCACTTGGGGTTCAACCCTCTGAAGCGGTGCTGATCGGGGATTCTAACCGGGACGTCGGCATGGGGAAAAGGGCTGGAGTCGCGCTCAATGTCGGCGTTCTCAGCGGCGTAGGGGTCAAGGTCGATCTCCTGGAAGCGGACATGCTGATGAATAGCATCAAGGACGTGGTACCTCTACTTGTACCAGAAGACAAGGTAGTTGATTAACGACGATGACAATAAATACACATTCGATTCCTTTTATTCACAATGAGTTTTGTTAATTTTTGCAAATTTCAAAAACTCCAGGTCAGGTGAGTAAGAGTATCAGTGCTTTATAAATGAACATATGCCGTTGAAGTAGCATGAAGTGTCCTGTATGCATGGTCGGTTGTTTGTTCGATTAATTCGGAGGCAGAGCTAATGCTTGTGCAGTAAAACCTATCTGTAAGATGTAATAAAGTGACTCGCCATGAATATCCGTTAAAGGGAAGTGTCCATTCACGACAGGGATATCTAACATTCAATGCATCAGGCGATTTCCCTTCATGCTAAGGTGCCTACCAGGATGGGTTTTACTGTAATTCTCAATTCAAATGTTACTAATTTTAGTTGCTTATAATTAACATTTTGTCGTTGCTTCTCTTGTATTGTGTTTCCCTTTTTTCATATAGTTGGGTTACTTTTCTCATTCCCTTGCTAGGGTGTATTATATAACTAACACATTGGTTTTTCTTGAAACACCTTCTTCTGTTGCTAAATTAGGCTATTTCTAGACAACCTTCATTGTCGCCCACCACGAAGGCACCAAGGAACGCTCCCTATGATTACATCATCATTGGCGGCGGATCTGCCGGCTGCGTCTTAGCCAACCGGCTGACGTCAAATCCTGAAAACAAAGTTCTCATTTTAGAGGCTGGACTGGCCGATCAGTCTTGGAAGTTCCATATGCCAGCTGCTCTTATGTACACCCTGACTAACCCTAAATACAACTGGTGTTACCACACAACGCCTCAACCACGGATGAATGACCGGCGTCTCTATTGGCCGCGTGGAAAGGTCCTGGGCGGATCTTCTTCCCACAATGCAATGGTTTACATCCGGGGACATGCTTTTGATTATGATCGATGGGAGGCGGAAGGCGCTACTGGTTGGTCGTACGCAGATTGCCTTCCCTACTTCCGGCGCTCGGAGACGTACAGTGAGGGCCCGGATGACTACCGTGGGGGTGACGGTTTCTTGCACGTGACTAGGGGGCAGGGTAAAAATCCTCTTTTCAAAGCATTTGTTGAGGCAGGCGTTCAAGCTGGCTATCCTTACACGTCTGATGTCAATGGCTTCCAACAAGAAGGGTTTGGGGCTTTCGATATGACGATTCGAGATGGAAAACGTTCCAGCACATCGGCAGCATTCCTCCGCCCAGTTGCGTACAGACCTAACCTGGACGCGATGACGTCAGTTCTAGCGCAGCGACTGCTCTTTGATGGCAAGCGGGCTGTTGGTGTAGAGGTCAAGCACAAAGGTCAGCTCAAGCATTTGATGGCCGAAAAGGAGGTCATTGTCAGTGCCGGCGCCATTAATACACCTCAACTTCTCATGCTGTCAGGAATAGGACCTGGGGACCATCTCAAAGAGCTCAACATCCCGATACATACCCATCTCCCGGGAGTCGGTCAGAATCTCCAGGACCATCTTGAAGTGTACATGCAACATAAATGCACCCAGCCGTTATCCTTGTACAAGTACCAGTGGCGGTTCCCCGTCAATATGGTGAAGACTGGTCTCGAATGGTTCACTCATTCCACAGGAGCGGCTGCTACGGCTCATCTGGAAGCCGGTGGCTTTATCAGAAGTCGGCCTGGGATAGATCATCCAAACATTCAGTACCACTTTCTTCCTTCTGTTGTTATCAACCATGGACAGGATATGGCGAATTTCCATGCATATCAAGTCCATGCTGGCACCCTGCGCTCCAACAGTAAAGGTTATTTAAAGCTGAATTCCCGGAATCCGACAGAAGATCCGATCATTGAACCCAACTACTTGTCTTCCGAGCAGGATTTGTTGGAATTCCGAGATTCTGTCAGGCTTACAAGGGAGATTTTTTCTCAGAAAGCTTTTGATCCTTACCGTGGGAAGGAGATTCTTCCCGGTCCTGATGTCCAGACTGATAGGGAAATTGACAACTTCATCAGAGCTAAAGCAGAAACAGCCTATCATCCCTCATGCACATGTAAAATGGGCCAGTCCACAGGAGATAATATGGCAGTGGTGGATCCCAATTGCAATATATATGGGGTGGAAGGGTTACGAGTTGTTGACGCGTCCATCATGCCCAGTATTGTCAGTGGTAACCTCAATGGCCCAGTCATAATGATGGCCGAAAAAGCAGCTGATATCATCATGGGGAAACCACCCTTATCGAAGTCAACAGCTCCAGTATGGAAACCCCAATCGCTAGAAACCCAGCGGTAGCGAACGACCTTGAACTTACCATTAATAGCGCAACACCATGTTTCCTCGCTTAGCACCTGTATTTTACAATTGCATGGCTTCCTGAATATGTTATGCTCCCTTTGGATGGCGTTCACTCTGTTATTTCCTGGATTCTGTTTAGAGAAACTTATTAGAAGCTCTAATGTAGTGTTGTGTTTCTTCGTTTGCTTTTCGTGACTATACAGCTCCCCCTAGCGTGCTCAAACAAACGTATGCTGTAGTATAACTTAGCGAAATTATTAAACTGTGTTCAATCACTAATCTATAGTCTTAGTGAACCTTACAGACAATAAACATCCAATTCATTTGTTAACCTTTCGATAGTCGATGATGCATTCTGTTCACACTATGACTCCTTTCGACCAGGTTTATTGTTTGCGTAATATTTTATTATCATTTCCATTTTGTTTTCCCTTTTCTGGGTGTGGTTATATTTGTTTGGTCGTTTCTTGACACGTGTGTAAGATGTGTAATTTGTCTGTGTTGTATGGTGGATGCTTTTTTATACTTTGCGAATGCATTTCCTTTTTAATCTTAAAAGTAAAATAACAAAAATCTAATTGTCTTAAATATTATGTACTTGCTGTGAGATATATAGTAAAAGTATGAAGCCGTAAACGCCTGCTGTGCCAAACCTCGACAGAGGCTGTTCTTGTTTCATGTCCGATTGCACCATATAACACACGAGTGTTGGTGTGTCGTTAAACCCTATACTAACATTATTGTTTCATGTCCGAACACACGTAAAGTCATATCAACCGCTTTCTTAAAGGTGCATATCATCAAAATTCTGTTTTGAAAACCACTTGATTAACCGATTCCGTACTGCGATTAGAAATGATATCTAAAAACTCGAGACCAATCAGCTATTTGTATGACCTTTGCCAAATATAATTTCTTATTTTTGACATACACACAAAATAGAGGTACTCGTCCGTAGTTACTGAACGGGTTAAACCATACAACATTACTCGTATATCTGCACAATATGCGTTCCTTCGATCATACTCACCGCACAGCTTGTCGGAGTGCGCCCTCCTAGCTTATCTATAAGCTCTTTGGTAATAGTACTAAAATAACCAAACCGAGTACTGCTACCGGTTCACAGGTGCCTACCGATATTCAACAAAATGTACTTATGGGTGAATAAATCGCCATCAACATTCTAAAAAATCCCTATCCAAGTAAATGAACATTATTGTCCATGATCGGGAAGAGTCATTCCTTTTTGTGTTTTATTCACATTTCGTAATTTATTGCCCATCATAATTCATATAAATTAAGTGTTGCTGGTAATCGTTAGTTAAGCCACCATCTATGAACCCTTACAATGTTTTTGCTGTTGGACAATTCGTTTCCTGTCTGATGATCGCTATTAATGCATAAACAGAAGTAAATACCTAGAGGGCAACCTAACTGGTCGGCTAATTCGCAAGCTACCGCATTCGAAAATACCCCTTGTACCCTTGCGGACAATTTCTCAGGAAGCTCTTGAATACCGGTAAAGATGACGTCAGCGCGATGGCGATCTCCCACAACAACGGTCTGCGCAGGCGTCAACCCCAACTGTTGCATGGGTGGGGTTTAGAGACAGTCACCACAAGAGTAGCAATCAAAGAAGCGGCTGATTCCTACTCCACAAAGGGCATGTTTAATGGATGAACGCGAGTCGGTTGTGCAGATCGCCATTTTGAATCCTGCGTCTTTGAAAAATTACAAACTCTCCTCTCAACGATCCACAAGTTGTACATGTGTTGCATCTACGACAATTTCTGGAGCACCGAAATCGATCGCTAGTTTCTTGCGCGCTCTTGTTCGATGCCGTTTTCCAGCAGAATTAATTAGATCCCTCACGAAATGATCTCTTTGGTGTCCCATAATAAAGCCTCCCGCCATTCATATCCGAAGGCGCATTCAATATTCTCTTATGAAATACCGGAAAGTGGTGTAACTCCTGGTATTAATAAAAACCCATAAAAGTCATAGAACCTGTTCGGGTCAATGTATAAATGGATGAGCTTTTAAGTATTAAGAAATATTAACGACAGGTATACTATTTGCTTATTGAACCAAATATGTGCGCTGAGAGTAGTGTTTGTGAGCTTGCCCTTCAATATGGAATCTTATCTCACCCGTAGTTTGAAGGGCCCACTCCGTCCAAGCGCCAAATGTTAGCAAGGACCCGTTTATATCAATAATTATTAGAAGCAAATTTCTGTTTCGGATTTCCGAAGATATTGGGTAACGGTGGTTCTTTTTACTGAGCGCAGAAGTATCATTTGGCGCCAGCGTCAATTGTGACGTCATTGGATACGTCCGTTTAGCCAAGGCGTGGATCAGTAGTGCAGGCTGCTTATGAATCTCATATCGGAGAAGATTTCAATCTAGGTTCCATCATTAAATAAGTGATACAACCTCAGGGCTCAACATTCCTTTATCAATAGGCAGATACTGTTGTCAGTTATTGTTAACCGTCGACAGGAATGCGTGGCGAGGAGCTAAAGTAGTCACTATTTCCAGAAAGAATAACTATGATTGATGGAAATAACATTTACCTCTACAACGTGTGTACTTTCCTGTTAGTTCCATCATTGCTGACGTCATGGCCGTTGACAACAGGTGGGTCGAAATGAAGTTCTCAAAAGTTGACGTTGACACACGCTCGACATCTGCGTTGCATCGAGCCTACCAAGTTAGCCAGGGAGGCCTGTGGTATTTCCTGCAGATCGAGCGTAATGAGTTGATTTGGCCGCTGACGTTGGTGTCCCTCTTGCCACGCTTGCGCCTTGAGAAACACCAGCAAACTACATCCCAATAGCTCGAAGACGATCATCATCTGACAGACGGGCCATGTTACAGAGAATGACAGAAAGTAAGGATGGACAAACAAACGTGTTTCCCTGTATCTCTGCAGTAAAGTAAACTCTGCGTGTGAAAAATGTGTGGTTACTGTACAGGGCATTGGAACTTTTGGAATCCCGACGAACGTGCACAGACAGTGACAAAACTAGCGTGCAAGAGATCACGCGCATTGAATCAACAAAGCCCGACATCGTTTTCCAAATACAGACTGTTACGAGCCGGCATTGGACGCCACCGAGTAACTTGACAAGGAAGGTTGCATTACTTACAACAAGACACAGAAACTGCCAGACATAGAGAAACTCAATGTGGTCTGGGATCGCTGTAGCTCCGGTCGAACGGTAATATAAATATATACCTACGTCTTGTAGGGCTAGGATCGCTGCTGTAATACAAAATACAAAATGTGGCTGCATGGTCACGACCTCCACTGACAAGAAACACATAGCTCCCAAATGTCCATCGGCAATAGCTCATATCGCAGTGTAGGAAATTCTATCAAATCGCCTTCAAAATGAACCTCTCTGGAACAAAAACAATGCTAGGTGACCTCCTATTTTTTTCATTCTATTGTAATTGTATTCATATCATTGAAGAAACTGTTAACATTTGGCGCAATTGTTATTGGAAATTATTTACGACCCAATAGTATGAATTATCTTAAAGTGAATACACAGTAATTGGTTGGTCTGTAAGTATTGAAGTAACACGATGGATTTTCGACAATAATATATTTTAGCCAATTGGATGGATATGGCGAGTGGACATCCCATATAGCGGACAGCGACCGTCGATATACACTACCCCTTAACTTCAGTTGCAATGATTTTATGCACTCATACACAGTTTGAACTATCTACCGCAGCTATTTTATTTTAAGTTGATGAACAGTGTGGAGTAATCTGTCGTTTAACAACTACCCGGTAACTATCACTGTCATGATGTGGCACCAATTTTGTGTGAATTGAAGAAATCTCGAAATCCCTGAGCGTCAAGTAATGATGCTACAATTGCTCGAGCGCTGCAAAAAACATTCTCCACCCCCCCCCCCCCCCCCCTACTCTACACCCCACAACCCACGTTCACTCACACACACACACACACTCACACGCGAAACGATCTCGATCTTTAGGCAAATGGTTTTAGTTGTGATGGAGGTACAAGCTATAAATTAAACTCAAACCCAAAGCAAACCATCGACATGATCCACGTTTGCTTCAAATTGCCATGATTAGAATATTGCGCGTCGGATAAGCATCTGTTACCAAAGGGAACTATTTGGAGCGATATTTGGGAAGGCCATTGTCTTGATTGTTGATGCCACGACCCAACTTGAAATCCGGTCAATTTTATAATTGGACAGCCAAATGCCTTGAATGCGTCAGTTTAAGAAATGCCGAATGTACACAGCCCATTTTCTCTGACCGATCTTCATAATCATTATTTCAATTATATTCACTTCCTTGCCACCTCAGCCTATTCTGACAATCCTGCTTTTCGATTCTAATAACACACGCAAAGTCGCGATTTCCCCATGGTGAAGCGTGTATGGAGTACCGCGGTAGTCCTAAACAACATAATCATTTGGAAAGGGAACTAAGTGTGTATATGCATCTAATTCAATTATTTATTCTTCTAAAAAACTAATCATATGGCTGTTACCTTAAATAAAGCTCTTAAATTCAAATAATTTATCCTAAGCAATCACAATATGCCGATATATATTGCACAGACTTAAGTTGGGTCAGCCATTCACTTGCCCCAACTTAAAATAACGGTCAAAGTCTGGGATCAAACATCGCTCCGCGAGGCGTGTTAGAGAGAGCAATGGAGTGCTATTGAGATTTATTTATTTCTCTATTGCATTCGTCCTTGGTACGTGACCATTGATCCCTGAAGCCTGCATGAAAATCCATTCATAAGTTTTCGATATATCTTTGCCAAAAGACAAACAAACAGACAGACATCGGATGAAGACATATTTCTACTGGGCAAAGGTAAATTCACCTTACGGGTACATCAGCGAGCGCTGCCTGTATCGTCATGCATTGTGATTTACTTTGGCGCAACAAGCCGATAATGTGATAAACGCGCCGCCGCTTTCCATACCAGTCGTGCCAATTTTAAAATGGGTCAACCCAACTTGAAATTCCAAGTTGGGTCAGGACAATTTTTAAATTGACCGGATTTCAAGTTGGGTCGTAACATTGATATACAAACATCGCTATGTATAAAGTCGAATACTAACTACAGGTAATTCTTACCTGATATCAGATTGCCTTATCAAATAGAAGACCAAAACGATGTTTTTAGAGCATAAGTTACGATGTAGTAAAAGTACGCGCAACTAAAAAAATGCAGCAATCTTATTTATTCTTGGGTACCACATCGTATAAACATGGCCATTGCAACGAGAATCGATAAATCATAGTGTTTAATTTGTCATAACGCTCTTAACCCCCTAACCCCAACTCCCTCTCTCACAACATCTGCAATCTCGGACAGAAATACCCAGTCTAATTATCATATTTCATATCTGTTACCGCCAAGGCATCACAACGCACTCGAGGGGTCCGTTTGGTGATGGAATCACCCAGTGTTTTTTGTTATTATTGAATTGGTCCAGCTTCTACCATCATGACCGGCATCGTGACCAGCTGCAGTGGGGTATGGTATTAAACAAGGTATTGATTGTGATGCTTGGACAGCTCCCCTTAAGTGCCAGTGCCCACTTGGCACAAACTTGTTGCCCAGACCGGGCTGCAAAACCCTAGCTGTTGGGAAGGTCCAGTACGGTACTTTTGAGCTACCGGGTCAGGTGCATCCCTTAGCAGAGATCGGATCATCCGAGTCGCGGGGAAACAGTTGGTATCAACCAAGTCCTCAATTCAGCCCTGATCAGTGACAAGGGGTTGAAAGATTTCACACATACCCAGGGGTAGACACTAACTTCCAGCATTCACTTGTCTCGTAGGCAATTTCTACTTGTCCCATGTGAAATCTACTTGTCCCATAAGGCATGGAAGTTCACGTTGTGTGGTCGTTTTAATCGATATAAGTAACAAAATCTTTTATAAAAAGTTTATTGCGTTTAATTTTTTTTATCACAATCCATCATCAAAATCATCAACAGAAATATCTAAACATTATCTTCGTCATCACCCACACCCGTTGGACCTCCTAGCAACTCAAATGACGTCATAGCAACATGCATAACATCCTTACAATACACGCAGGCATACCACATCTCAGCAGAACACTCTCACAACCTCCTGACATCCAACACACATGACTTCACAGCAGCTCATACACAACAACCCAAATAGGAAAACACACACTCGTAGGACCTCCAAGTAATACACACACAACCTCCTATCTTATATAAAAAGTTTATTGCAATAAAAAAAAAATCATCACGAATCCATCATCATCAAAATCATCACCAGAAATATATAAACATTATCTTCGTCATCACCCACAAAAACGCCTTGATACCTTCGCATACGTTTTCCCCCCATTCAACGAAAGGGATAAAATCGTCCATAAAGTCGGCCATTCTATAATACATCACTTGGTAGTTGTACAGCTGGGATGATTATAGTCATCCACTGACATCCACTGACGGCCCACATATCGAAATGGCCATCAATCTAGCTATCATTTCCGGGGGCAGGGTGCATTTCACAAACAGCGCTGGAGGCGGGTAAAGTTAAAATATATCAAAAATCTGTGAAATGAGCGGTGCGTACCGCGCTAAACGTCACAACGCGCATGTATTGTTAAATCAGTAGTGCGTTAAAAATACGTGCCACGAAACTCCTGCAACAAGTTTGACCTTACATCACTGTCATGACGCTAGCTATTTATCGAGACGATGCAAACTACGACACATAACAAGTCGATCTCCTGCGCATCGGCTTCTGCGCAGGCTGGGATTCGCTGTTATGTTAGCATTGCGTCAAACATGTCTGCCATGGAGAGTGATAACAAGTTCCTCTGTTATCGATTCATCGGGTACTGGTAGAATAAAGCAACTTGCGGTTAAACCGTACATGACTAAGTGAGTCTTAATTACTAGCAGTGAGAAAACTTCACACACACGAAACTGCCGCATGGATCAGTGCTGTACAGTTACTGATTATTCTGTCTTACACGCTCGGCTGCACATCGAAAGACGCTTAACCTTAGTCTTCAAGGTTTCAGTGTTTGCTCGAGATAAGACTCGCGATCGGCGAATTAATTTACGTCCGGTCGGACAAGTGCTTGGGACTTTTCGCTTGTCCCTCAAGCAGAACCACCTGTCCCAGACAGGCGGACAACCGTTAATGTCTAGCCCTGCATACCCCATAGGAGACTAAGATGCATTTGGATAAAGTTATTCCATAATTATAACATATAACCCACAAAGATCCTGAAGACAGTTAGCCAGATGGTGATATAAGTTCTAGAGCAGACGTGACAGACACTAGCAAGGAAAGCCCTTGGCTCTTAACTACGACTGGATCTGTTGATCCTTGGTACAAGTCATTTCACTGTTAACTGATCAGAATACTTTGTTGTTGAGACATGAGAATAGTGTGCAGATCAGAAACACAAAAAGGTACCAATGGATTTGGCAGTCAAGTTTTTTCCAGTGCCTCAAATCATAACGAAAATCCCAAATGTTGAATGAGAAACACATCCCCCCACCCACACTTATAAATAAACAACATCACATGTTTACAATACTATATTTATTTGACACAAAGCCATAAATCTTATTTGCAACCACATGACTAACAAACACAATTTTTTATTAAAATGATATCATTCACACAGCAGGCATATCCCGTACGCATGGAGTCTTTGATTGAGTGTAGGCATCGTGACATCATTGGGTCTAGCTGCGGTTGTATTTGCCCCAGATGTGAAGCATGAATACAGAGGCGATGAAGAGGAGCGACATGACCAGTACAGGCACGGGACCTCTGTTAGCGAACACGTATAGGAACATGGTTTAGTGATCATATAGCGATGGTAGAAGATATATCTCACACTGTATATAGACATGACAAACAATGGCAACTAAAGATACACATATATAATCAAAATAGATACAATAAGCTTGGCATCTGGGATACAACATGGTAACTTTAACCCTTATTCACAATTGTCACAAATAAAAGCTCTAATTTATATGATGGTACATGTAGTTGACCAGTTATTATCAGTCCATAAAAACAGTCCTTTGCAACCTCTCATACGTTATGGAACTTTCAATTCTATTTATCAAAAACACTCTTGGTCAACAAGCACCTTCGAATCCCCCAAACCTTACTAATCAATGAGCTTGGTTCTAAAAATAGCCATATTTGCTGAATAGCCTCAACAGGAAGCCCTGGCAGAGCGAGTCCATGTTTACATGGGACACTACTCTGTGAATTAAGTCTCCGATCCAGACATAAGAATTCTAAATGACAAAGTACATGGCTGACATTAAAACATATTTCCAATTAAACATTGAAAGAGACTCACACTTTGATACCAGGGGAATCTTCCGTGTAGAATCTCCACATGCCAGCAGCTCCGGCGCCACCTTTCTTAGCGGGGCCACTTGTAGCGGCAGGCTTTCTGAAAATACCAAACAAAACCCCGTCAAGAAATGTCAACATGAATGAAGTGAAGATTATTTTCCTTGTCTGACGATCAACTCAACAGTTGTTCAAAGTTGACACCCATTAAATCCCAGCATAAATTAACATAAACAGCACCCTAAAATTGTGCATACTGTATTTGGTTCAGCTAAGTTAAGAAAATAATTCAAAAGTTTACATTCATAGCATATAACCCTGTTTATTGAGCAAGTTCAATACTCAAACTCTAACATCAGAATGTAATAATCCTATCCGCGCTATGAAATTAAGAGTGGATTAAGTTCAGATCCTTATACAAAATGAGTTTTGTAATCAGTTCATTCAATGGGAACCCTGATTTGTTGTTGTAAGAGTGGGGATCAAGAACTGCAGAATTTGATAACGGGAATCAGATTGAACAATATTGGAAATTGAAAATTGCTGATATCAAGATATGAGAGCAGCAACTGCAAGTGGTATTACAAGAAACAGAACTGCAGAATTGGAAAAATTAGGCAGAGATTGGGAACGAGAGGGAGAGAGAGAGCAGGAATCAACAATTATTGAGCAAGTTCAATGCTCATATTCTAACATCAGAATGTGGTAATCCTATCTGCACTATGAAGCTTAGAGTGGATTAAGTTCAGATCACTATACAAAATGAGAGTTAGTAATCAGCTCATTCAATAGGAAACCTGATTTGTTGTTGTAAGAACTGCAGAATTTGAGAATGTGAATCAGATTGAACAATATTGGAAATTGACAATTGCTGATATCAATACATGAGAGCAGTAACTGATAAGTGGTATTAAAAGAAAGAGAACATTGAAAAATTAGGCAGAGATTGGGAACTAGAGAGGGAGAGAAAGAGCGGGAATCAACAAGTTCCAAAAATATTACTAGTCCGGTCAGGCCAATAAGCAGCCTGAATCACCGGCCTGAATGTTAAATCCACGGGCCTCAATAAATATTGATAAATGCACTTTATGCTGATGATTTTTGTTACATGCGTAAACAACGCCAAAAAATAAGATGCAGATTACTTTTATTAAGAAATAATCACACGGCTACCAACAGCTACCAACCAGCTGGTAATTTAAGAAACTAATAATTGTAGATCTATTACACTGTGCCTGTGGTCAGTGAACCTCATCATTGCCCTCAACCCACTTGAACTCCTCTTCCCAGTGAGTTTGCTGCAGCCCTGGGTGAGTTTATCCCCCAGTCTAATAGAGACCCCCTCTAGACTTTAGTCGGCTGCTTCCATAACTGTGGCATTTTATTCAATCAACGAAACTCGGCAGCATATTGAGCTCAGTTCATGGTTTAGACAAATGCAAGGTTGAGCCCTAGAGAGAGAGAGAGAGAGAGAGAGAGAGAGAGAGAGAGAGAGAGAGAGAGAGAGAGAGAGAGAGAGAGAGAGAGAGAGAGAGAGAGAGAGAGAGAGAGAGAGAGAGAGAGAGAGAGAGAGAGAGAGAGAGAGAGAGAGTGAGATTGAGATTTCGAAAACTGCAATAAGGTAGTCTGGGTATGGAAACAGAAGTGTAGGGAAGGGAATAGAAAAATGTTCAGCACAACGGGAAACAGAATGGAAAAGGGTGATTTGGAGTTAAAGTGAACTACAGATCATCACACACCTTTGCCGGACAGCTCCTCCACCACCAGCGCGTGGGGTCACCGCTTTGGAGGGACTGCGGCTGCCTCCGACTGAGGTTGAACTGGCTGGTGCTGGCTAAAAACAGGAAATACAATTTAGATTTCCCAAATATCACAACACATTGCTTGTTCAGTTATACAGATGTTTATATCACAGTGTAAAATAAATAAATTGGTCAACTGTCAAATGTCTGAATTATATGATAGAAAGCTTCAAGTTAACGATTGTTTGACAATTCGACAAACATATGGCTGCTGACGTGTCTATCGTTCCAGATTAACCGTAATATCGCTCACACACTTGGCCGGAAAATCGGCAAATTTAACAACAGATTTCATTCGAACCATCATTTAAGATACAAAAGTTGCCCAATATTTTTGATTGCTCCTTTGTCGTTGAATAAAAGGAAGGATTCGACTTGAAGAAGTAACGACAAAGTGATCACTAATTACAATTTAAGATGAGATCGAGTGTATCTGAGTATTGAGACGCCGAAACAGGATCTGACAGCTGTTTCTCCACGGATATAATTTCCGCGCAATAAAACGTAAAATATACTAACCATATTCAAATCAAAATATTGAACCGTGTTGTGTAGCGATTAAATTATAGCATATGACTTTCTCCGTCGATTACTGGTCGAATTTCTGACTGAGTGGAAGAATACAACTTACCATTTTGTGATCCGTGTGTTGTGAGAGAGAGATTGGATGTGACGTGGCCAACAGATGGCGTCGTTGGCAGAGGGAGCAGCTGGTATTTCATCTGATGTTGACGGTCCAACGCGCCTTTCTGGTGGCCCCGCGGACGCACCGGGTCTATTCAAAAGAAAAGAAAGAAGGAAGACTGTGGAGTTCTTCATAAAGATTTAATGATCTTTAGCTAAAATGCAAACATTGTATGATGCAGTATAATTTATAAATAAAAGTTAATCCGGATGTATACTGATGATATAAAGCAGAACAATTTGTAACGATCTTGAAAAAGTGCTTCTTTTTACCCTGTGTTTCCATAATGGCGTAATCATAAACTTAGACAATCTTTCCGACAGACTGATTGTTCATTTCAATTTTTCACTGAATATTACACCCATTATCCGCAGCACCTAAACGGAATTAACTCTTAAATTACTTTATCATCGCGATAGGATCACCGTCTCCCTCTTCAATGCGGGGATGGTGAGCTCATAAATGAATCCAACGAGACAGAATAGCGAACCCGCCACCACATCAAGAAACTACCTATTACTCCCCCAAATACTTATATTTCCCTTTAAATGCATGTGAGTATGTGTATGACGGCCGATAGGTGGCAGCTCCCGATCGATAGTTGATAAGACTTATGACGTAATGGGCATGAAGTACGGAATCGAGTTGAGGGGCAATGGAACTTTCCTTCTGCCCGAATTCCAGATCATTCCCACCGCAGGTGCAAAAATATGCTCCCTTTATCGCTCTCTTCACAGGAATAGTTGAACGACAATAAATGGCGGTTGTTTTTCACTGGACATCATATCAAACTCCTTTTAAAATCAGACAGGAAGCATGGTTATTTCTTGGTATGCAAGACAAATTGAACCGATTAGGGTTCCATTCGCCTTTAATTGTATTTCATAGATCATTATTTAAGTTCACCTATCCCCTGGACGGGGGTATGTTCAGGATGTTGAACATTGCGCACAGAACAGCAGAAAGCCTGGAGGCTGGGACGGATATCAATGCTCCACAAGGTCACTGTGTTTCACTTATCATCCAAACCCATGCATAGGCCTCAACCCTTCAATTATCAAGGTTTTTCGCCCTATCCCCCAACGGAGGATGACACATTAAGTGGCACAATGGTCACTGCGCTGACTGTCTTGATCATTAAAGGTTCGGTCACAACGGCCACTGTATTGTCCCATATTAAAGGGTTTGGCCACTGCGCTGGCTGTCTTTTTCCTTATTAAATGTTTGGTCACTGCACCTGCGTGTGTTGTCCCTCATTTAAGGTTTGGTCACTGCGCTTACTGTCTTTTCCTGATTAATGGTTTGGTCACTGCGCCAAATGTCTTGTCTTTTATTACTTTTGTGTATATTCGACGCACGGCTTGATTCTTCTTCTTCATATACTTTGCAAATATTTCTAACACGCTCGATGGATCAGATAACGAATTGTGAGCATCAGCTAAGTTTCTAGCATTTTCCATGCGCAAAATGTACAAGTGTAATGATCTGATGGGCTTTATTGTCTATCCTCATTGGATTCGATTAATATCAATGACTATGCTATGATAAGAACAACGCTTACAACGAACGAACGCAAATCCTATAAATGTGTCTAATCCAATAAGTTTATGACTTATTTGGATTAAAGGAGGTCTAAAATTGGCTAAATATGTAGGTCAGTATGAGAGCGTTATTTCAGCGCACCTGCTTCGTGCTGTGTCATGAGGGGGATCGTTTTCGAGAGTGTCGTTCTGGAAGCAGCATCTGTGGAGGCTGATAGATGCGTAGCATCGAATATAGTTTGCGCAATGCGCACTTCTGATAATGAATTAAGACTCGAACTCCAGGCGAAGGGTTGACGTGCAGTAGCCAGGTCAGTGAGGGTTGGGGCCTTCGTGCGTTGCCTGGGCAGGATGGCCTTGTGGCTCTGGAATATAGGGTATGTATGAGGAAATAGGGGAAGTGGCAAGTGACATGTAGGTCACTCGTGGATCTGGGAAACTGGGGTTTATAATTAATATCAGCTGTAAAGGGTTACTCCATCAACTGATGACTGAGAGGGAACGTTATGATGATAAGTAGGTTCGTTGTCAAATTGGCACTCAACAATACGCTGTAACATTTTAAGCAATAACAGGTAACATCTTTCTGAGGTTTTTACAAGTGCCTTTATACGAAACCTTTTGCAGCTATGATAATGCTAAAAGGGTCACGGAGGCTGAGATCTTTATATCTATCCTCCCACTGCGGGTCTCACAAAAGGGAAGCATTGCATGGTTCATGTAGACAGGCAGTTATTGGTGCTGAGTTCAATGACCGTAATTAACCTGGTCATACTGAAGAGCTCACTCAGAAACCCGCAGCTGATATCTTTGCGATATACACCAAGCCTTGCTTGCCAAGTAACATTAATCCTCGTCAGTTTTAATATCATTATTAACCATATATGTCCCACCCTCTGGTATCTGTTAAGATTTACACAGATTTAACACCAAACAGGTATATCCCAATCTAACGACTAAATCGACTCCATCATAGACCACATAGAAGCAGATTTTGTCATGATTTATATACAGCATCTTAAATCAAAATAATTCTGAGATTCATAAAACGACTGATCCTTGTCGCAACAGGACGGTGTGTCTCTGGATTACCCTGTACACTCCATGTGTATTGCTATATTTATACACGGGATCAAAATGAAATCACGCCGCAGGCAGCTTGTCAGTCAATTATCTAAACAAAGATTAATAATTCATGTTTATTGAATCAAGATATGTCTGTTTCCAGCAGCAATAATCAATGGTACACCATTATAATGATAACTGGGAAGAAAGGCCCCACTTCCAGTGATGTACAATGCTACAATAGGACGGGGTGGCATGGATATACTATGCCGAAATGTAAATTGTTAAGAATCGCGTCAACTCCATATAACTTATATGGAGTTGACGCGATGTGTGTTTCGTTAGCTATTAATAGACATGCTATGTGGTGATACTTATATTATAAGCATCACCACATAACATGTCTATTTAGTGTTAGTAATGTGGCGGGAGAAGATCAACATAGGCATTAAGGATATTGAGAATAGCACCAAGCGCCCTATATATAACACGCTCCCCATTGCACAGTGAAGATAAACTTCATCACAGCGCTAATTCATGCTGTCTGTTATGGAGATCGGCATACACACATTGCACATGGCACCAGGAAAAGTCAAATACTGTTCATCCCAGTTGACCCTGACAGGTGACCAGCCCGTGGAGCTGTCGGCCAGTAGCTGGGACACACTGGTCTTATAAACGCTGTGCTCAGCCTTTCCTCCCACCAAGAGCACCAGCTGTTTGTCTGTACTGAGTGTCAGAACGCACCATACATTTGGGAGGCTGAAGTGACTGAGCTTCCGTACACCTGTAGATACCTCATCATACAGATCCCTGATTGGACAAATAAACACGTCTGTGCTGAAAGCCAATATGACATGCTCATCAGTGCTAGCTACTCCGTTCACATCATCTACACATACGTCAGGAAGCTGCATGACATGAGTGGTCTTCATCGTGTCGGCTGAAAACACCTGCACTAACATGCAACCAGACTCATCCCAGTGCCCCAATACGACCAGGTCGTCATTGCTGAGACTGCAGCAACAGGTGTTGTTACAACCCTCACCAAGCAGTGTCCCTGTTGCCCTGACCAGCTGGCCGGGCTCCACCACTTCCTCCACCTCATTCACTAAGGTGTAGCTGTCTCCACCACAACCACCCATCACCAGCACCTTCCCGTTACTTGCTACCATACAGTGGCGATATCTGCCTCGTTGCAGCGAGTTCATCCTCTTCCACGACTTCTTCAGTACATCACAACAATACACCGCATCAGAGCCATCGCCTGGTCCTGACACGTACAGGTCAGTGCCATCGGAACAGCAGGCAGCATCGCCGAGTTGACGTACAGTGTCAGGTAGACTGATATCTGCTACTGGCTTATCAAACGAGGCCGGATAAACAGTTATGTGTTCTGTTTTACACCACATCACTGCTGTACAAGCCATCGTGTTGTACTCGCTGGCTGCTGGGGTCGAATGAGATAAGGGTTTGTCGAGGGCCGCACGGATAGTGACCTGGCTTTTCGGGTCTTTCATTATGGCTTGGTCTTTCAAGAGATGTCGCAAAAATCCCCTCCCCATCTTTCTCAGTGGTAGAGCTCCTAGTAATACACTGAAGCGCTGACTTCTTGTGCCAACATCATAACGTAGCCAGGTCATGGCTGCTTCTAGCCGCTCATCTTCATCGCTTATGTGAAGTTCTGTATGAGTTAAATACTTCACTAGGCTACTGTAGGGGAGCATGACAAACTCTGGTTGATCGCAAAGAGTGGGGAATTCACGGAGGGCTAGGGCTTGATATTTATCCACCAATTGTGGGTCTCCTAAAGAGAGCGTCTTGCTCCATGCAGACAGACAGTTACTTGTATCAGGTTCCGTGTGTATCAAATGCGCTTGGTCACACTGAAGAGCTAACTCAGGAACTCCTAGATGATCTGCTAGCTCCCCTAGAGCTTCAGCTTTCTCAATCAGGACATCTTCCAACTGCCCACTGTACAGGAATTTCAGAAGCAGGTTGAGCAGCTCTAGGTCAGCTTCCACATCTAGATCATTAACTGTATCCCCTTCATCATATGCACTGAGAAGAGCTCTCTTAAAGAACGCTGAGTTGGCAGTAATTACAGCTCTATGCACTTTGATTGATTGACCTCCACAGGTTAACGTGAAATCATGGAAGGCCTTTGACTCCCAGAGTTCTGTAAAGCCAGCAGTGAACTTGGTAATATCAGTAACTCGTGAGGAGAAAACAGGAGCTGGTCTGGACAAATAGACATCCTCTTCAGACGACGCCATGACATAAGATGCTACAAATCTGTACAGTCAGAAACTACCGATTACTAGTTATGACATAGATAGTTGTCATAACAGGAAGACCCAAATATCACAATTTTGTCTTTAGAAAACTATTTTTGGTCAAAATTCAGACCAACACAACTCGGTTTGAAAAATTGGGATAAACTTTTTAAATCGGTTGAAAAATAAGCAACAATGCCAACACATTGGGTTTCAATCTATTATAACACCTATTGCTAATAACATATTATATCATCCCCCAATAATTAGATTTTCTACGAAGGTTAACTCGAGACATATTGAGTTTAGGAAAGCCGTTTTCAGAATCATTTTTCTTCCTACCGTAATATCTTTAAAAACGGTTGGTAGTCATTAGATTTATCCACTTAATACTAGGAACTCTCGAGTATTGAATACCCGGATTGTCATCAAAAGTTACTACTCTATTATCAAAGGCTTGCTTCTGCAATAGTTTACTCACACACATACACAACACACTCTCTCTCTCTCTCTCTCTCTCACACACACACACACACACACAGAGATATATATATATATAGATAGAGAGATATATAGATAGAGAGATAGATATAGATATAGATATGTATATATATATACATACATATATATATATATATACATATGCATATATATATATATAATATAAATAGATATATATATCTCTTATTTATATCTTTAAAATAAAATATATATAAATATATATATATGTATGTGTATTATATATATATATGTGTATATATATATATATATATATATATATATATATATCTATATATATATATATATATATATATATATATATATATATATATATATATATATATATATATATATATTTACAGGTTCTTAGTCAGGATTTGAAAACTGCCTCTCCATCCCAACCCAACCCCGTCCTTCACGATATGACCAACTGATTATCATAACGTAGTTTGTTGGTTTTCGCCCGAAAGCTGAGGGTGGTGTGGGGGGGATGATGTGTGTATGTGCGTGCGTGTTGTGAAATATCAGACCGTTGTTCAAAAGAAATTGAATACAAATTAATGAAGCATCCTGCGCTGGCACAAACATACGCGCTGAATAAAAACTTAGTCAAAGACTTCGCGTCGATATGATATTTCACCCAATTGCAATTTGTGATCTTCATTCCCGAGCCAACAGTGTAGACCAAAAGTTTATTAGATCGTGGGATAAGCGATACCGCGAGGCAGACATTTCTGAATGATGCTCCAATCGACCGTGCACAATGAATGCTACCCTTCTAGTTGTCATCTGGTCATTATTCTAACAAACCTCGAACATATCGACATGGACTGGGACCTTGTTTTGCGAGGAGGCGAAGTTGGACGTAACTCCATTCACCATCGTTATCAACTTGGCGTCATAACGCCAAGTTATGGCGATCGGCCCGGTATGTATGTTTGGATGTTTGGATGTTAGTTAACATTTTCATTTTGTTTCGCGATACAGGTCGCAATTTTTGAAATTTTCCATTTTTTTCTTCTTCAATCGTTAGGCGTGATTGATGCGCAGAACCGAGAGGTTTTGTTTTGACCTTGACCTGAAACTAAGGTCAAGGTCATCGAATAAGTGAAATACTAGTATCTCAAATAACTCCGTTAATAATGGTCGGATCGTTACAAACTTTACACCATCGTGTAGCTCATTCAAATTGCAAACTTTGTTATGACATATACGGCGATCCAACCAACGGTTTTCCCAAGCGTCCCAGGTCGAAAAATCGTGGTATCGGTCAGAATGACAACATAAGTTTCATGAATATTTTGAGCGCCTATAAAACAGTCAATACATGTCCGATAATGATAAAAATTGGGTCACTTGTGCTCCATGACAGCTTAAGTCGGATCCATAGATTTCATGAATGTCGGTGACGTCACTTCCGGTCACGAAAGCATCAAAGTTTATAAAAACTGACACAAGTTCAATGCTCAATATGTCCATGCTTTACAATTAAATATCCATACAGTCAACATATTCTGAAAGTGTAATGTAATTGTAAACTTTTTCTAAATATACTTAGTTGTAAATAATGCATCGTAAAAAAAATCGTAGCATGTCGAAAATTTCTGGTGGCCAAAATCTCTAAACTTATTAATTTCGCAATAGATTCATTAATTATGGTCCGATCGTAACAAAATTTACATTTTCGGAAAGCTGATGGAATTACCAAACTTTCATAATTGACATATGCAATCAATATATTTGTCCTTTTCAAAGCGCGTTGAGTTGAAAAAACAAATTTCACTCAGTCAATTTTCGTCAAATTTTCGATTGCTAATAAAATCGTAAATATCAGTTCAATGGTGATAAAAATTAAATCAGATGTTGACATCAACAGCGCGAATCTAATCCGCAAAATTTATTGATATCGGTTGCGTCACTTCCGGTTTCGAACGAATCAAAGCAAAAACGGTACTCAAATCTGAAGTTATAGCGTCGTTCGTCCGACGTGAATGGTCGTATCGTAAATTTGTCGGCGCTCGAGGGAAGCCCATTCAATTCTGAACACAGGTGTAAAATTTTCTGCTCAAAATATATGACAGTTCTCTCATAAAGTAAGTTTGAAGTACAGTGGGTGTCATTTCTGATGGCTCGGCACTGGCTTGTTTACGCCTGCCTCTCGCGCTGAACAAAGGAATCTGCTCTCGGCTCGGGATGCGCGTGGTGCGGCAAGTACGGCAGGCCGCGGTACTATTAAATATGAAAATATGCTTCTCCTTGTGTCAGCCTCTGAATCATAGTTTATCAATAAATCTTGAGTAACTTGGTCAATTTTGGATCAATATTGAAATTTTCAAAAGTTTCCGACACTGTTAGCCAAGTTCACCCATGTTCTCATGGGCATCTCGTTATGACGCTGATTAAACCCAATGCGTCATAAAAAGCGTTATCAAACAGAACAGAATTTATTAACTTGGCTCAGAGCCAAGTTATGGCGATCGGTCCGGTTTGTATGTTTGGATGTATGTATGTATGTATGTTTGTTAGTTAACATTTTTTTGTTTCGCGATACAGGTCGCAATTTTTGAAATTTTTCATTTTTTTCTTCTTCAATCGTTAGGCGTGATTGATGCGCAGAACCGAGAGGTTTTGTTTTGACCTTGACCCAAAACTAAGGTCAAGGTCATCGAATAAGTGAAAAACTAGTACCTCGATTAACTCCGTTAATAATGGTCGGATCGCTACATAATTTACATCATCGTGTAGCTCATTCTAATTGCAAACTTTTTCTAATTTCATATGGGGCCATCCAACCAACGGTTTTCCCAAGCGCCCCAGGTCGAAAAATCGTGGTATCGGTCACAATGACAACATAAGTTTCATGAATATTTTGAGCGTCAATAAAACCGTCAATACATGTCCGATAATGATAAAAATTGGGTCACATGTGCTCCATGACAGCTTTAGTCGGATCCATAGATTTCATGAATGTCGGTGACGTCACTTCCGGTCACGAAAGCATCAAAGTTTATAAAAAATGACACAAGTTCAATGCTCAATATGTCCATGCTTTACAATTAAATATCAATACAGTCAACATATTCTGAAAGTGTAATGTAATTGTAAACTTTTTCTAAATATACTTAGTTGTAAATAATGCATCATAAAAAAAATCGTAGCAGGTCGAAAATTTCTGGTAGCCAAAATCTCTAAACTTTTTAATTTCGCGATAGATTCATTAATTATGGTCCGATCGTAACAAAATTTACATTTTCTGAAAGGTGATGGAATAACCAAACTTTCATAATTGACATATGCAATCAATATATTTGTCTTTTCAAAGCGCGTTGAGTTGAAAAAGCAAATTTCACTCAGTCAATTTTCGTCAAATTTTCGATTGCTAATAAAATCGTAAATATCAGTTCAATGGTGATAAAAATTAAATCAGATGTTGACATGAACAGCGCGAATCTAATCCGCAAAATTTATTGATATCGGTTGCGTCACTTCCGGTTTTGAGCGAATCAAAGCAAAAACGGTACTGAAATCTGAAGTTATAGCGTCGTTCGTCCGTCGTGAATGGTCGTATCGTGAATTTGTCTGCGCTCGAAGGAAGCCCATTCAATTCTGAACACAGGTGTAAAATTTTCTGCTCAAAATATATGACAGTTCTCGAATAAAGTAAGTTTGAAGTACAGTGGGTGTCATTTCTGATGGCTCGGCGCTGGCTTGTTTACTACAGCCTGCCTCTCGCGCTGAACAAAGGAATTTGCTTTCGGCGCGGGGTGCGCGGGGCGCGTGGCGCGGCAAGTATGGCAGACCGCGGTACTATTAAATATGAAAATATGCTTTTCCTTGTGTCAGCCTCTGAATCATAGTTTATCGATAAATCTTAAGTAGCTTGGTCAATTTTGGGTCAATATTGAAATTTTCAAAAGTTTCCGACACTGTTAGCCAAGTTCACCCATGTCCTCATGGGCATCTCGTTAACTTGGCTCGAAGCCAAGTTATGGCGATCACCCCGGTTTGTAAGTTTGTATGTTTGTTAACATTTTTTTGTTTCGCGATACAGGTCGCAATTTTTAACATTTTTCAGACTTTTTTTTTTAAATGGTTGGGACCAATGATGCGCAGAACCGAGAGGTTTTGTTTTGACCTTGACCCAAAACTAAGGTCAAGGTCATCGAATAAGTGAAAAACTAGTATCTCGAATAACTCCGTTAATAATGGTCGGATCGTTACAAAATTTACACCATCGTGTAGCTCATTCTAATTGTAAACTTTTAACATCGAATATATAGTCATCGCACCGACGGTTTTCCCAAGCGCCTAAGGTCGAAAAAACGTGGTATCGGACCAAATGGCAATATAAGTTTCCTGAATATTTTGAGCGCCTATAAAACCGTCAATACATGTCCGATGGTAATAAAATTTGGTTCACATGTTCTCCACGACATACCAAGACGTATCCTAAAATATCATGAATGTCGATGTCGTCACTTCCGGTCACGAAAGCATCAAAGTTTTCAAAAAATGACACAAGTTCAATGCTCAATACGTCCGTACTTTAGAGTTCCATTTTTAAACAGTTTAGATATTCTGAAAGTGTAATGTAATTGTAAACTTTTTCTAAATATACTTAGTTGTAAATAATGCATTGTTAAAAATATTGTAGCAGGTCGAAAATTTCTGGTAACCAAAATCTCTCAACTTATTGATTTCGCAATAAATTCACTAATTATCGTCCGATCGTAACAAAATTAACATTTTCTGAAAGCTGATACAATTGCCAAACTTTGATTGTTGACATATGCTATCAAAATATTCGTCGGTTTCAAAGCGCGTTGAGTTGAAAAAACAAATTTCACTCAGTCAATTTTCGTCAAATCTTCGATTGCTAATAAAATCGTAAATATCAGTTCTATAGTCATAAAAAAACTGCTCAGCTGTTGTCATCGACAGCACGAATCGTGTTCTCTCATGATTGAGATGAAATAATTGTTGTGGCACGAAAATTCGGAAAAAAAATTATGACCGTGAACTGGATTCGAACACCGGCCTCTGGCATGGAAGTCTAAAACTATGCCAATACGCCACGCGGCTTAATACAATATTTGACAGTTATTTTATATTTTATAAGTATTACAGGTGCCAACAACAGCTAAACACTCAACATGATTGATAAATCCATAGTAATTTTGTTTATTATTGATTGATACGGATTTTATATTGCTTAATGTTGTTTGGCTTCTGAATGAATGTTTAAGGTTGATAGTCTCACAAAGGTCGCCGCTGCTGCCAGCTCACTTTGCGTGAAGCCGGCAAGCTGCAACACGAACCAATCCAATTGACGGTCAAAATGTATGTCCCCTCAAAAATTTAGCATATCGATGCAACACACAGCAAACGCAACCATACCAGTCAATACTTCTTTATCACTCTTGGCTATCGATTGTTCCCACTGACATCATAACGATGATAACGTAATGGTGATTTGTGCCTTATGATTTTTCATTTCCCATGAATCACTTTGCAATCATAATGGTTTTCTTGATTCATGGGTGTATATATATTATGTTTTTTGTTGTAATTATTATTTTTAAAAGGCCAAGTTCACCCATGGTTTCATGGGCATCTTGTTAACTTGGCGTTATCGAAACGCCAAGTTATGGCGATCGGCCCGGTTTGTACGTTTGTGGGATGTTTGGATGTATGTTTGTTAACATTTTTTTTGTTTCGCGATACAGGTCGCAATTTTGGAAATTTTCCAATTTTTTCTTCACCCATCGCTAGGCGTCAATGATGCGCAGAACCGAGATGTTTTGTTTTGACCTTGACCCAAAACTAAGGTCAAGGTCATCGAATAAGTGAAAAACTAGTACCTCAAATAAGTCCGTTAATAATGGTCGGATTTTCAAAAACTTTACACCATCGTGTAGCTCATTCAAATTGCAAACTTTTTCTAAATACATATACGGCGATCCAACCAATGGTTTTCCCTAGCGTCTAAGGTCGAAAAAAAGTGGTATCGGTCCAAATGGCAACAAAAGTTCCATGAATATTTTGAGCGCCTATAAAACCGTCAATACATGTCCGATGGTAATAAAATTTGGTTCACATGTTCTCAGCGACATACCAAGACGTATCCTAAAATATCATGAATGTCGATGACGTCACTTCCGGTCACGAAAGCATCAAAGTTTTCAAAAAATGACACAAGTTCAATGCTCAATATGTCCATACTTTAGAGTTCCATTTTTAAACAGTTTAGATATTCTGAAAGTGTAATGTAATTGTAAACTTTTTCTAAATATACTTAGTTGTAAATAATGCATTGTTAAAAAAATTGTAGCAGGTCGAAAATTTCTGGTAACCAAAATCTCTCAACTTATTTATTTCGCAATAAATTCACTAATTATCGTCCGATCGTAACAAAATTAACATTTTCTGAAAGCTGAAACAATTGCCAAACTTTGGATTTGACATATGCTATCAAAATATTCGTCGTTTTCAAAGCGCGTTGAGTTGAAAAAACAAATTTCACACAGTCAATTTTCGTCAAATTTTCGATTGCTAATAAAATCGTAAATATCAGTTCTATAGTCATAAAAAACTGCTCAGATGTTGTCATCGACAGCATGAATTGTGTTCTATTGAAATTAGATGAAATAATTGTTGTGGCACGAAAATTCGGAAAAAAAATTATGTCCGTGTACTGGATTTGAACACCGGCCTCTGGCATGGAAGTCAAAACTTATACCGCTACGCCAATCGGCCTAACACACTGATATGTATAGTCATATATATATATATCATAAATATAACAGGTGCCAACAACAGCTAAACACTCAACATGATTGATAAATCCATAGTAATTTTGTTAATTATAGGTTGATACGGATTTTTTATTGCTTAATGTTGTTTGGCTTCTGAATGAATGTTTAAGGTTGATAGTTTCACAAAGGTCACCGCTGCTGCCAGCTCGCTTTGCGTAAAGCCGGCAAGCAGCAATACGGACCAGTCCAATGTCCGATTATTACGACATTTACGCGGCAACTATGGCACGCCGCGAAACTTATTAATATATTATTAATTTCTTTTTGCCAGCTAAATCAATGTCAATCTATCATGAACCCGGAAAACAGTTTTATGGAAGCCCACCCAATTCTAGCTGTGCACGCCGCCTGTATAAATTTATATTACCACCGTCCGCGGCTAACTCAATTCTTAACTTACCATGAAGACTATTGTTAATATCGCGAAATTGTATTCGCCTAGTAATCTTGGCCAATCGCATTCACTGCTTAATGTATACGGGCATAATAATTTGATATTAAAACACCTTAAAATTCTGAAAGTGTAATGTAATTGTAAACTTCAGACCCGTTACTAGGAATTAATGTAGGGATTATCTGAAATGAGCTAAGCAGATCTTCTAGCATACACTGCCATTCTGACCATGATTAAAGGATAAATTTGGCATATGAGCGAAAATACTGAGGCTGAGTGGGGGGTATTGTCCGATTCACCCGTCACCCTCTTGGATACGGACCTACATAACCGTTGCTAATAAAAATTGGTTGACAATACTACAATTTTTTTAATTTCTTTATTCTTCAATCGATAGGCGGCAATGATACGCAGAACCGATAAGTTTTGTTTTGACCATGACCAAAAATAAGAAAGTTGTCAACGAAAAAGTGAAAAACTAGTATCTCGAATAACTCCGCTAATAATGGTCGGATTGTTACAAATTTGACACCATTGTGTACCTCTATTGACATATGATGCCATCCAACCCACGGTTTTCCCAGGCGTCTAAGGTCGAAAAATCGAGGGATCAGTCCAAATGGCAACAATAGTTTGATGAATATTTCGAACGCGTATAAAACAACCAATAAATGTCCTATAGTACTAAAAATTGGTTTACATGTTCTCCGAGACATACTAAGACGTATCCTTAAATATTGTGGATGTCGATGATGTCACTTCCGGTCATGATAACCTTGCCTCAATCCTTGATATCACCCTAACGTATGGTGCGACTTTAAAAAGATTTATAGTTCCTTGTAGCATGATTTATTGGCCAATTGTTCATATCAATTGTCATGATAAATTGTGCATATTTCGCCCCGTAGCCCGCACTCGAAAATTTGATAACCATGATAACTTTGGTAACTTTTGGCCGATTTTGGTCAATTGTGGCCCGGTTCTGAAAATGTTGCAATTATTTGGATGCAGTTCGCCAAGTTCCCACATGGCTCCCATGGGCCTCTTGTTTTGATAGTAGATGAGCGGCCATCGTGCGGTGTCGCTGTTTGTCTTTAAATGAGCTGTTTATACTGGCTTGGCTAATTCCTTGTATCCGGCCTGGGAGGCGCGGACGGGTGGACGGGCTTTGGGGGGAAATTCCATCCGACCGTTGACGGGTGGATGGGTCTCTGGCTAACACCCTGCCCTCTGCCATCCAACCACCTCAGCCAACATTGTTTATGTTTCGGGCTCAAGGACAACAAATTCACATGTAATTAACTGAAAATAAACACAGTCTGTGTAACTCCCCTTTGTGGACGTAATAACAGATCTGAATGACATTGCTCTTACCATTTATCATTCTTATTCCTGTGACTGCGCGTTAAATTGAAGCCAAACAAAGATGGTTGATTCCGTGGTTATTAGGACTGCGCGCGCAGAGCAGTGACTGACCACAGTAGTATTTTGTGGCAGATGCGGGTTTTCGCGTCTAACTGCTTCCCGCTCTAGGTGGGGGGTCTGAGTCGCGCAGTTAATGATGGGTGAGATATTTGGTGCATTTGTTTCACTTGTATCTTAATGTACTTTTACTTTTTTGTTTCCTGTGTAGGTATATTGTTGTTTCCTATGTATATTGATGTTTGCTGTGTTTTTATATAATGTATAACTTGTGTAATATTTTTATGTCTATGTATTTATTATCATGTTAACATTTCGCATTGATAACAGCGTGGTCACGTGACCTTGTATATATAAGCTGTGGCATCTTCCGCAGCGAGGAGATGGAGGTTGCTTTGTTGTTGTTGTGATTTTGGTTCCAGCGTCCGATTTAGTTGGACTAGGGATTATTTTCACCTTAACCGTTGATAAGTTCCATTTGAGGGACTTTTTGTAATATTTGCATGTTTGAGAGCAGGGAACTGTTCTTAGCATAGCCTACCTCGTACGCGTTGTGCTTTTAAATGGAATAAATCTACTTTTGGCTCCATACAATCTGTGTATTTTTTTCGGGCGAAGCGTGTTCAAAAGTTCAAGTTTTTGATTTACCCCACTCGCTATTTAGAAACCACTCGCACGCTACAATTTCATAACGTTCATATTTATACGAAATTCATAGTATTTGTACACGGACATTTCCCAATGATATATCTTAAGTTAGCTGTATGAAGCGGGTTTTACCATACTTTCGCTATCGAGGCTCGAGGCTTACACTCAATTAGAGTTACAACTAATTGGATCTTCTCTGATGTTAAAGGCGCGTTGTGACTCGCTCCGACAGAGTCCGAAGTATTGTACGGACAGGCGATATGAACTGGGTCGAGTTAAGAGTTATGATCAATAATCATGACGCTTAACTAGACCTAGTTCATTCGGATATTCCCACAAAAACAAAAAACAAAACATTTTAATTGATGAATTTTCTTCATATAAAGGCAGGTAGATTGCTACTTATCTACAAAATCAAATTGCAACGAAGTAAAATGAATCTGATATAATAATCTCGTTTGACACGGACGAAAGTTGTTGCATTAGCATAAACCATAGATCGTGGTAGATCGTCTATTATCATCCATGCATAAACTTAATACTGGGTGGGAATGTTGAAACCTAAACCGATATGCGTGCTCATGCTTGATTAGGGCGTTCAATTCGAATTTGCTAAAACTTATGATAAGTAATTTCGAAAAAAAAATCGGAATTTTGTAGACAATGTCCTGTCTCAGACACCTAGGAAATATTGGTTCAAGTACAATCTGGAATAATTAAGATAAAACCATTTATAGAGAGTTGAGTTGAGCATAACTTTACGCTAAAATTTCCTCCGGAATCTACAGCTGACATACAAACGAGCGTTGTCGACAGATTGTATCCTCGCTCTCGAACTCCATTGAGATTCAATGTTTAAGGTGCAGTTTTACGACATAACCAATATAGTGGCTTGTGGACTGGAGCGAGACTGTTACGAAGCCAGCAGTCGAATCTTATTGAACTACCTCAAACGATAATATCTGTTGGGATATGATATTCATAAATACGAATATGGATAAGCTGAGGGATGATTTATCGCTATTGCATTATCTTTTAGCTAGACATTGACTGTGTATCTTTTATCATTTAAACCGATGACAAATATGGTAACTATTAAAAATCAATATCAATAATCTGATGACATAGGCTATAGAGTTTCTTGACAAATCAGATTGCTTTATTATTAATAGCTAAAATACAAAATCATTAGATTTAATGCTGCATTTCACTGTATGACCAAACGACTGAAAATTTCCGTAAGTCCATATTTTTTCCCGTTCATAATATCAACACATTTCATACTATGTTAAACTGCTTCTCATATTGGATAATGAATAATACTATTGACAACATATTACAATATTGAAATACACGCCCCCAACTATTTATCTACTTATACACCCAATCCTCCCTACTATACATCAATTCCATTATATTGTGCACATTGAGGTGCATGCAATTAGGCTCACAACCGTTTAATATTTGTTTCAATCATTTATTTCAAAATAAGCTGATAACAAAGCAACTGAGCAAAATCATTCAATGCAACTACTATATAATAACACAAGATATAAATCATCTATAAATGATCAATTAGTTAAATTAATACATTGAAATATTTTAATCTTACTGACAAATATTTCCCCTTTATATACAGTAAAAAAATACATCAATATGAATTAACTACCATAAAATACATGCGGCCCATATCAATATTCGAAAAATAAAAATCCTTCCCAAAAAATAATTATTCATTGGAATCAATGATAACATATTTATTATATAAGATAATTTGGTTGTGAAAATGAGGCTGGTCGTATTTCCGCTTTTCGTGATTGTGGCTGTGACTCAGGCGACCGTATCCTACCACGGGTAAGCCGATACGCCGAATCTACAACCTCCATCTTATTCTGCCCAGTGATTCATTGTCAGTTTGTCTTTTGTGTATTATGTTTATCATTTTCCCCATGTATATCTGCTCCCTTGTACGTTCCCTGTTACGATCTTTCTTAAATGTTCCCCATAGAGTATTACTCCATGTTATCACAAAGCAACTTTACTTTGGATCAAGAAAGATAATTATTTGACTGGCATTTTCCCCTTAATCATAGTCTATTTTAAGGATTGGTTGATCAAAGGTATTCTGTCCAGCGAATTCGCAGCAACGACGGCAACTATGTCATGTTACTGAAGTCACTTGAAACCCTGATAGGGACATCATGTGGTGTAATGTCCGTGTTTAACGTTGATTATAACATAACGCAACTCTTTGAAGTAATTTACGGTTTTGTGATTAAAAGATTGAATCTAATGAAAATCCAACTGTTATTCAGTATGAAGTTTAGAAGGAAGCACGTCATGTCGGAAGGTGACGTCATGATTAACGAGTGGTCCCGTCCCATCCTCGATACATGGCAGGTATTAACCGTACGTGTATGTGTGTGTGTGAGTCTGTGTGTGTGTGCGCGTGTGAGAGTGTATTTGTGTGTGTGTGTGTGTGTGTGTGTTGTGCGCGCGCGCGTGTGTGTGTGTGTGTATGTGGGTGTGAGTAATACTTTGTTTATAGTCGTACTGATAAGCCAGGACAGTTGACCGAGACATCCACTCTTTAATATGATCCATATACAAATACGTAACGTGTGCGTGTTCATGTAATATTTATCTCTGATATATCTCATGTTTTTGTGCGTCAGTAGATTTTTGTGTTGATGGTTGTATTGTCATTTACGCTAACAGGAGAGTGGCATGGAGTACAGCGTAATGATAGAAGATGTGGGGGCTGTGATTGGTCGTCAAGCTCAGCGACACAATCACAAAGAAAGCCGCAATTTCGATTATAGCAGATATCACGCATTGGATGAGGTAGGTTTTGTAAATAAAAAGGGCCACGGTTCCTTTGTGACTATCATATAACTTGACCTGTCAACGTTGCTCTTTTTAACTCAAATAAAGTATGTATGGATCGATCAAAAGGTGATTTCGCTTATGTGATTTATTCATAAATAAACAAGTGGGATTCTGTTATTTATTACGTGTGAGTTAATGTTTGTTGCAGATAAATCAATGGATCGATGATATTGCTGCGGAATACAGTAGTATGGTAGAAACTGAAGTGATAGCCTATTCTTACGAGCAACGACCGATTATTTTGATGATGGTATTCAACAATAAGTTCTATTAACTTTGTCAAATCTCGTTGAATGAGGTATATTATATATATTGTTTATAATCAAACATTACACTTTTATGAAATAATATCTCTCAAACAATTACACTTAACAATCCTGATGAAGGAACGTTATCATTATATTGTATTCCTATAGATTTCAACAGGTGGGGGCGACAAGCCGGCTATTTGGTATGGCAGTGCAATTAACTCACGCGAATGGGTCTCGCCAGCCACTACTCTGTACATCACCAATGAAGAATGAACCTTATTTTCTAAACACGCAAGCCTCCCACAAAAAAGAGTGTCATATTGGCCAAAGAGTCCTGCTGTTTGAACAAACCTAAGGAATACACGATGTTGTCCTATTATCGCTCACATTGTAACAATCGTACACTCATGAATATACATAAGCAATTCGTGGTGGAGCTTGTGATACAATGAGCAGCATTTAGTTTTCATGCCAGCTCGACCAATTTTAACGATTGATATTAGCCCAACAGACCAAGAGTCGATCGGGTACTCCCTTCTTGGTCTAACAGGACAACCCTCCGTTTATCGGTAGATTGACAAACGTGCTTAACTTATCACGTTAAAAATACTTACTGAGAAGAATTTAAAGCCACCAACAGTGAGAGTATTGACTGAATTTAATTCATGTGGGTTATTTTATTACCATTATCCGGGAGAACACTTGATATTCGATAATTTTCTAACTTTTCGGCGAAATTCCACTCCGAATTCTGGTGGGAAGAATTCCCTAGAACTTCCTGCAATTCGTTGTCGTTAACGACCGGGTGGAATTTGCTGAGTTGTAATCGTACCATTATTGTCATCATCTGTCTGATTATACTTTTCACAGGTGAGTCAATTTATACTAGATGCATACCTTACAACTTTCCCACCCAGTTGCCCTTTCCTCTCCTTTATTCAGCTGCATAATAAGTCTGTTTCGAACCAAAGAGCGATAATACAGATGGAAAATGCTGGCGAGGACATAAGCTAAAATTTTATGATCTTGTTTCTTTTCAATTTGGGTAAATATTTGCCAATTTTGGGGTTTTGTACATTCCTTATCGTCAGATAGAAGAGTATTGGTATTTATTTATTAATAATAACGCAATTTGATTTCAAATATTGATGGTTATAGTATTATTTATAGTTTGTGTGCTCAAAGTACCCTGGCATTTTTACTCCACGATAACTGCGTCAGGATAGTACGTCAGGATGTTCGATACGACGGGTACGATTTTCTACATTAATTTATGAATTTGTTTATTTTACAGTAACACATGTCGCGCTGTGCCAACTGTGGTGAAGACTGGCTGGAGGGGAGCCATCACAAATATAGGGTGCTCACTGTTGCCTCCCCATATACTGCACGGAAAGCCTTCCCTGGTATGAGCAGCCCAACCAAGCAGAAGATTTGCGGCTTTTGTCGCAATGACTTGACCCTCCGTACCGTCTTCAAGCGTTCCACAAGAAAGAGGACATGGCCCACGCACACCCCTAAGCGGCCCAAGAGGTTGGTCCCAGACAGCACCCCAACAAAGGCACCACCTTCCAAGCGCTCATCATCAGGAGCCAGTGCTGAGCCATCAGACCATTCCGAAGCTCCAACAGCTACACCAACACCAACGTTGATAGCTGGCAAAAGATACATAGGCACGTCAATAATTGCTAGCTGGTGATACAGTTGGATCTCAATACTTATTCAATATCAGAACTATCACAGAATTAAACAATCATATAAAACTTATGGCTACATATGGGCAGCGGCATACCTTCCAATGTTTCAGGTGGGGTCGTTGTAGCGTCCATGATTGCAGTGCATGACAGGCCTGTGGCCGCCCACCGTTCGGCCTGATCCTGAATCAAGCTCCGCAGCGGCATGACAACAAGGCTAACATGCCTTTGGCGACCAGGTTTCATCTGCATGACAAATGACAAGTGCTATATTGATGTAGTTCATAGATGTTCCCTTAGGCAGAGCTTACATAGCAACTATCTCACTTTTCTTGCTGGATATAGCGAAGATCCACAATATTTACTACGAATATTAGCTACAGAAAATCGATCGTTTTTGTGTCATAAAGCAGTATAATGTACCTTGTCAAGTACGAGCGGAGCTAAAGCAAAAACGTCGCTCTTCCCGTAGCCGGTTGGCAGACTGACGAAAAGATTCCTGCCGTTGCAAATGTGAAGGAGGCAACGGATCTGCTCTTCGCGAAAGCTGTACGTCAGCGAAAGGTCCTCCCGTACACTCTGCAACGCAGCGCCGAATTCCATGGCAAAAAGTTGAGTCAGCTAAGTAGAGTAGCTAAAGAAGAGTCGCTCGCTAGTGTCTTCAATGGTCGGATCGACGGATGAATGTGAATTTGCTAATCCGCGCGTAATTATGTCTGTCATGCGTGTCACTTATGGAAGGAGAAAAAAGTTTCTTAAAAAGTGATGCGCGTTGGCGGGAAACACCCTTGACGCGCTGCGCGTATTTTTCGCGCCCAGTGCGCCCGCGTCTGCGCCGCAACGAGTTGGTTTCGAAGTAATTTGTGCGCACATTAGCGACGAATTATTCCATTGAGTTTAGACCAAAGTCACACCTCATGTACCTCACAATCCAACTTCAAATATAAATGACCTAAGGTTCAGAAAGAAAATATACTTCCACTTGGTCTCTGGCCTGCGCTACGCAAGATCAAGATGAAATCTAAAGGATTTGTCTATGATTTTTTTAAATATTTGTTCATAGTACATATATCACTGCACCATATTACCCAGTTTTGTTCAAAACTCATCGGTCAATTTTTTTTATGGAGGTTTGGATATTGTAATACACCACACCCAGGGAATACAACCAAAAACCCGCTGTGGCTTCCCATCGACTACACGGACCTATGATTTGTTAATTTTCTGTTCATAGTACATATATCACTTGGATAATATCACTGCACTATACTACCAAGTTTTGTTCAAAACTCAGTGGTCAAATTTTTTTATGGAGGTTTGACGTCATTCTGGAGAAAAAAATACAATAAATTCATAAATGGCTTGATATTTTTTTTGTAAAGCAGATATTGTTCTGTCTGTATGTCAAATATGGTGTAATTCGCTGCATGAACTTTTCTGTAGAACCAAAATATTATCAAAAACGCATAATTCCCATTGGCTTAACATGTAGATCTTAAATCCGCCTTACTCAGAAATTTACACCAGTGACCCATACCTTTTTTCATTTTATATTTCGTAAGCTTTATATACGAGTTTACTCTCTGCAAAAAATCGTGAAAATCTATGGACGAATCAAGAACTGTCGCAATTGTCTTTAAATAGGGTTCACGTGGCGCGGAATTACGGTCGGTCTTGCCTATGTTCTAACCGGCTTATGTTGTGCAATCTCGCCGCCATATTGGAATAAAGTCGGAAAAGTGAATCGCCTCGCACATTTTAGGCAATTATTCATATTAACAAGTTGTCACGATCCCTGAGAATCAAACTCGATGCATAATACTGATTGCTTTTTAAACTGACTTGTTAAATATAGTTGACATCGTGAAGGTAAGGTTTTATCATACAATGTTCTACCTAGGTAATGCGCACGTCGAGAACCAAGAGGGAGCGCAAGCTCCTTTTGGTTCATAAGAGCTAATTGATATATTTAACTGTGCCAAAAGTGAGCAGCCGATAAAATTATATACGATGATAATAATGTTTAGAAATGCAATTATTATTATTATGTTATATCTGAAAACATCATTGGTTTGGCATTAAAATGCACCTGAAATATTGATAAGTAGTTAACTGTTGTTCATCTAATATTTGATTCCTTGTATGCAGCTGTTGCGGCTTTATGGTGTAGACTCTGACGTCACAGCGATCCTGGACGCTGTAGATATCTACTTTGTTTCAATATTCAATGTTGACGGATATGAATATACATGGACAACTGTAAGTTACCTCGTGAATCTTCTGTTAAAAATGACGAAAAATTCAACGAGTCATCTTCAAAAATAGCAGCATAGTTCCACTTAAAAACTGATCCCGAGAAAATGATTACTGATACAATTGATCAAGGATTGATCACAAATATAGTCAAGAGGTATAATATAGAATACCTAAGTACAGCTTGGAACAACGTAAAAATTGAAGATAACTGGTGATCCTTGTCGCAACAGGACAGTGTGTCCCTGTACACTCCATGTGTATTATTATCTTGATACACGGCATCCAAACGAAACCACACCGCAGGCAGCTAGTCAGATATGTATATATATGATTGATAATCCATTTTTATTGAATCAAGATATGTCCAACAGGAAAATTTCAATGGTACACCAGTATAAAGATTACTGGAAAGGAAAGCCCCATTGCAAAATTGTTCATTGTATAGATTTCATGGGGATTCCATTGATAGCTAACGAAACACACATCACTTTAACTCTATATAAGCATCGCCACGTAAAACGCCCAATTAGTAATAACTGTGGCCTGTGGAGATCAACACAGACATTAAGAATACTGAAAATAGCACAAAGGGCCCTATATATAAAACGCTTCCCCATTGCACAGTGAAGATAAACTTCATCACAGCGCTAATTCATGGCGAGTCTGTTAATGAGATCGGTATACAGACATTGCACATGGCACCTGGAAAAGCCCAATACTGTTCATCCCAGTTGACTTTGACAGGTGACCAGCCCGTGGAGCTGTCGGCCAGTAGCTGGGACACACTGGCCTTATAGACCCTGTGCTCAGCATTTCCTCCCACCAGTAGCACCTGTTGCTTGTCTGTACTGAGTGTCAGCACGCACCATACATCTGGGGGGCTGAAGTGTCTGAGCTTCCTTACACCTGTATATACCTCATCATACAGATCCCTGATTGGACACATAAACACGTTGGTGCCGACAGCCAATATGACATGCTCATCAGTGCTAGCTACTCCGCTCACGTCATGTCCATCATCTACACATACGTCAGGAAGCTGCATGACATGAGTGGTCTTCATCGTGTCGGCTGAAAACACCTGCACTAACATGCAACCAGACTCATCATAGGCCCCCAATACGACCAAGTCGTCATTGCTGAGACTGCAGCAACACGTGTTCCTACAGCCCTCACCACGTAGTGTCCCTGGTGCCCTGACCAGCTGGCCGGGCTCCACCACTTCCTCCACCTCATTCACTAATCTGTAGCTCTCTGGATCGTAACCACCCAACACCAGCATCTTCACGTTAATTGCTACCATACAGTGGCGATATCTGCCTCGTTGCAGCGAGTTCATCTTTTTCCACGACTTCTTTAGTACATCACAGCAATACACCTCATCATAGTACGCCCCAAGTCCAGACACATACAGGTCAGTGCCATCGGAACAACAGGCAGCATCGCCGAGTTGACGTCCATTATAAGGCGGACTGATAACTGCTACTGACCTATCAAACGAGGCCAGGTAAACAGTTATGTGTTCTGCATTATACCACATCACTGCTGTGCAAGGCACCGTGATGTGCTTGCAGGCTTCAGGGACAGGGTGTGATAAGGGTCTGTCCAGGGCAGTACGGATAATGGACTGGCTTCTCGGGTCGTCCCTAACAGCAGGGTCATTCAAAAGATGCCGTAAAAATCCCCTCGCCATCTTCTTCAGTGGTAGAGCTCCTAGTAACTCACTGAAGCGCTGACTTCTTGTGCCAACATCATAACGTAACCAGGTCATGGCCCCTTCTAGCCGCTCATCTTCGTCGCTTATGTAAAGTTCTGAATGAGTTAGATACTCCACTAAGCTACTGTAGGGGAGCATGACAAACTCTGGTTGGTCGCGCAGAATTCCAAATTCACGTAGGGCTAGTTCCTGATATTTATCCACCAGCTGTAAGTCTCCTAAAGAGAGCGCCTTGCTCCATGCAGACAGACAGTTACTTGTGTCAGGTTCCGTGTGTATCAAATGCGCTCGGTCACACTGAAGAGCTAACTCAGGAACTCCTAGCTGATGTGCTAGCTCCCCTAAAGCTTCAGCTTTCTCAATCAGGACATCGTCCAGTTGCCCACTGTACAGGAATCTCAGAAGCAGATTGAGCAGCTCTAGGTCAGCTTCCACATCTAGATCATTAACTGTATCTCCTTCATCATATGCACTGAGAAGAGCTCTCTTAAAGAACGCTGAGTTGGCAGTAATAACAGCTCTATGCACTTTGACTGATTGACTTCCACAGGTTAACGTGAAATCGTGGAAGGCTTTAGACTCCCAGAGTTCTGTAAAGCCAGCAGTGAACTTAGTTATATCTGTAACTCTTGAGGAAAATACCAGGGCAGGTCTCGATACATAGATACCTTCTTCAGAGGACGCCATTTCATCAGTTATTTCTAACCTAAACCGTCAAAAATCCCACAGTGGAGTGACATGAAAACATATGTTATTAACATCATTCAATAGCTGCAGCATAAACTGTCAATGAATTTGTCAATGAGATTTTTTCAAGATGCCTGATATGCGAATGATATATTTGGACTGATATTGTTCATCAAAATTCAGATCCTTACAACTGGCTACATATGTTTGAGAATTGTGTCGTATTTTCAAAATCAATTTTGCCAATGACTGTCAAATAAAACACACTGTGTTTTTCATTTAATTGCTTACATAGACAATGTTATCCTTTCAACAGTGTCAATTGAACTCGTGGTGAACTTTGCTATGCAATTATTACAAGTATTAAACATACCATGAAAACTGGGGCCTGTTTCAAAATAGAATTTCGACATATTCTATGTATAAGACAGCTACACTTGTTCTTTGTATTGGTTAAATCTATTTCTTAAGCAAAATGAACCGCTTGCGTTTAACTCCTCTTCGAACTTTAGGATAATACCTCGACTGTGCTACCTCCAACACAAACCCATTACTCTTTGCACTAGGTATATTAAGTTATGCAAAAAGCAGGGGTAACCACACATTGTTTATGCATCAACACTTGAAATATAAGAGAGGCGGCGTATACTTATTCATATAATTTATTAGCCGTGCACGACGTTTATTAACGTCGTGCGATGATCGTAACCAAATGCGGCGCGACAATACATGAATTCCAATAATACACGATTATTACAGACACGTACATATGAAGAATAATTTTTCACATAATTGAATGTATATTAACAAGTTGAGTTAGTTTACGTGTGAGATTTCGTCAAAGGCGATTTAATCCAGCCACACAAATTCTGAAAAGTTCATGTTTATTTTGAACGACAAGATCGGTTTCTGCGCGCATGCGCAGACAAGGTTCTTCGCAAGCGAACTTTTTCTTTCTGAATTTTATTATTTAAGTATATGTGTCATTTTGTCAATGATTATCTTTTGGAAATATCTACTTTGAAGGGCAATATGTATTCAACGATATCACATTGACATTTAAAAAAAGATAACACTTATTGATTCCCGCAGTCTGGAGGGGGCACTTGGCCTTGTCCTGCGTAGGGGTGTGCCCCGGTATCTCAAAAACCTGTACCCGTCATACAAGGTAAAAATGGCAAGAGCATACCCCATCCTACAATTATGAGGTCAACAAAACCCGTCGGGAGGCCGAAAAAAACCTACCCCGACACATGTATTCTACCTCTTTATACTTAAGTGCCCCCTCCCCCGGGACCTGCAGCCACATGGCGAGTGAAAATGAAACTGCGTAATGTGACGTCATATCTCCAAAACTGGGGCTGCCGTGAACGAAAGTTGTGATTCTAAAAGTTCATTTGACAATTGCTAAATAATCACGAGACAGTGGATAACCAAAATAGTCCGGTTTAGCGGATATTCATCTTATTTGTCGACATATATATTTACGTAAGTACACAACATTGATGAGAAGCTATATGCACGCGAAATACAAAAATTGCCACACGACCCACATATCCTCAATCACGACGGTATATATTTATATTACCGTCGTGCGCGGCTAATAATTTATGTCAGTTCACGCCCATTTGTGCTAGTCTGCTTTCGTTTCGGTAAATCTGTTTACGTTTCGGGGTCACCAACAGATATGTATAATATTCACTGTAATGAAGTTGAATACAGTTCTGGAAAACATTACTCTTACCATTTATTTCTCAAAAAAGTCCAATTCCCTTGAGGAAAATATGAGCTCGTCAAAGAGTGGTTATTTCGTGGTTATTGGAATGCGCGCGCAGTGAAGATACGCGCCTAAGCAGGCTCTGTTGGTGAATTGTATTTCATAATGTTCATCTGATCATATGAACAACATAATCATAGCGTTCTTTAGTTTAATTATAGACATTTTATTCGAAGAGAATATTACGCCGCACTAAGATTATACTTGGCCTTTAGCAATACGCAATGGTGGTTAATCCACCATGCAATGTAGAGGCGAATGATGAAGACCATTATATCGCCATATATAAATATAGATATCGATTCAACATTATATCCAACTCTTCCTCGCCTACTCTACGTCCTCTATACCACCACCTCTACACCACCTCCTCTATCCATCATCCTCTGCTCCACCTCCTATACCACACCTCCTCTACTCCACTCCCTCTACACCACCTCCTCTACCCTACATCCTCTACCCAACATCCTCTACACCACCTCCTCTACACCACCTCCTCTACACCACCTCCTCTACACCCCCTCCTCTACCCAACATCCTCTACACCACCTCCTCTACCCAACATCCTCTACACCACCTCCTCTACACCACCTCCTCTACACCACTTCCTCTACTCCATCTCCTCTGTCCCACCTCCTCTACACCACCTCCTCTACACCACCTCCTCTTGACCACTTCCTCTACACCACCTCCTCTACTCCACCTCCTCTACACCACCACCTCCTCTACACCACCTCCTACACCACCTCCTCTACTACCACCACCTCCTCTACACCACTTCCTCTACACCACCTCCTCTACACCACCTCCTCTACACCACCTCCTCTACACCACCTCCTCTAAACCCACCTCCTCTACACCACCTCCTCTACACCACCTCCTCTAGACCATTTCCTCTACACCACCTCCTCACCCTCCTCTACCTCCTCACCTCCTCTACACCACCTCCTCTACACCACTTCCTCTACACCACCTCCTCTACTCCACCACTCCTCTACACCACCACCTCCTCTACACCACACCTCTCCTCTACACCACCTCCTCTACCACTACCACCTCCTCTACTACCACCTCCTCTACACCACCTCCCTCTACACCTCCCCTCTCCTCTACACCACCTCCTCTACACACCACTCCTCTACACCACCTCCTCTACACCACCTCCTCTACACACCACCTCCTCTACACCACCTCCTCTACAACCCACTCCTCTACACCCTCCTCTACACCACACCTCCTCCCTCTACACCACCTCCTCTACACCCTCCTCTACACCACCTCCTCTACACCACCTCCTCTACACCACCATCTCCTCTACACCACCTCCTCTACACCACCTCCTCTACACCACCTCCTCTACACCACCTCCTCTACACCATCTCCTCTACACCACCTCCTCTACACCACCTCCTCTACACCACCTCCTCTGCTCCATCTCCTCTACACCACCTCCTCTACACCACCTCCTCTACACCACCTCCTCTCTCACCACCCTCCTCACCCACTCCTCCTCTACACCACCTCCTCTCCTCACACCACCTCCTCTCTACACCACCTCCTCTGCTCCATCTCCTCTACACCACCTCCTCTACACCACCTCCTCTACACCACCTCCTCTACACCACATCATCTACACGACCTCCTCTACACCACATCCTCTACACCACCTCCTCACATCCCACTCCTCTACACCACCTCCTCTACACACCTCTACACCATCCTCCTCTACACCACCTCCTCTGCCACACCTCCTCATCCCTCCTCTACACCACATCTCCTCTACACCACCTCCTCTACACCACCCTCTGCTCTCCACCCACCTCCTCTACACCACCTCCTCTACACCACCTCCTCTGCTCCCTCCTCTACACCACCTCCTCTACACCACCTCCTCTACACCACATCATCTACACGACCTCCTCTACACCACATCCTCTACACCACCTCCTCAATCCCACTTTCTCTACACCATCTCCTCTACACCACCTCCTCTACACCACCTCCTCTACTCCACCTCCTCTACTTGTGATTTCCGAGCTTAACAAACTTCATAAAGGAAATCCTTCAAGTTTTCTATTCCATTTTGGTCTCAACAACCTCTCTTTGCCGCTTGTAAAATTGAGATCAGACGAGCCGGATCTAAGTGGCTTATACGGATGTACTTCAATTACTGACCGCTTTTGTATCACACCTGATAGATCAAATGATTTTACAAGAGTAAAGCCTCTTATTCAAATTTACCCTGAGAGATGACCATCCAATGATGTAGTTGTTTGGTAGTTTAAATTTATCAGACTGGTAGACGCTGCGCTCGGCAGCGCCCCTAGCTGGAGCACCTAATGCTTGTCTGTAGTCAGGATTAGCATGCACCCGACATCCGGGAGACGGAAGAGACTCAGCTTCCGGATGCTCGTGTATAACCCATCATACCGATCTCTGATTGGAAACCGAAAAACATCTGAAATATATATAAGATGTTTATCTGTGGATACTACTACTTTCTCAGCACATGTACCTGTTTGCAGCTAGCTGTATACAACGATTGTCAGTCAACCACACCTGCGATAACATGTGCCCAGCCTCACATGACCCTAATATCATTCGGTCTTCATCACTGATACTAGAGTCACAGGTGATGTCACAACCTCTTCCACACAGCATCCCTGCAACACCTTTTTTCGATAAATACCCGCTTAGTTCACAACCACCTAGTCAAGGTCCCCTAGCCTGAGGGCTGCGGGCGCTGTTTACATGTTACTGATATTCAATAGTCTTGCCTTCAGGGCGAGAAGCGTAGCGGAACCCCTGGAGTCTGGGACGCAGACTAACAACCACCCAACACCAGCACTTACCTTTACTCGCTACCATACAGTGGTTAAGTCTGATTCATCTTATCCTGCATCTCAAGCAATAGACTTTAACACAAACCATACCCAGGCTGGATACAAACAGGGTTGTGCCATCGGAACAGCAAGCAGCCTCGCCCAGGTGAGGTTCGGCCCTCTGGCGGACTGACGAATGTTACTGCTTGTCATTTGAGGATGGGTTAATTGATATATGTTGGTCTTGCGGCCACATCACAGCAGAACAAACCATCATTTCATGTCAAAGCGAGGTATTTGTCAAAAGAGCCAAGCTCGACAGAACATGGTATGGTCGCGCGTCATACATCAGAAAGTCTCGAAATAATACCAGATGAAAAAATCGACCAAATAAAAGTGCAGCAAAATATGGAATATGGAGTTTTCTCAACCAAAAAAGAATCTGTGAAAATAAATTAATGTAAAAAACACGATGTGTATCAACCCAATGAAGATATCAATGGTTTTATTTATTCACACAAAATTTGAATTGTTTTATACGGGAATCGCCAAGCTACTGCAACAGAATTCTTCGTCATGTCTGATCGAATCAAAGCGGAACCAATAGCATCCAACCACGAGAGGGCGTTGGTCACCAAAAGCAATTTCATAGTTGTCTTCCAAGTTGGGGTTCATTCTAATTTCCAAGCGCTCTTCATCATCGTCACAAAGTATTCATCATCGTCAATAGAGGAACTGACTCCGATGTAATAATTGGTGAAGTCTTCCCTTGACACCTGCAAGAGCAACAAGGGTTCATATCAGTACTCCTGAGTGCAACGGGTGCAGCTTGTGAGGTGAGCGATATGAGTCGAGCATACCATGTCCGCCGATATATGGAGATCAATTGTTTGTATGATATTGGGCGATTGGAAAGTCGAGTTATTGAAATGCATCAATTCTTACATAACACATCACCTTAACACATGAATATGTCATTAACAGTATTCTAGAATTACATTTAGCATGTTAAAAATATTGAAACTCACCGCAACTTTTATCCATATGCACATATTGTTATGATATGCAATGGTATTCAATCATATACCTTTACATAAATATTATAATATTTACTAGATATGTGTATCCGTCATTCATGTCGGGGTCATCAGTCATAAGGTCTGCGAGACCTTCAAGGTCATATGTCTGATTATGTGATTAATTAACACCATTATTTTGATCATAATAATTTTTTGAAAAGTATGTTTAAACATGGAGAATTCCACGCATGAACTTATAATCCAATAACAATGCCAGATCGTGATCTTACGGTTCCGTCTTGATCCCCACCAAACTGCTGCAGCCAGTTCTGGAAAACCTCTTCCTCTGTCCACTCGCCGGTCTGGAACTTTGGGTGGTACTCAGCGCTGTAGACCCCTCGCAGGTCGTCCACTGTAACTTCGCCGGTCCCAGACGCGTCAAACTTGTCGAAAGCTTGGTTGATCAGAGCGAGTCTATCGTCTGACAATGGGGGCTGCACGCCAAGGAAACACAGACAAGTTATTTGTGTAGAGTGTAGTTGACCATCCATCTCTCACCCCCACCACCTCTCTTAGCCATCCATCTCCCCCCCCCCACCTCTCTTGGCCATCCATCTCCCCCCTCCTCTCTTGACCATCCATCTCCCTCCCCCGCCTCTCTTGACCATCCATCTCCCCCACCTCTCTTGACCATCCATCTCCTCCCCCACCTCTCTTGACCATCCATCTCCTCCCCCACCTCTCTTGACCATCCATCTCCTCCTCCACCTCTTCTATCTTTACGCTGTCAATATATCATATGATTCGTTGAGACCTTACCTTCCACGATAAAAGCTGTGTGATACAGGGTTATTCCATCAAATCCCCGCCCCCATATTCACATCTCATCTCCCTCCGTTCCCTATTCCACTTCCTCTACCCCACCCTCTCCATCCAAACTCCTCCCTCCTATCTACCCTACCCCATCCTCTTCATCCAAACTCCTCCCTCATATCTACCCTACCCCACCCTCTCCATCCAAACTCCTCCCTCCTATCTACCCTACCCCACCCTCTCCATCCAAACTCCTCCCTCCTATCTACCCTACCCTATCCTCTTCATCCAAACGCCTCCCTCTTATCTACCATACCCCACCCTCTCCATCCAAACTCCTCCCTCCTATCTACCCTACCCCATCCTCTTCATCCAAACGCCTCCCTCTTATCTACCCTACCCCATGCTCTCCATCCAAACTCCTCCCTCCTATCTACCCTACCCCATCTTCTCCATCCAACTCCTACCTCCTATATCTACCCTACCCCATCCTCTCCATCCAAACTCCTATCTACCCTACCCCATCCCATCCCATCTACCCCATTCCTCTATCCTCTATCCAATTGTTGCTGCCTTGCCTCATAGATGATAGATGGATGTGCAGTTTCAAAGTTTGGGAAATTGAACCTACCCGTAGGGCAATAAGGAACTCGTCAAAGTTAATGACTCCATTCCCTTCCAAGTCCATTTCTGTGAAGCATTCCTTCTGGTCCGCAGAATCCATATCTATTCCATATTCTTGGATAGCGTCCTTGAACTCATAGAAGTCTAACCTCTTATCTCCATTCTGATCAAGACGACGAAAAACCCTGCAGGCAAATGGAGGCTGGGTTTGGATATTCATTTATAGCGTTATGACCACCGCAGTGTGACAAAAGCGACTGTTGGAATAGTTAAAGATTTATTGCAAGTTATGCTGAAAGTCAGATACTAATGCTTACATATCAGTGCTAAATCTGTGCAACATTATAATCATTCATAATCAAAATGGCATTTGGGATAACTCACACAGCGATTGTTTTGATTCCACAGACGCCGCGTCCCATTACGCGTGCGCGGAGACGCTCTAACGGCGTCCCATTCTCTAGCAGGTCGTCATATTTATGCTTCAGCGCTTCTTCTTGTTCTTCCGTTGCAGACATGGTTCTTCAGGTGTGATTGTGTACAGGTGCTAATTGGATCGTAATGCGGCAGGTGCACGGTGCTTGTGCAATGGTATTAGACCAGGGCGACTTTGCTATGGTGACGTACTGGAAAGGTAGAGGGGGTATTATTGGTTTGAATCTGTCTGTACGTGTGGTTGTATGTATGTTATGTTAGTTACCATGGACATATGGTTAATTTTGGGTGCGAAAACTAATTATATTGAGTATTTTGATGCATGAAAGATTATTCATTATGGCCTATAGCGTTATGCACCATGAGGATGCATTATTCTGAGATTCGGAGCAATTCATATAATGTTTCCGAATGCAATCTATTCACGGGATTTGAAAAGCCAAATCATTCATAATTTATTGATATCGGCTCTTCGGAAACAGCTCCCGAGCTTTTTTAAACAAATTTATACAAACGAGCACGTCGGGGTTGAGAAACAACGCATGCGCAGCTCCATCATTTTCTGGTACTATCGCTCAAACTGCGCCAGTTTTCTGCTTTGTATATCCAGTAGCATCTACCGCGAGCCTTACTTGGTTCATTTTCAACGTCCCATAAAAATGACCAATCGAAAAATAGCCGAGGTCACCGTTTGAACTAAATTCTATGGTTATCATTTTCCAACGTAGCAAGGAATTGGTAGATGATTTATTTTTTTCGAAACAGAATGTCGATATGTTTTAAGATATTCATCTTAAAAATAAAGCCATCTAAATAACGTCACCATTCCCCGCCAGCTCAGTTAACTGAATGACCGACGTCTGATCTATTTGGTTTATACTTGTTGAAGAATTTCGTTCGATTCACATGGCTTCGTATTCGCATGTCTTGCGGTATTATCAAGTTAGACCCCCAATGAAGCAAAGGTTGTGTTTGGTATGAGATAAGCCGTACAGTAATAACCGGAAGAGGTTCCGTCGCGTGGGTGTCAAACCACGCATACACACACACCTGCGCACTCGAGTCTTGTCTTCTCTTATCAGATTTAGTGACGATGGTCATTGGTGCCAATGCCGAGAATAATTATTCTACAGGAAGTGTGCATTGCTCAGTAGACCGAGTATTGCGATCTCCTGCGCATCGGCTTCTGCGCAGGCTTAGCATCGCGTCAAACATGTCTGCCATGGAGAGTGCGAGTATTGGTGTGCCGGACAACTTTCTGTTGTACTTACGTTGTTTTACTATTAAGTAGTTCGAATGACTCAATTTCAGTTCTTTTTGTTTACTCGTGCCTGGTACAGCCTCAAGAAGTCGTTCCCGCGTTTCCGGCTTAGAGCTGGCAAAACAGCTAATGGCTCTGTTTGCATTCGCCGTCCTATAAATGATGGATATTTTAGAGGATTTGGCGGTATGTTGTGATCGGCGCGGTGGGAATAGGTTGAGGCTTAATACGTAATAACCGCAATGGAATTGACGGAACTATTTACTTGTATTGGAAAATAAAAACCCCAACTTATTGCAATGAACGGAAATGTCGCCATTACTCGTGTTGCATACGATGTCTCGAGAGGCGCAGATGTTTACTCTCAACGAAAACTGTCATTAGACGGCCGGCAAGCGTAGCGGACGTGAGTTGATCGTATGCCGCGTAGTTTGGAAGACCTAATCAGAATTGTGGTCGCCATTACAACAGCCCTAGAATTTCTCCATGGTAACAAGAATAAAAAACCTCGTCTGTTAGCAGAGTGATATTACAAGATGGCGCTTGTGTGGTTTCCGAGCGATGACCCATATATGTTACACGAAGCTACTTCAAGCTAGCAGGCTGATCACATACTGGACCTATGGAGAAAAGGTTACTTGGTGCGGGATTGGGATAGTAGTTTTCGCTGATACGTCTGCTCTGCTAAAATTGATCACATAACTATGGAGAAAAAAGGTTACTTTTGATCACTGCTAATAACAATTGGACACATATGGATGGAAAAAAGGTTACTTGGTGTGGGACTGAGAGAGTAGTTTTCGCTGTTACGTCTGCTAAATGCTAACAATTTGATCACATACTGGACCTATGGAGAAAAAAGGTTACTTGGTGTGGGATTGAGAGAGTAGTTTTCGCTGTTACGCCTGCTAAATGCTAACAATTTGATCACATACTGGACCTATGGAGAAAAGGTTACTTGGTGTGGGATTGGGAGAGTAGTTTTCGCTGTTACGCCTGCTGAATGCTAACAATTTGATCACATACTGGACCTATGGAGAAAAGGTTACTTGGTGTGGGAATGACAGAGTAGTTTTCGCTGTTACGCCTGCTGAATGCTAACAATTTGATCACAAACTGGACCTATGGAGAAAAGGTTACTTGGTGTGGGATTGAGAGAGTTGTTTTCGCTGTTACGCCTGCTGAATGCTAACAGGCGGAAAAAGGTAATCATCTCGACCAGGCAATCGTTAACCGATTTCAGTTTTTATACAGCCAGTTTTGTATAAATACTTTGCCATTCGGGAAAAATGGCTTACTTTTGTCAAAGGTTCTATAGAGATTTATGATTAGTCGATGATGGAGATAAACAATTAGTACATGTTAACATTCTTTACAAAAAATTGTACTATTTATATTTTGGTATTAATATGCAGGATAATTAAGATGACAATTGATACTTGTTAACACTGAGGACAATAGTGATAAATTATTCATACTTGACTATAGAGGTAGCAAATAATTGTTAGCATAGAGGTAAGTAAAGATAAACATTTAGCATTTGTTAACATCTAGGTTAAGATAAACAACGGATAATAATGATCTTAAGAGTGAGAAACTGTACTATAGTTTATTGGCCAAATATGAAACGATGGTTCATTTCCAGTCCTTCGGAACATCACCTTCGATAACGGACATAGATGGGGTGAGTGATTTAGTCAACAACAACAATCCGTCTCCCTTATTTATAAACACTGGTACAAAGTTAGCATTGAACCAATTTCTTGTCACTCAGTCCTTCCCAATATATAAATAATGCTCGTTTTCTTGTTTCGGTCATGTTTCTGTATATTTTGACGGAAAATACGCGATTGTAGGCGAATAAAGAGTAATTAGTGAGATCGGACTCGTTTGAGTTCCATTTAAATTAGACGAACACATCATATAATAGACATGGACCGACCAAGGGGATTTATTACGTAACTAATTATGCATTGCATAATTGATTATGACAAAACTTTAATCATAACATTACACAATCAATTACGTAACACTAACTAATATTTACTCATACTTAATGACATAACATGATATTAATAATTTTGAATTACGAAATGACAATAAGTAATGAGAAATCCCCCGGAAAGGGTAATATTACGATAAACAACACATTGATAGCATCAATTTGTAAAAGTTAAAAGGTGTGTTGATCAGAAAAGGGTGGGCATGCATGGGTGGGAAATTTCGTAGTTGCTATTGCTGCTGCCGCTGCTGCTGTTGCGTCCAGGGCTGCCGTCTTGGAGAGGAAGATAAGCAGGAACCAAACTTCATGACTCTTATACCTGTCCGCGGAGGTGCCGTGCCAAAATGGGACCAGTCATTCCCCCCAGATGCGACAGGGAGGATTTCAGTTTGCCTACCCCTCTAGCCCAAGTTGGTTAACCATTCACCCCCAAGAGAATTGCCTAATTGCGGTCCACAGGGACATTATTAAGGTTGCCCGGTTCCTAACGTCGTTGAGTGTGGGAACGGCGTGAGAATCCCAGTGCGATCTTGTATGGCACAAATGACAGAGGTACGGTTTGCCGGACGATGTGTGGGGATTCAAAACAGGTGCATAGGGGTGGCATGTTATCTTCCCATTTAACTCGATTTCATAATAATGAAATACCATATTAATGATGTGTGTGTAACATGAGATGATTCGAGCCATCTAGTTGTCGCGTAGCATCAGGTTGTCAGGGACACGTGCACTTACCCACGTTCATCATGACCTTCAGCGACTAATTCGAAAACTGTCTCGCTCCGAGGATCCAGACAGGGAAAAATCGGTTACCAGTTCACTGGGCGCCTGTTGTAAGCGATGCCTTCCTGCTTCGAGCTGCCCTTAAGTGACAGATAAATGATGATCTAACAGTCGTTTATAATCTGACTACATGACAAAACCTGTCAGTCTGCGAGGAACTTTGCTTCTGTTGTCGTGTTCACCGCATGTGAACTTGAGTCACACACAGGTGGGTCTTAACTAGAGGTAGCAAATTCCGCTCTCACGTCGCGGGTCGACATCGGTCATCGGGTCATCATGATTTGCACAGCCGAAAAATAATGCTTCCTATTCGCCCACCATCGAAATACCGAGTGACCAAGAACTTGACCTAACCTTTATGCACGAAGCAGGTGCGCGCCGAGCACGCGATCCCTGCAGGGTAGCCCAACAGTCTAACAGGCGGATCGAGTACTACCTTGTTGAGCGCAAGCTCCACTTGGTTCAAAAGAGCTATTGCAGGGCGTCTTGTTGTATGTGTTAGTGACTATAGCACTCTCCGACCAGGGTTACGAGCGCGCGCGCGTGAATTGACTGGTATCTGAGGTAACTGTGTTCGGCAGTTCTCCTTCATATACTGACGAACACCATTTGGTCAATGATTCATCGCTCCATCAAATAAAAACCTCAGTTAAGCCGTTGGTTATATCAATTACACTCGGACTCACCACCAACATGCGGACAGCCACGGATATAATTGTATAGATATACACTGAAAAAAAAAATCCAGAGGCGTGGGGTGATGTATGGGTCAAAGTTCAAGCGGTCACTGTCCGCTACCAAACAATACAACGCTGCATGTAGCCCGATGATAAATAGCTGACATAGGTAACCAGGGTACCATGAACTCGATTGGACAGTATGATAGGCCGGGTTTACATAACACAGTGGGAGTGTTGTCGCCTACAATAATTATTCGGAAACGATTTATTTATCGCAACATTATATTTATAAAATGTATACAATCGGACTGAAATACAAACACATTTTACAATAACTAATCCCCTGTTGGTTTTTTAGTGCCAATAACGCCACCCCATCCCTCAAGAGATAGTCAGGCCTTCTAAACCTCTTCCCCCACCACCCCATATTCACCACTTAGTCTGAGCACCTGTGCTTGATCAGCTTCCGGACTAGCCTGATCACCTTCCCGCTAGCTTTATCACCTTCCTGCTAGCCTGATCACTTGCCTGCTAGCTTGATCACCTTCCGGCTAGTCTGATCACCTTTCTGCTAGCCTGATCACCTTCCTGCTAGCCTGATCACTTGCCTGCTAGCTTGATCACCTTCCTGCTAGTCTGATCACCTTTCTGCTAGCCTGATCACTTGCCTGCTAGCTTGATCACCTTCCTGCTAGTCTGATCACCTTTCTGCTAGCCTGATCACCTTCCTGCTAGCCTGATCACCTGTCTTCTAGCCTGTTCATCTGTGAATTGTGAATTCGTGGTATCCGAGCGGGCGCTGATCATTTGCATATGTTCGTAGGCTGTTTATGTGCCCTGATGTATGATTTATATATGATTGTGTGTTCCGTTTACCACGAAAGGATTATAATCGAGCTTTTTTTAAAACTTAACCCAAACCGGAAACAAGATAAATTTGTTTACAATTTCATAGAAAAATGCGCAATAAAGAGGCTGTTCAGCCCCATATCGGGCACTCAGGGGTCATTTTGTTAATACATAACTACGTTAAACACAGACATAAATAATGCCACCTTTTAATTTGTGCTGCAAAGTATTTTTATTTGACTGGAAATATCCATGATGTACTGTGGCAATCTGTTTTATTTAGTAGTGTTTTTCCATCGATAACGACGCCACCCAAAATTTATGAACCGCACGAATCCTAGCTGTAAATCATTACGGGTTCTATAACTACCTCGCAATCGATGTGTATTCTTCCGCTTTGGTAACAAAATGTAGATTTCATCAAAAACACAACTGGAGACATGACGGTTCCCTCCTAAATATCATTAAAACACATGGGTTTGGAGACAAACTTCTGCTGTGTGTGCATACCATATCGATACAACCATCAATAGTTGATGACAGGTCGTATGAAGTATCATTGATCGCGTCGCATCAATACGTCAAATATGAAGCGATTTTAAATAACATGTTTGCGCCCCCATGCACGCGGTATCCAGGCCTAGCCCAGACTAAGCGTCACGTTGCCATGCCGTGAGTGCATGCCGCGCCAAGTACATTTGCACTAACGCCATCGTCTGACGAGCCTCACATTGGCCTTACAATAATTTGCGAAAATCCGCATGCACCACGTGTGGCGCTTTACCGTTTTCAGCCTTCGTATGAGGTAAGGCTTAAAGTGCTTTCGCGAATCAATACGAAGCCTAGGGTCTCAACTGGCGGTGCAGGAGGGGAAATAAACAGCTTTAGCATCAACACTGGTTTAATACCTGGTGTGATTGTGAACGCTGCATGAACTGGTGATCAATCGCGGTCAAGTTCACGCGTTCCAAGCTACCGTAATTAAAGCTTTCAATATTCCGCCGTTTCGGCTCAGAAGGGACTTGTCTGTAGACAACATTGGATAGGTTAAGTTGATTGACGCGTGATTGGGAATGTCATCTAAGACATTGAGAAAATAAAACAGCTGATTGCCGCATAGACTCTATAAGAATTGACGTGACAACGTTCATTTGCTCGCGTCACCGACACTAAGGTAAGTAACATTAGTTTTGTTTTCATTAATTGATGCAGTCATTGGTTTTGTAAATATATATATATATATATATATATATATATATATATATATATATATATATATATATATATATATATATATATATATATATATATACAAAACAAAAACTCTAGCGCTTATTTGGGGCTTAACGATCGAATGAATCTATTCGAAAGACACTCGGTCATATTGATGCTGATAAAAAAAGTCTGGTAAACTAGACTAGCGTTTAACAGGGCAGTAAAATCATTTGATGTAGTCTGAACTGTTCCAATTTTATACCAATTAAGGCTTGCTAGGATGTATGGTGTAATACATTGAAGATGTGGTCAGAATATTCTGTATTTTATCGGACTGGACTGCTTTCATTTTTTCCCCCATTTCCATTAGATGTACTGTGCGACGTTTAGCCTTTAGGGCCAAAGCTCGGGATGGGTAGTCTAGATCTAGTTTAACTCCCCTATGCTGTAGTGGTTATTTACAAGTTTTCCAATGGACATTTAACTGATCCTGCCTTACCTGCTTACTAAGCTAGATCTTCTGGGCATTATTTACGATTGTCGAGAAAAATGAGAAGCGACTGAAACAGGTCCAGAAGGTTTTGCGAGTTTTGGGCCACTGATATGTTTAGTCCTGATAGATCCTAAGTGTTTTGAAAACGACCGAGAAAGTTCAGGTTACCTAAAATCATTTCATTTTCGCTTGACAGCAACAGGTCGTGCCCCGTAATACAATATATCCGTAGTATGGCCGTATTGCTCAAGCTGAAACATAACTGTGTATGATATCGGATGATATAAGTCCGGGCGGATTCTGACAAGGATTGACCTTGGTGTGATCAACTAGCCGTCGCCTGGTACCGAGATACCGGCACGTGCCATGCTAGGAACCAGGTAAAAGTTGTCGCGCTGTTGTTCAAAACATAAAAAGATAGCTAGTCCGATTTGTGCAGGGAGCATGATTATTGAGTGTTGTAAGGTTAACCAGTGCGTTTTCGGTACAATACGGATGAGTAAAGGCCGGCACCTATAAACAACACCGAGCCCTCGAAAAAGTCGCGCGTGTTGAGTCACCACGCTATGCTGGGTTGATATTCGAAAATGGGCGTGTTTTTACGTTCCTACAGTGGCGTGGTTGGGAACGCGCTTATAAACTTTGGAGAGGGGCAGTTTCAACAAGAAAGAATGTTTATCAAATGCTTTATTTTCAGACTCATCCACTTAGCCATCAGAGGTCCATAATGCAACTAAGCACAATAATGGTTATTCCACAGGTAAAAAGAAATGCAGAATATTTACAGATAAGGACAATTTGAGGTCACATAACATCGCCATTTATAGCGAATGAACACATCTGAAAGAAATGAACCCAACATTATTAAAGTGCCCCCACGAAGCTCTGTGGTTGATGAACCGTGCCATGGGGTGATTTTCTTGCGTCATCCGCCCCAACCCTGGGCAAGTGTGGGCGAGTGAGTAAATGTTTAGATTCCGCGAGTAAGTTATCTCTCATATAAATCAGTTAATGCGGCCATGTATTGTTCCTATTAAGCTGTATATGTAACCAAGCTCAGTTCTGCTTTAATATGTGCATGTGGGGTGTAGAATTAAATGGACTATTTTCGTCATCTCCCAGTCACCTCGAAGACTTAAATCAATATACCACGTGATTTCTATCATCCTTTATCCTTTCTTTCCTCTGCAACAATTCATTTGTGCCTTTTGAACATTTTGTTAACCTTCACCCAAATGCCTCACTTGACCCATATTACTGACGTAGTGCCTTCCCTCTCCTGCGGTGCATTAGCTGTCGATTTTACCTGCTGCCAAGGACGCTTGCACTAGAAGCATTCGGGAGGGGGCACTCGTGTCTAGATAAAAACTCGTCACTCTTTTGGAATGATCGGATATATATATGAAGTAAAATATCTTTTATAACCTGCAGCAAGAATTGATCTATGGTTAAAAAAATAATTCACGGTCGTATGCCGGTGATAAAACGTCCCTTGAGTACATCAAGCTCCAACAATCTGTGAACAATCTTTCTCCGAAAATAATATAAGTGTGGTGTTGTCATAATGTTCGCTGTAATCCCATGGTTATGACAAAAACAAAAAACAAACTAAGACCACAGTCTGCAAGTCGGTAAACAAATAAAAAAAAATTAAATCAATTAGATACATATGTATATGTAACTATTTGCTTAAATGAAACTTACAGAAATTTCCTGGACTCTCAGATGCTTCAGAACAGTCAGTTAAAAAAGTTGCTGGACTTGTTCCAATGTTGGAATATGTACCGATTGGCTCTAAGTGCTGCTGTTATAAAGATCGAATCAACTTGACCTTGTGTTTATTTTTATATATGAAAGATGGAAGGGGTGGGGGGTTGATGATTATAGAACAGTGTGATGTGATGGTGGTTTCTCCATTATTTATCTTAGAATAGAAAACCATTTATCTTACCAGTTATCAATGGATGTGATTATCTTGGAGCCACACACAGCCAAGTGGTGCTAATAAAAATGAATCTGGTATTGTGATTATGATAAGCTGATAAGATACATCCATTTCTGGGTGGTCTATCTATGGTGATTGCCCCTGATTATGATGGCCAACGTGAGCGGGTTTCCTATAAAAGCACCGTACACCTGACAGTAGACTATTATTTGTCAGGATTGCAATCCGTCGCATTCATTTATTTTACATTATAAATCAACTTGGGATCCCTTTAACTAACTACCTTGCCTTATTATTGGATTTCAATCACAAGTCTATATATCAGGGGTGAGCTGGCTTAAGAAAGGAAACAATTTTAACTCATTTCAGATCAATTCAGTTGCTGTTTGGTATTATTTTTAATGGTTTTATTTTCTCGTTTTCAGATTGCACTTGTGAGAAGATCGACTCGACATACTAACATTCTGCTGAAGCATCTCGGATCATCTTAGCATCTGTAACGTAACCTCTCCTACGGATCCCGTGCCGCCTTCAGTAGATCTGTAACGCTACAAACACCAATCATGCCAGTGATACAAGATAGTCAGAGTGCTTGGTTTAATTGCATGTACCCTCGTCCGGATGCTAAATATCGCCTTATCTGCTTCCCTTGGGGTGGCGGAGGATCGCAGTTCTACGCCAGATGGGGCCGTGACTTCTCCAAAGATGTCGAAGGTATGAGCTCCCCCATATCTTTGCATCATCTTCTTTTCACTGATTTTTCCTTTCTTTTAGTATATTTCATTATATTTCTTTTAGTATATTTCATTTTTCTTTTAGTATGTTTCATTATTTCTTTCTTTTAGTATGTTTCATATCTTTCTTTTAGTATGTTTCTTTTTTTCCTTTAGTATGTTTCATTTCTTTCTTCCCTTAAATTTATTGTGTCAACCATCCCCGTCATCCGATTTTTCTTCTTCTTATTATTATCATCCTGTTTTTCTTTGTCAGTTAAACTTTGACTTTTTAGGAAGACACAAGATCAAACTTTCATCGAGTTTAATGCTATTCGTATTTGTATAAGCAACTCTCAATCATGGCCTCTGATTTTTGAGATGGTCCCACCAATCATCGTGTCAGCTTTTTGGGATGTCTTCTACCCTTAGCATGCTTTCATCTGCACTGCGGCTGTTTCAGTGATTGGAGTACGGCTGCCTGGACGTGAATCCCGCAAATCAGAATCTTACATGATTGATCTGAACCAGTGCGTCAAACTCCTGACAGCGGAAATCATCCGTCTTTATGGCGATAAGTCGTTTGCCTTCTTCGGACATAGGTTGGTTGATATATTTCCATTATTTCAGTTTTGTTTTGCTTGTAACTCTCTGATTATTAATTTTGTATCATTGATCAATTTTATTCAAAGACTGGTTTATAGTTTGGATGTTGGCTTCAAGTATTTGTTTGATTCAATCTCTAATTTCTTTGATTCAATCTCTAATTTCTTTAAACGTCGATTTGGCTACAGCATGGGTGCCCTGCTTAGCTTTGAGGTGGCTCGACATATCCGGGAACACTTCCACATGGAACCCAGTCACATTTTCTTCTCAGCAAGCAATGCCCCCAATGTAAATGGGTTATGATTCTTGTTTACAGAACAACTATACATTATGATGAGAAACAATTTACTCGCTTGGATTGTTTTGTATTGATGTTTTGATGTTGTGTATGTCCAGTCGAAGGCGTTGAAAGAAAAGGCAGAGGATTTTGATGATGTACTGTTGTCTGAACAGACAGATGACGAACTCATCACACGCATCAGTAAACATGGTAGGTTATAATCACCCTATGAATATGCACATAAATTAGCATATACATTTACATACTAATTCTTATATGATTGATCACTGAAGGCAATGAAAAGAATTATTTAATTTCAATCAAAAATATTTACACATTTGAGCAGATGCATCCATTGTAAGACGCAAAAGTCAAATTTGTGTTTCATTAAATGGCAGGTGCTTTATTCCAACCCTATGAAACACTGACATTAAACTGTTGTGTTTTTCAGGTGGTACACCCAAACTATTTCTGGAAGACCGTGATTTCATGTGTAACATGTTCCTCCCCGGCTACCGCGCTGACCTGAAACTTGTTGATCGCTACCGGTATGTCCTAAAACATTTATTCCTCAATTGATTGACATTTATTGGTAAGAGAGAATTATATGATCATTGGACAAAAAATACTCCTATTTTCAGATTTGAACCCTCCGGGCCAAAAGCTTTAAGTTGTCCAATAACAGTTGTCAATGGCAACCGAGATGTTGACCTTCACCCAAAAGGTAAGAGTTTGCAATTGTTGTTTAATGGTCAAGTGCTAGTTTATTCACTTAAATCAAGTGTATTGCCTGGTAAAAGTGTTACTTGCAATGTAGAGACGTACTGTCAAACCGTTGCTTGTTTAGCAGTTGTGGATGAGTATTTTCTATGAAAAAAATATGGGGTTGCGTTTGATATTTATCCCCCTTACAATGTTCTGGGTACTCTGATTGTAATGAACATTGATTTATTAATATGATGCATGTCAACTGTTTGTGTTCAGATTATGCAGAGTTGACCACAGGGAAATTTCAGCACACCTCTCTGCCTGGGGGCCACTTTTACTTACTGAAAGAGGACAATTCAAAACGTCTACGGGAACGCATACAGAAAACCATTATTTCTTAAACCTCCTGCATTTTCTCATCAAAAATTCGTTGCCTAAATTCCCGGATTACTGTCTCTTGAACTGAAGCATTTGACTGAAACAGCTCTTGCTAAGGAATTTCTCCAGGCTGCTGCATTTCACACAAAAACACTTTAAAACTATTTCATCACAAATGAAGATGGACTTCTTGTTATTCTGTGTTCCTACTGGCTGTGGAAAATTTGGATGCTTGCTGATGTAGTGGCATTGGTGACTTGGTGCGGGAATGTGGATGTCTCTCTTGTGCTTTAGCACTGTGCCTCTCGTTTGCCACCATTTGTTGTAAATATTTATGTCGGTCTTACGACCTTAAATATGTTGACGATGGTTTCTGTTATGATAATGCTGTTTGATTTACCTTTTTAAGTGAGGGTAATTTATGATGTGTGGGAATGCATGACCTCTGTTGCATATTATAAATTCCTTTTGACCTTTGCCATCTGAATCTGATCAAAAGGCAGTGTGATAAGAGTGAATGGTAGGCATGTATGATAAAAGCTATGTTATAATATGTCTGTTTATCAATAAATAGTTAAATTGTTACGGACAGTCTTTTGTTTCTGAACGATTAATTGCCTGTGCGGTTCCTAATTACTACTTTAAATATACCCAGTGAGATGTGTTTGTTTGTATGAAATTACTGATAACTGAAACAAAAGCATTTAGAGATCTCCATGGTTGGTAAGCGCCCAGATCACATCTAATGGGTTTGAAAATTTTAATATTTGCATAGTTCAGTTATCTTTGGCACAGACACAATGATCTTACTCGACTAGGAATCTTGCAAAATGGGGTATGTTATATCGGTGAAAAAGCATATATGATATCTAATTAAACCCCTCATAATTCTACATCATGAAGCCCAATTCACGCAGGATGCTGCATCCCAAATGTATTTGTTACCATGATTCCACTGTGATGTAGTATAAAATAGGAAACATGTGGATCATTACAGTACAAATTGTTCTCAGTGTGACAATGAGTCAAAAACGGTCTACCATTCAGCCAATCTTCTTCTGGAATTTTCTCTTCAAAAGGTTTCTTCAAGGAGAAATTATCTATAACTCAATATAGATAAATATGCAGTTTCTTTAATCACTTGGTAGGGCTACGGAAACCAATGCTTAGCATATGTTACATTATTTGCAGGACTTCGTGATGTATATCACCATCCAACAGAGGCCAACCATTTGTCACTGAGTTTACTATGGTTGGGTCTGTTGAGTTGAACCATACACTTGATCTCAGTTACCGTTTAGATATGACTATATTCAAGTCCCATAACATTCAACTTTAGCCCTTTACTGAAGTGCCATAACAACGTGATTTCAATGGATGACCTGTATGGCTATTACAGGTATTACCATCTGTAACCGTTTATGCCCACTTGTAGAAATCATAAGCCAAGCTATCAGATAGAATGATACAGTTCCGGTAAAGCCAACCACACCTAGTGTCAAGCAGATTTCTTCCTGTGTGCAATCACCCAGGGAAGCATTTACAAACGACTTTTTTCATGTAATTCAACATATCAAATGTCATGATGTATTATCAGGCGTGAACAGTTCACTTACACCTGGAAACAACCCAAGTATGATAAAAGGTCAATAGGTTTTCATTGTTGCCAAAATATTTATTTTCTTCATCTCAGTGTGATCTTGTTCAAAGTAACCTATCACTTCACAGCTAACCAACCAAAATAAAGTTCCATGAATCCAATATTGTCTTAATACTGCAATCTAATAGCATCATGTCATCATCTAAAAATAACTCTGATGGTCTATAGATAGTACTAACAAATCAATTAATATGACAGACTAGATTGCGTCATATCTTAGTTATAAACAAATACATGAATTATTGAGACTTAAATTATACATCCTGAAAGGTACGTGTTCAAATCGTCAGCAGAATATTCCAGTTCTTCGTCTTATAATTGCCTTTGCTAGCCTGCTGCAGCTGCGGAGGCTGGCATGGTCTTAAACCCGAGTAAAATATCACCAAACGAGCTGTGGAGTAGTGTGGGGAGTTCAGGTGGGAGGAGCCAATGAAGAGCCTGAACACATGTCCCTGCCACGAGTCGAGTGAACTGATCGCGTCACCGTGATGGTAGTTGTTGGGGTTTGCTTGTCCGGATGAGGATGTCTGGTCGTTGTGTAGTTTACAATAAGCGCACCAGGTGGAATCGTCGGGGTCGCTACAGTCACACCGCGAGACGTAAATCAATTCATCATCGCCATGAGGTTCTATACTGTTACCACCGACAACATCAGGTTCCGTTTCCGCCCGTCCACCAATCATAAAAGCCAAAACTGTGTCTCGGATCAATACAAGTGGCAGGAAGTGAGATTTCCCGGTCTGGAGTGTTCCATTCTTGTTGGTGCCATCATCATCATAATCATCATCATCAGTAGTAGCACCAGTCAGATCAAATTCCATGCTGTGTGTCGAGGGGGATGAGACTTGTGGTGGAGAGGGGAGGGAGGGGAGAGGCAGGGGAGAGGAGTGAGGGAGAGAGGAACGAGCAAGGGAGAGTGCTGATGGGGCAAGCAAGAGAGTTAGAAGACTGGCGAGATAAGCCACGCTGCACACAGCCACCACCTGAAATCACGGCCACATTGACCACGTTATATGGCTGTCCATAGTGATATACCACAATCATAACATGTTACACATCAGCCACATATGATCAGTGACAACCTGTACCACAGCTGTCACTAGTGATCAACATCAGTGACAACCTGTACCACAGCTGCCATATGTTATAAACATCAGAGACAACATGCAATACAGCAGCCATCTGTGATCAACATCAATGACAACATGTACCACAGCTGCCACCAGATGTAAACATCAGTGAAAACCTATACCACAGCTGCCACCAGTTGTATTTACTTGTAAACATCAGTGACCTGTACTACAGCTGCCACTAGTTATTACCATCAGTGACAACCTACAATACAGCAGCCACATGTGATCAACATCAGTGACAACCTGTACTACAGCTGCCACCAGTTGTTAACATCAATGACAACCTGTACCACAGCTGCCACCAGTTGTAAACATCAGTGACAACATGTACCACAGCTGCCACCAGTTGATCTCATTTAAGGCTGCGAATTCTGAACATCCGACTGCAATCACCAACTTATCTACAGGACCCCAAACTCTTATTCACAGTTAATTGGTGTCCATGGGTGTGTGCATGCAAGTGATGGTGATGTGAGAGAATGTGTTAGTGTGTTTGTCTTGCACTGTATATGTTTTTGTGTGTCATTGTGCATGTCACAGGAACCATGTGTGTCATTGTGTGTGTCATTGTGTGTTTGTCAATGAAATTTTTATCTGGTGCTCAATTTTAAGATGTTCACCAAATCGCTGACAATGATTACCAATCATCTTCTTTAACCCACCTACATACAAGTCGGCTTCTATTTGTGTCGGAATGACAGTGCTTTGTACAATCAAACATACACATCTTCAAAAGCACTCCCTCACAGACAATGAATGAACTGCCCCGAAACAGGGAGGTGTTCCATGCCCACCCCCACATCCCAGCCTAACAACAGCCAACAACAGACAAGGTGCATTACCTCAGCGATGGTATGGAGGAGATCAGAGACAATGTCGGACCAGTCTACTCGAGAAGTCAACACATCCAAATCTGTGTACGATGCCACTCCGTGTTTAGCCCACTCATCCAAAGCAATCCTAGTATGGTCAGAACAAGGACTCATAAACACAAGTCTAACAAACTAATTGTTTATGCATATGGATTGTCGTAACAATTAATCAAATTGTCCCAGCTATGAACAAATGTTGATTAATTGTCCCAGCACAAAATCAATTTGGGTTAATTGTCTCACTACAACAAAAAATACCCAATAAACTCTAAATGAATGACTGTTATATAGAATTACACATATGTCTCCTCATCATAGACACACCATAGATGAGAACTACCCATTCTCTGAGCTTACATACCGTTGTTCCATGGAGGTCAGCTCCTGGAAGAAGTCTCGAGGTTTTACGTACAGCTGCCAATCCTACAACAGTCATAGACACACCAACCATTGTCCCTCAGAACATCAATGTCCCCAGCAGTCAAACCACATGCACTCAAGTCTTAAAACGCCACCCCCCCTCTCTCACAGCTAATAGAGAAAGACTTGGCTAAGGAGGGCATTTTTAGACTCGAGTGCCTCTGAAGCATACAAGCAAGCCTATGATAATGGGAAATAGGCAAGCAGAAAGTCAGACAAAACCGATGTTTCAATAATTTCAACAAGCAATTTTCAATGAAAATATGGCAGACTATGCTCGTCTAGGTGTACTGTTTATACATAACGTATCAGAAGCACTTTTTGGTATCTCAAGTTCTACAATTGTCCATCAGGATTTATAATAATGTGTTGGCAGACCATTACCGTTGCAGAGAGAAATTCACGTTCCAGTGCGTTGATATCGCTGACATCCATATGGGCTGCCCCCGCCCACTCTTCGTTAAACACCTCCTCCGTGACGCCCTCATCATACAGGTATTTCGAGGCCACCATCTGATGAAGAGCAGTGATTACACATTAACCTGATGTATTATATGTCTGCGTCACGTCTGTGATAACACTCAATAAGAATTGAAAACATGTGATACAGTGCCTAAACATCGGGGAAAATTTAGTCTGTATCCCTGTACTATGTAGGATTATCTGACCTTGCACTTTGCTTTAGAAACTTCAAACTCAAGAACTTTTCAAGAAAAAATGATTGTTTCCTAGCCCTCATTGAACTATTATTCCAGCTAAGCCCAACTACTATGCAAACATACTTGCTTTCCTTAATGCTGCTTGTAAATATTGCTTTCAAATTTTCCTTTGAACTCCTGACACAACGAAAATTTATTGTTGCTCTGTAAACCAGGTTTAATATGTCACCATGGAGATGAGGAAGAGGTCAGAGGAGGCGACTTGTTGGAGGTAATGAGGGTCTCTGTGTCGGAGGCGTTCAATGTAGACCATAGCCAGCATGAGGGCACAGGGAGATACCGCTGCTCTTCTGTAACAGAAACCCAACAGTTAGTGAGAGATTGGGGCGGGTCGGTTGTTAATAATTACAGCAACATAGAGGTCAAAGGAGGCTTGATCAGGGTACTGCATGACTTTATATCAGTGTTTAAAGATTGAAGTCTTCTAATTGATCTTTATAAAAAAACACCAATTCATGATTACACATAGATAGTAGAGTGACCCCACCTGGATATGTCTGCAGCCCATGTCATGTCAATCTTGCCTAGTTCCCTGGGAGCAGCCCCCTGCAGCAGCTCCACTGCCAGTTCTATCACAAACAACAGACAATGTTCTCAGGACTTAAGAGTCAGACAAATTAAAATGAAGCCTTGGGTGTTAAGTCCATGTCTTGTCACAACTGAGCTTGATGTGGCTAATGGGGAACAAGGGGGCCAGGTGCGCTAGTGCCGGTGTGACCTGCACAAGGGAGTTAACCCCTAGCTAGCGAGGTCTCATGGCATTATTGAGCCTACCTTATTCAACCTGGTCCTTCAGGTGATCATTTGATTCATGGGAATGAATAGATTCATCTTACAGGCACACCAATATCTAAGATAATGTGAGAATGGCATCACAACAGCTGGAATATTAAAGAGACTGTTCAGCCACATATAAGGCAATCAGGGATCATTTCGTTATTACATTATTACGATTAACGCAGACGTAAGTTATGACATCTTCTAATTTGTGCCGCCGAGTTTACATGATGGAAGTTATGTTGATAAGTTTTTAACATTATTATTTGACTGGAAATATTCATGATATATTGTGGAGATCTGTTTTATTCAGTTATGTCGTTCCATCGATAACGGTGCCTCCCTAAAACCATGAACTACACGAATGTTAGCTGAAAATCATAACGCGCTCGGAATTTACCTCGCTAACGATGTGTATTCTTCCGCTTTAGTTACATAATGTAGATTTCATTAAATCTTCACTCATTCAAGTTGTGGGCATAATTGTGCACACATTAGACCGACAAGCAGGAAGGGTAATATCCGACATAAATGGCGACAGCCGAAGTAAGGATCTTTTTTCTGAGACCACAGCGCCGCGTAGCGACTGAAAGTCTGAAAATGTAACATTTTTGGTTTCCAAGGTGCTGTTACCAAGCAGCTTGCTAGGCAACCACTTTCCTTATATGGGGCTGAACAGTCTCTTTAAGTTCAATTTAAGATACCGTATACATTAATCCACAGATAATATCTCTGTGAAATATACAAGTAATCAACATTAGTCAGCTGCCAAAATATATTGGAGATGGTCATCCAAACATACAGGAGGGTTAAACTTTTTCAATTGTTGATGAATGCAAAGAATTAAATGTGACAGACCAGTCATTGGCAGAGAGGGTCGGTCGAAGGTCGGCGTCTTTCCATAGCGTAATGTCTTGCGAAGTCTCTCTTTAAAAGCAGCATGATTGCTATTCTCCTGCACAAAACAGTTTATTAAGGGTGAATACAAACACAATTATAAATAAAAACCATCAATGAAATGTATATTGACAATAACAGTTTAATTAAACCTGTCATAGCATTGTGAAATTTTTATTCAATGGATTACTTTAAAAAAAAGAAGATACAGTTGGGTTGTAATGGTTTCCAACAAAAAGAAGATATCATGTCGAGTGCTAAGCATTAGCCTTTGCACAACGTCTTATTGACGTCATGCGATGGTTGCAACCGTACATGCGGTGAATGATACACAAGTTCCAATTACACACCATAATTACACAAATGTACAAAAGTTGAATGATTTTCACATATATAAATGTTAATGAACAAGTTGAGTTAGTTTACGCATGAGATTTTGTCAGAGGCGATTTAATCTGGCCAGACAAAAAATTTTGAATAACAAGATAGGTTGTTGCCTGCATGCATGCACAGACACGGTTCTTCCCAAGCGAACTATTGCTTTGCGAATTTTAATATTTAAGTATATGTGTCATTTTGTCAATGATTATTATTTGGCAATACCTAACTTAGAGGGCGAATATGTATTCAACGATATCGCATAGACAATTAAAAAAAGATAACACTTATGGATACCCGCAGCCCGGAGGGGGCACATGGCCTTGTCCTGAGAAGGAGTGTGCCCCGGGACCTCGAAAACTTGTACCCATCGTACAAGGTGAAAATGGCAAAAGCATACCTTGTCGTACAAATACAAGGCCAAACAGAACCTGTTGTCCAAGCCGAGAGGCAAAAAAAAACATACCCCGCAGCAGGGCACATGTATACTATCACTATACACTTAAGTCCTCCCAGGACCTGCTGCCACATGGCGAGTGAAACTGAAACTGCTTTATGTGACATCATATTTCCTAGACCGGGGTTGCCTTAAATAAAAGTTTTGATCCTCAAAATTTATGTGACAATTGCTAAATAATCATGAGTCAGTGGATAACCAAAATAGTGTTGTTCAAAAGATATTCATCTAAATTCTCGACAAACATGATACTCAAGTACACAACATTGATGAGAAGGAACGGACGACGGTCGTGACTTGTGCAGGACGATATATTTGTATACTACCGCCCGACCGGGGCTAGATAAGCATAACATATTAACAGATAAAGACAACCATTTAGAGCCATTACCGACATGGCACAAAGCCTCAGTAACACAGGGTTGGGAACACCCTACTTCTGGGATGACATTTTTGAAACAAATTGTTGGAAATCCTGGCTAAGACTAAGAGTAAGACCCTAGGGCAAGGCTAGTGGTAGTACTAGTACTAGTAGGGTGGTCAATCAAAATTTCAAAATGCTTGTATCAAATATGCTATTAGTTCATTTGAAAGGTCTCACTTTGGGCATATCAAATCTGTTTTCATTTTTGAAATATGTTGATCCGTTAGAAAGTAATTGCAATTTTTATGGTCCAAAAATGGCACATAATTTGGACAAGCGCTTGACAAACTCCCTGTTTCCCATATGAGGCAAGTTTGGTTTGCCATTATATCTATACTAGATCATTATAGACCAATGTTTCATACTAAATGGCATGTTTGGGAGCACCTTAGACAAATTAAAAACATACAACTCTATGGTTAAATTGAATTTAGGATTTACGGACTGTGGAAAATGGTATTTTGTGTCTTGGACTCTACTTTTTTTCGCCGTGTCCGGTCCATTTTTTCGATTATAGGTCTACTTTGAATGCCCATAATTCAATGCTGAATTATGAAAAAAAGTTATTTAATCAACTGAGATCAATAACATCCATGTGGACCTTAAAAGTACTAGTTTGTAAGGCCTTATACCAATTTTATTCCCACTATAATACTACTTTCTATATTAAATATCGTTCAATGACCAAAAATCTAACTTTTTAAAAGGATTTTTACAATATGTGGTAAACTTTTGCTCATATTGGAAAAAAATATTGGCTGTTTCACCCTAAAACTAAAAGTTATTAATAAGTTAACATCCAGTTGTATCATAAGGAAGTTTTGCATCATTTATTTGGACCCAGTTATTAGATGAGAGCTCTTGGAAGGAGGTATGTCATGAAAATATTCCGCAATTTGTTTTGGCTTTATTGATGGTAAAGAGCTATTTTTCACCCAAAACACCCCATCCATGAGTCTTAAAACTCATGTATGCAGTGCAGCATGCTGTTATTGTCAAGAGGGAATGTTTTCATAACTTAATTGCTCCATTTATGTATATTGAGGCCATATTAAGGTCAGGCATCGGTAATATTTTTGCTGGAAATTTTGTGGGGAAAAATTGACGAAAACATTGATTGTGTAAAAAATATTACTCATACCCCTTTGATACTTTGCAAATAATAGGAACAGCTTATACACTGCATAAATACACATTGAAAATGCAACTTGTGAAGCTTTAAGTGTCAATCCTTAACCATTTACTATGTGTACCCGCTTAAATTATTGAGAATTAGTGCAGGGGAATTTCCACCAAAAAAAATAACCTGACAAATTTGTGCTCACATTTGGTTGACACACATCTGCACCAACATTTATCTTTCTATTATAGAGACATTTATAAGCAAATAATATAAAAATTGCATTCAACCAATGGCAAAATTTTTTGTGTTGTGTACAAATTTTGTTGTGACTGCTGTTGGCTTGGTGAGCCCCCTGCACAAACATCCCTCTCTTCAGCATTTGTTTTGACTGCATTTGCCTTATTCTAAGGTAGATCAAACACCATAACATCTGAAATTTGGCTTGTTTTCCTCTTATTTTCTGCATAGCTTGAGTTATACGAACGGCTTTGGTCCACAACGTTGATGATGGGGGCAAGGCTTAACTGCAAAACGACCAAAGACGAAATCCGAGAAAATATTGTGGCAATGTTTGTGGTTTTGTAGGTAGTTGAAAATTTCAAACACATGTCGATTTGTCAGATCTCTTGCAGGGAGAAGCATGGTTGACATTTTCTCATGGTTTGTGGCAACTATATCATTTTCTGTAATACCTATGCTCTTGCAGCGAGGTAGATATTGGGGCTCACTCAAATCACACTTTTGGGGGTACAGGGGTTCAAATACCTTAACTAAATCTAAGTGTCTGTGCAAGACTGTAAATGCTGGGTTAGAAAAGTAATATGTGGGAAAATAATATTAGGATCAATACAACGCAGCATGGAACAGAATTTTTGCAGTCTTTGTCAAGTTTTTAGACTGCTTTCACTATGTACATCTACAAATATACTATTGAATGTGTCTTTGACTTGACCTCAAATAAGTACAAAATTGGAATGAAGCACATATGATTATAGAACAGTGTAAACATTTCACAACATAGTGGACGCTACATTAATATCCCATCTTTTAGGACCATGTCATGCGTTTGTATAAGCATAGCCCTACACGTCTGAGTAGACATGTTTTATATTACCGTCCGACCGGAGATGGGATAAGTAGTGCCATATGCACCCCAACCATCGTATATAACAAACAGCTGTCTTGGTTGTATGCTGAAATGTTACATTACTGTGATTATATGTTAAAATGCGCCACCGTATCTATTCCAAACGAAAACGGACATCACACGCAAGACTGCTCCCGCTTCGCCACGGGGATGAGACCCGCCATCTTTAAAATGCACGCATCGGGCGTTGGCAAGCAAGGCGGGTGGGGGGATTACTAAGTCAGGATTTTTTAAAATTCTGAACTTGTTACAACCAAATAAACACCCAAAAAACTCATAATCTTTTTCGAACCAACCTCAGTGATGAATGATTCTACATTAACAATGATTATTTTTGAACACATTTCACAAAAACAATTGTTAAACCAACTTAAAATCTTCTAAATATGGTCATGGAGGCGTTACATTGTTACATATACAACCGACGATCTTATTTTATTACATAAATATATAAATAATTCACCATAAGAAACTTGCACACTTGCTGCAGAAGCCATTACTAATTTGGAATACCTTAATAAGTTGTAAATAGCAGAAAATTCGTTTGACGACAAGCTGGCAGCGTGCTTTGCTAATGATCGCGTCGAAAAGGATTTCGCGCGGACTAGCTTTCAACTGCTCGTGATATGGTTGGTTCGTCGGAGGGCTACGGGCTTAATATTTAACCAATCAAAAAGCTGTAAAAGCCATTGTAGGAGGGGCAGTCTCGTCTTCCCGATGCTGAGTGAGTGGGGTGAATTTGTAAAGATACCGGCGAGTTATTCGGATTTAAAGCAGAAAACCACGGATTTTACAGCTTTTAAATATCTTTTTCAATGCCACTCACTCGGATCAGAATATCGTTTTCATTTTTCTTCAATATTCAGCCCTTTAAATATGATTCTGATAAATATTAAGCCCGTACGACGATTTTCTGTCAACCATATAAATCCCGCCACGATATTTTGGGCCCCGAAAATGACGACATTTTGCCATTTTCGGGTAATATTTACGCTTTATTCCCATTCGCCTATATGATTGAATTTGGTATCATATGAAAGAACTAATCTTTATCTACAACATATTCAAACAGCAAAGTCTGCCGTTTATTCGCTCGCCGTCGGCAGCCAGTTACATCTGAGCCCTAAACGGCATAAAAATGGCTTGTCCAAACAAAATCGGCGCAGCGTTTGACCGCCCTAGTACTAGTACTTGTAGTAGTAGTCAGTGACGACACGAGCAAGGAGTAACATATTTCTTGTAATGACAATGGTCAATCCTCACCCGGGAATCGATGTTCTTGTATATATCGAAATTTTGGCCCTTCAAGAAATCTGGAACCAACATATTGCTGTTCTGTTAACCAGATATTCGTACAATTAAACCGAATTTCCTTCAATGACTCATTTCACAAGCCAAACCAACACAAGAAGACTGACAGACAGACAGACAGGTGTTCCGGAATAAGCTACTCTATTGAGCTCCATTACAGTTATCAACATCCTGCTCGTTACTGTTGCGTTCACATACAAATTTTCTGCGGCCTGCTCACAAATCGATGGACGCAATGAAATTGTGTACAATTAGTGCATTTATTCAACCTTCCTTATTATTTGATGTTCCTCTACATCCGAATCCAGGTTAAAACTAGTGAAGCACACCGTTTCTTATTCACTCTCTGCCTTGAGCACACCATCACGCTCTGGCTATCTCACTCACTCTGTCTGGTTCCTAGCTGATTTCTTGGAATTGTCCATGTTATACATTGGGCAAATACTCAGGAGATTGAGAATCAGCCACTTTTGCGTGAAAATAACTACTGTAATTATTGCACCACTGTTCCTCTTTCATTGTTACTTTCATATTTCAATTTTGTTTACTTACACAAACAAAGAATTATCATCACATACACTTATATGAAAAGCACTGGTCGCATAATAATCCCGAAGTAAAAATACCTTAACACATGCCGGTTAAAGACGTACATATATAGTCCATTCTATTGTTTTATAGTCTATAGTTTAATCGTTCTATATTATGCATATAATTGCCCTCCGTCACGTACATAGATATTAAACCAACATTCATAAAAGTAAAATTGAATTTAAAAACACCCGTGCGACTAGTCATATTGGCTTTTTATTTTGTTTCATCTGTAAAATATTCTCTAGTGGGAAAACTACGACTGAAAAAATCGATGTTTACCATGTAGAATAATTCTATATATATGATAAGTGATTCTCTGTGGTTCAGAATGAGATTAATAAATATTACGTTCTTTGAATTAGGTCTGAAAGGTTTTTTTCGAGCATCACAATTGTTCACGTAGGTGGGTCATGATGTTTATATTGAAATTATAGCAACGCGGTCGTTTCTTAAAGAACCGTTGTAAAATACTCTCCTGCAGAGAATTGTCGTAATCCCTTATTCTCGCGCTGACCCTGACGAGACCGAGGCGTGGTTTCAATGTAAAGATGGCGACTTTTCCTTGATATTTTCGATCGACTTTTGTTTTGCGGAATAAAATTCCATAGACATGGAGGATAGTAATATAGACACCAGTAAATTGCCCGTGGATATTCGGGATAAGCTTGCTGAGCTTCAACTAGAACTCTCAGAAGGTATGCGAGTTTAAAAACTGTAAAATTCCAACGTGGAAAATAGTTGGCGAGGTTTGTTTTTGTCGGCGATGTCTGGCGTTGCTCATTCTGTAAGCTGAAATCAGCGATCTGTCAGACACAGTGGTATTATCGTTGTGATCTTAAAATGTCCATATTCATTTGCGCATGTCATTTGTTCTGTTGATTGTTATTTAGACTCTTTCTTTTTTCCGTAGCGATGATTTATGAGGGTTTATAGTGGATTACATAACAGATCGATAACGTGAACAGATACCCTATCGGATAGGGTGGTCAATGAAAATTCGAGATGTTTGTATTGCTTATTAAATAGGAAAGAACTCAGCGTGAGCATCCCAAAACTGCCTTCCATTTTAGAATTTGACATTCTGTTACAAAGTTATTGCATATTTTGTAGTAAAAAATTGGGGTCCAATTTGGACATGTCCTCAGAAAAAGTTTCCATTCCAGAAAGAGTGTGATGATGTCGATATAAACCATAATTCCAAATGTTCAATTTTAACTGGGTAATTTGTAGCCTCATTGGATAAATGCTTAGAAATCCAAGTTTTAAAGAGATTATTTGTGATACAGATGGCCAATATGTTGGTTTTTCACTAGCCTCCATGCCATTTTTTGGAGGAGATATTGCCATGAAAATGTGCAGTGACTAGTTCAGATTTTGCTAAAGCTGTTTCTGTGAAAACGTCTAAATGATCTTGGTAGGTATACCTTTCCCATTGAATATGACAATTTCACATCGAAAATCGGCCTTGAAAGTAGCTGCTGGTTCATTACGATGTTTTCATGCAATTCCCATGTCTTCCAAATATGATATTTCTTATCATCAATAATTTGAAACACTTTTGAGAAATAATGTTATGAATCCGTATATCGAGCTCATCTATATACTGAGGATGGTGTTCACTGGCCTTTGAAGTGACTGCTAATGTCATACCGTGGCGCATGTCAATCATTACAGTAGAAAGGTTGGAACAAAACAAGTCTTATGTACTATGCTCTCTGTAATAATTGACACCCTTTTCAGCTTATCAATATACCTTGATGGCAGTCGTGATAAAGATGCATATGGAGTAATCATGATATACATTCTTGATCACCTTGCACGTTATGCGGTGTAAAATGGGATATAGGTTTTACTGCTAAGAGTGTCATATAGACGGAAAATTCAAAATAAACTGTTATCCCCAACTTAAATTGGGAATCATAAGTCGTACTATAATCATAGAAAAGGATGAATGTTGTATACTCATTCATAACTCCTCTAAATGATAATATTGGTAAACAGCCACTCACTATTAGCCATTGATATCACATAACCATAGCAATGATGTTTTGCTGTTCCCCACCCAAGCTGCTTTCATATTATCGTTCGCCAAGCCACCGCCTCTCGGTTCCTGATATCAAGGTTCAGAGCAGTGACTGGAGTGCCCATCTGCCCATCTGCCATGCTTAAACTTCCAAATGATCCAGAAACCCCAAACATCTCTATAATCCTATCTCCCTTGACCAAACTAAATGTCCAGTGTCCAGTAGAAATCCGGTAGTCAAACATTAAATCAAAGTGTAAACATTTTTCTGGAATGTATGACAATAAAATGACATTTATTCGAGGCAATAACTACATTCCCCAGCAGTGACGACTGCATTTTCTGGGTACTATGATACCGCCAGTCCATTCGTGCTATTATATACAAGTCCTGTACATCTGGGAAAGGAATAAACCTTTATGGTTAGAAAACTCCCAGTGAATAGCCATGATGTCCTGTTGAGTTTGTCAGGTTGGCAGTACTGAGTAGCATAGAAATGTCCCTCCAAAAGCAGAGAGGGTATATATGTTAGAAGGAACTTTGCCTCTCACATTGTCTGAGCCATTTACTATTAATTTATGGGGTCCACACTGAGACTTAGGCTATAGCAGATAGTCAGCCAAGATCAGGGGCTAGGTTACTTGTCTGTTTACAAATATAGAAGCTGTTTTGTAAGGACCAAAATAAATATTGGCAGTTGGTGCTGGAATAACATTGAATCAGGCCTGCTTATTGTCCAATGGCTTATTACTGTATAAAGTGACTCATTTGGATTGGTATAGAAGGATAATCCTCCGTGAATTAATGAAGATTGTGTCACAATTTTCTCAGTAATACACAGGGTGCTTCTTGTACACAAATCATTATGGCAAGCAATTTGTTTCAGAGATGAAGCAAAAAATATTTGCCATGTGAAATATGTATTTGTGAATATATATTATGACATTTCAAGATTTTTGGTATGGGATTGTTTCTAGTATAATGTTGAAGATGTGTGGACCACATTAAATTGAAACTGATGTGGCTTCCTGATGTCTGAAGTGCATCTATAGTTGATGTTTGCATTTGAAACCTTGAACATTGCATTATCTCTAGTGGTAGTCATTGATGCCTTTCAACTGTGAAGTAAACCTTGCTGTTTTTTTCACCATCATTATTCATAGTAGAAGTAGAACTTAATAGGTTATTTTCAGAAAATATAGGCCAAAGCTGTTTTATTCATTAAACTCCATAAGCAAACCAAGGTCAACCTAAAACCCTATTTAAGCTGCTTTTGCTTGCTTTAACTATGCACCATGAAAGTTATAAAAAATTCAACATGAAAATGCTGTTGCATTACATGGTGTCTACTATCTTCAATGCAAATTGGATTGTGATTTATTATTTCCACGTACATTGATATATTTCTTGTTAAAATAAGATGGCATCGTGCTCTGGAGCATTGGTTTATTGCTCTCACAATAGTCATGGTGTATTTATAGGTGTCAATATGTGTACTGATCATCCAAAATACTGGAGTATAAAATGACTAAATGAAAAAATGATCGACAAATTCTAAAGTGAACTCTCTCTGGGAGTCGTGGTAGCATATCCGACTGGGGGGGGGGGGGGGGGGGGGGGGGGAGGGGGACTGTAGTTGTTGTATATGTTAAAGTGCTTATGTTTGTTTCCAGTTAATAATAAACAAAGAAAATGTATGATGATATACCTGTACCAGTATATGCAGTCAGAGTTTGTGGGTATTTTGGCTACAGGTGACATCACACAAAAAGGATATGAGAAGAAGTGTTCTCGTCTGCTGGCGCCTTTCAAGCCGGCCAAATCTGCACAAGGTAGAAAATAATTCTTTTCATATGGTTATTAAATCAAACAGCAACAAAGGTTGTAAATATATAGATAAATGTAAATATATATATACTTTCTACTTAGACAAGGAGATGTGTAAGTGGTGCAATAAGGGTGGTACTGGCAGTATTATTTCATAAAGACTGGAGGTTATTGGCTTGCTGGCTATCACAATTTTTTTAATGCTGCATGCATATATCAATTTTTGCCATAATCTTAAAAGCGGCCTCCGTGGGAATGTCAATAAGTCCCCTTTCAATTTGCTGTTATATATGAGCCTTTTGTGATATAAATCCAGATATTTAGTGCTTGGTGTGGAGGATTGTAAGTTGACATGTCGAATGGTTGTGAGAGATCGAGGCCGTGAATTTGAGCGGTATGCGGAGCCGACGGCAGGTGATGCAGGGAGGGAGGGCCAGGCAAAAAATGCATGACAAGTTTATATCGAACGAGTACGGTATGGTGAGCGTCTTGTCTGGTCTGCGCGCTGCGTGAGTCTCGTTGGTACTCGGCTGTACATGTCTGTCTTTTGGTCTCATCTGCCAGGGTTCAACGGTTGATGGCAGGGTGTAGGGCGGAGTTGTGGGTAAGGATTAGGGGAGGTGTAGCGTATCTTGTGCAGTTTCTTTCGCAGGATCGAATTTCATGTGGGTTCGAAATGATCTAAGGTAGCCACTGCTGATCTGGCGGTGACGACGTTGCACGACATGGTTCGTGTGAGCTTACATGGATGAATTGATATTGCGCTCTCATACGGGCAATAATTTACGACGTGTGTCTGCGGAACGCCGCTCTGAGGCAAACCGCGAACTGGATGCTATATATACGCCGTGACGGTTGGGTCTTAAATTGTCGTAGAAAGGCCCCGCTGGTCGGGATGCAGCTAGTGCATCATATCTTACCAGGAAGAGTAGCAATGCACAAGCAGACGACAGCTTTGACAAAATACCGCCTAAATACCCATACGTTTGATTGTCAGACCGCCATTATTCCTCCCAACTCGAGGGATATGAAAAACTGCGATTATGAACTCTTTGTCGTGACATCGCAGAAAAGTTCGACTTTTCGGTACAATATCTCCATGTTTGCATTGACTGATGTTTTGAGATGGTCCCCGTGGGAGTGTCTTAGAGTTCATACCAGGACAATCGTTAAACCCGATTGGATGATAAATATAAAGGATCTGTTTCCTGCATATTTCTCTATGCAAGTCCGGGCGCTGAAAAACGCATGTGAGATTCGGCTAAGCTTCTGGTCACGCCATATTGGTAGTTATTGTACACCGGCGTTGAGCGATGTCATTTTTAACCACGTGCCATTTTGGTCGGGTGATGCAGTCTGTGATTTTTTGCCGGCATGCTGTATTAATATTTTGGCAGCTACGGCCGTATAGTTTTTCTCAATCGGTGCAGTGCTTGGCGGATACAGATCTGCACGGTAGACATTTTTATTGCCCTGTTGGTGACGCTGTAGTTTGCCCGGCGTTTGTTATTGTTACATTTCCACCCTGATCCACTTTACTGACACTTTCATATGGTATTATAGTTTATACGTCTGACTGCTTTAGGGAGTGTGAGGGGAGGGGGTTGTAACCTTTCCTTGCTCACGTGATACTGCTGTTTCCTTATTTGTCTAAGTCGAGTTGTTTGATGATACGTTGATGTCAAATCCCACCGGGAATCGATCGACACATCACAATCTTGCGTCGCACTGGCAGTTAAATCAGTCATATTCAACTCGGGTCAGTATCGACCTTGTGTCACAAATATGTCTTCGTTGGTATATTAACTGTGCGTCACAATCAATTATTGTGTCACAATCCACTATGTCGATACGAAGCCTGCATCTCAGTCACCCGTGTCTCAGTATCAGCCTACTCCATTGAACCAAGCTTCATTCACATTTGCATGCGAATGTCTTTAAGAGAATATTCTGCCAACTCTCATATTTATCTCCGTGAAAGTTGGTAATTTATTGTGGATTATATATTCATTTTAAACATGCCGTTTTATTCTGGCTTCATTAAACTTATTTTGGACATTTTGTAAGTGGAATCTACGGGTTTGCCGTGGATCACCGTAGGACCAGCGTGGTTAAATACCGCCTATGTTGGTCGTTGGTCCCGTTGTATCAACCCTGTGAGTCTTGTGTCACAATTCATCCCCGTGAAAATGGATTCACGTCACAATCCGTCTTAAGTTGTAATGAGCTCCGATTTGACACCTGCTCTGCTGCACCTGACACCTGATCTACTGCACCTGATACCTGCTCTACTGCTCCTGGCACTCCTACGTCATTTCTTTCTTACGTGACCACCATTGTGACGTCATCCAAATGTCATTTACTCAGTCCGCCACACCGCTCGGTAGCGTGGCCGTGGTTTAAAGCGTTAAGAGAAGCACTTTACACCCGTTATGTTTGATCTACAGTATCCGACATACTTCTACCTAATCGAGGTTAACTATATATGTGTCGGCGGTAATAGATGCAATTGGAATGCGTTCCCGAAATACTCGCGTTAAAACGCTTCCACAAGCATTTATGTTTTCAGCAATTGCCCTTCAAATGCAGAGATGTGAGGAGTCTATTTTTATATTGTGTTGTAAGAGCGCTTGGAAGCGGTATGCCTGGCATGGATCTGTTATTCCGCCATCAAAATGTCACAGCAACAAATGAAGCAGCTCCATTGACTTGGCGGTGTGATGGCCAGGCGAGCTATCATGGCGTACATAGGAGGGATGAGCTGCGTTTGGGTTAGATGTTCAAAAGAAACACATGTTCATCATTTATCCACCCAGTTTGTTCGCGTCTCATTCCGATAATCCGATAATGGCCTGATCTTGAGGCGAACTGTCAATCACTTTGGGGTTGCCCTTAGTGACCCTCTGCTCTAATTACTGATCCAGCCACGCAATGTATCTACAGTTAGAGTCTGTATCCTCGGCCTGCAAGATAATCTGGGTCGGTGTGTGGTGTCTCCTGATGACAGCAGCTTGTTGCGTTGTCTGACTGATAAGTCTATCAGCGTGTTATCAGCGTGTTATCAGCGTGTTTAACAGGATTAGGGGGAAGTCGATACATTGATAAGCGCTCTGCGCGTCTCCTCGTTGATTGTGAGGTTGCAATGTTTTTTGAGCGGAGGTCAATGAGTGTGATACTGCACCTGATCCCGTTAGTAGGCTCCAGTTTTTGATCTCTGTTCATCTTGTGGGTGTTTGGCACCTGGTGTTTGGTCGGCTGCTTTGAACCAGGTTTTATAACGTATGTGACCTCTGATTATCTTGTGGGTGATTGGTCGACTGCTTTTGACCATGTATAACGTCGGGCACCTCTTTGACCATGGCTTTATAACGTCTGCAACCTCAGAGCATCTTTTTGGTATTTTGTTGACTGCATTTAACCATGGTTTTACGACATGTGCGCTCTCTGTTGGCGTCTAGACGAACTACTCCATCGTCCGCCTTCAGCCGTTTCATCGACTGGTGCGCTGGCTAAAAAGTATTGTGTGCGTGAATGTCGAGTATATACGAGTATATTTCGTATGAGCCATTAACATGGCCTCCACGTAAACGGATGCCGGGAATATAGCAAGCCAACGGGCACCTAGGTTTCGTCCCAGGCATGTTCATGCATGTCTCGCCGCTTAACTAAGCAGTTTACGAGCGTTGTATATGATGCGCTGTGTTCGGTACATCATTTATCCCTCATGTTTTCATGTTACGAGGTAAACCTGCCTTGCTCTAAAATGCTGAAACGAATCATTGGCTTGCTCAACCTGTGCAATATGAACAGGAGGTTGCGAGTTCGAAACCCGTAGTGGCGTGTTGTGGCTGGTTGTATAACAAATCGTGGCTATATGAATCAACACAGGTGTTGAAAATGAACATCGACGCCGTCAAGGAGACTTAGTCTTTTGACTTAACCCCTTATCTAAACGGGAAGTAACTCCTGGATTTGATATCACCTTTGAGATTGTCCTCCTTACCGCGCGAAACACGGTAATATATAGAGCCGGGTTGACGTGTGTTATCGCCGGGGTTCAGATTCCCACGGCGACTTGATTCGCCTCTCAGCACGTCGCTCGTATGACGGCGCATAATGAATGATGAGGTTTCATCGCCTTGACAAGTCTATGTCCTCACTGGGCTGAGACGCGGACATGAAAGACCTCGCTGGTGACTCAGCATGGCAAGTGTTGCTCGTAAAACATGACTAACGCGCATTCCGGCACACAGCGCCCGTCGCCGCGGCTTGGAGACGCTCTCTGTTGCTGACTGTAGAAAGACATGTAGGTGATAGATGTTGTTTTGAGGGTGGTTCTCAAAACGAACTACGCGAGACTTCGTGACTGATGGGGTGACCTGCTTCCCTATTCATTAATTTAGAGATAGATGCTGGTGCTATTGTATGTTGTAATGGGATGCGTTGTACAGGAGGTGGGTTTATCCTCTCTCAGCTCCTCGGCATGGGTATATATAAAGCCAGCCTTCTCTGTCTTACATTCTGCCCTTGTCTTCGGTCAAACACTTATCTGATTTGGATGTTGCTGGTTGGTAACCGTGCCGTGCCGTGGACGAGGACTTGTGGGGTTTGATGTGAGGGTGGACTTGGCGTTTGGAATGGTTTCTACTAAGATCGATTCATGCGGATGCTGCTCTGATCATGGTGCTGTTGTCGATGCACACGCTACTGTTGATAATACTGACCACTTAGCTAGCTAGCTCTGCTGTTGATGGAGACGATCTCGTTGCTAATTCTGCTGTTGATGGTGATGATCTCGTTGCTAGCTTTTCTGTTGGTGGTGATAATGCTGCTAGCTCTGTTGTTGATGGAGATGATCCCGTTTCTAGCTCTTCTGTTGATGGTGATGATTTGGTTGCTAGCTCTTCTGTTGATGGCTATGATTTCGTTGCTAGCTCTTCTGTTGGTGGTGATGATCTCGTTGCTAGCTCTTCTGTTGATGGTGATGATTTCGTTGCTAGCTCTTCTGTTGATGGCTATGATCTTGTTGCGAGCTCTGCTGTTGATGGTGATGATCTCGTTGGTAGCTCTTCAGGTGATGATCTCATTGCTTGCTCTTCTGGCGATGATCTCGTTGCTTGCTCTTCTGTTGATGGTGATGATCTCGTTGCGAGCTCTGTTGTCGATGGCTATGATCTCGTTGCTAGCTCTTCTGGTGATAATCTCGTTGTTAGCTCTCTGGCGATGATCTCGTTGCTAGCTCTTCTGTTGATGGTGATAATCTCGTTGCTAGCTCTCTGGCGATGATCTCGTTGCTAGCTCTTCTGTTGATGGTGATAATCTCGTTGCTAGCTCTGGCGATGATCTCGTTGCTAGCTCTTCTGTTGATGGTGATAATCTCGTTGCTAGCTCTGCTGTTGACGGTGATGATCTCATTGCTAGCTCTGCTGTTGACGGTGATGATCTCATTGCTAGCTCTGCTGTTGACGGTGATGATCTCGTTGCTAGCTCTGCTGTTGGCAATGAGGATGTCATTGCTTTCGCGCCATTGCAGGCTATGATTTACTGCTGGTCGTGACGATTCTCTGTCAGGTGGTTGTTAAACGGAACATATTCGTCACGCTCTGATTGAGTCAAACAACTGGGGCTTATCGAAACGCAGATTGAGTGAAGCAGAGAGCGAGGAAGGATAGAAGAAAGGAGGAAGGAATCTAGTATATAGGCTTGGAAAAAACAGGAAGTGGTTACAAAAAATATCTCGCTGGTTATTAGATTATAATGGTACCTGAGTTGAATTGTATTGTTACTTGAGTTGGTTAATTATGGTACGTGAGTTGATTGATATGGGTACCTGAGGGGTTTGTATTTCTATCTAAGGGGTTTATATTGGTACCTGAGTTGGTGTATATTGGCACCTAAGTTTGTACAGGTACCTGGGAGGTTTATATTGGTACCTGAGTTAGTTTGTATAGGTACTTGGGTGGTTTATATTGGTACCTTAGAGGTTTATATTGGTACCTGAGTGGTGTATATTGGTACCTGGGTGGTTTATATTAGTACCTGCATGTTTACCTGAGTGGTTAACACTGGTACCTTAGTTGTGTACATTGGTACCTGAGTGGGTTATCTTAGTACCTGAGTTGGTTTGTTTTGGTACCTGAGTTTATTTGCATTGATACCTAAGTGAGTTATATTGTTGTATTTGTACCAGAGTTGTTTTTTCTTGGGTAGCTGGTTTGTTTTGGTAATGGAGTTGGTTTGTGTTAGATACCTGAGTGTTATATATGATGTCGACTTAGCCAGCTGGGGTGCGTGAAGAGCTCCGTGATCTCCATGCACAGCGCGTATTGGCGTGTTGTGGTTGAGTGGGGCAGTGAATCAGTGGAGGGACTAGGCTACTGACCGGGCAGATCGAGTCTGGCCTGGGATGGCCATATGGTGTCAGCTACAGCGGCCTACCTGTCTAGTTCACTTGGTAGAAGAGCGTGGATGTATAACTCGTGTGGTTGGGGCTGCATGAAGCATGTAGGGGAGAGTCGCTCTCTGCTTCTAACATGCCTCAATAGCTTCTTCACATATCGCCTACTTTATCCCATCGGTCTACTTACTAAGTTACTTACAAAGAAGGATCTCTGAGACGACCCCTTTTCTTTTTGATGACCCATCGCCATCAGCAATCCAAGTGACTTTCCTGACATATCTATTGATCATAGGGGAAATCTCAAAACCAATTGGGTTCAAGTATCGCTACAAAAAGGGGTCGTTTACGGGGTTGGAGGGGTCATCTCAGATGGCCTTCTGAGAGGGTATATGGTGTGAGTTCCCAGATGGTGTAGACTTGGTATCCAGTGGAACGGATTAAGCTCCCCACCCCCCTCCCGGTCGCATCACCTGTTAACCACGCCCTAAGGACCCGCCCCATCTCACTCGATTATTAAAGCGTTTGCAGACTGCTGCTGCTGCAGTTGCTAATGATGATGATCAGCAAACATGGCAGCATCTTTATCAGCCCGCTGGTAAATCATTCTAGGTTGAGGTTAACAATATTGTATGGTAAATACGTCATCCTGTAGGTACGCTGCGATAAAGTCAACATCCAGAAAGCCATGGTATGATAAATAGAAAGCCCCATTATGATAAGCGCGCCCCCTTGATAAAGACAGCAGCCCATTTTTATGTTCTGGATGTAGATTAAATTAATGTCATCCCAGTCGCCACCCCACCCACTGACCGCTTTGTAGCCTCTGGTCATGGCGCGCGCGCGCAGTAGTTGATTCTGCGTCATATCATACTACCTGTCAATGACACGCGACACCTGCTATAGAATGAGGCCAGAGGTCGACACCCTCAACCTCGGCTCGATCATCGACAGCTCGTCATCCCGGCACAATCGTAGCGTGGGTGTGCTGACGTTCGGACGGGGTCATTGTCTTTGGTGTAAATCTCAGATTCTGATGGATGTGAGTGGGTTAAAGGGGGGAGGGGGTGTGGATAGGGTAGGGCTGAAGCGGGAGGGGGGTGGGGGCTGTGGTGGATGATTCAGGGAAATTAACGCCAAGTACTAAGCGACAAGTCAACAGTGCCCATATCCGCCCCTCGATGAGTGTGATTTTGGGGTCAACTGGGTGCAAGTAGTGACTATCCGACCTAATGAAATAGTTTCCATGTCTGGTGTTGTCATGAATCACAAAAGACATTTGTTGATGGGCGAGTATCACCCGAACCAATACAAACCCCTGTGGCCAATATTATTGCCGTTTCTCAACGGTTTCTGCCACTTGACACCTATCATTTTGTGACAAGTCGCTCTAAAACACGTACGCCTGGTCAAAGAAAGCTGAGATGAGACATATGCCATGCACTCACTCAGAAGATGGACATTCACGAATGACAGCCCAGACAGTTTTTTTATTGTGAGAGATCGAGTCAACATTAGACGGAAATGAGACGATTCCGTGTAAAGCTCAGTGTAAGTTAACAGAGCAGACGAGGTGACAGAGCCGTGGTAGGCTATCCACCCGTTCTGCGGTGGCTGGGGGGTGGTAGCTTGTTGACGCAGAACGTCAGGAATGCGCTATAGAACATGAGCGATATTGTCACTGTATAACCACACGTATGTCACTCTTACGTAGGATAACAACAGCATTAAGGTGTCAACCTCGAAGGAGGTAGTTTTGACTCAGGTAAAGGAAACTGGGTTCGTGAGTCACATGGTTTGGTGGGTTGGGGGGGGGGGGCAGGGGGTTTAATCAATGCACCATAGTCGTGTTACGTACACATCCACCCGCCAGGCGCTCGGAAACCTACCATAGCGATCCATGTGATTAAAATGGGGCCCCTATTGTGGACTGAGTGGATGGTCGGCCCTCAGCGCCGCCGTCAGGCTTCCGAGCGGCTATATGTACTTACAGTAATGTATAGATCATGGTACTCGGCTTCCTGAAGCCTGAAATCGACTGTCTGTTGATGTGAGGGATGGTGGTTGTTATAATGATACACAACCATATATCACTCATTCTGCCCGGAACCTTATCGTCAGATGATGGACTTGTCGAATGTGGTCAGCGGGGAAAGGATGAGATACCGAGCGAAAACGATCCCTCTTAACGATAGGAACCATGTGAATTCCGTCGTGATTACGCCTACGTCAAACCTACTCGGGGTGACATGAATCTCTGGCATCGTGTTGTGTGACTGCTTGGGTTACGTACGAGGAGCTTCAGGAGTGTCATATGTAAACCAAAGAGCTCATAGCTACGCTCTACAAGCTCTTTGTGTAAAACTGCCACAGGTCAGCGCGTTATAGTGTTTCCGAGGGCGGAGGGGTGCGCTATGATGTATTGCAGTTGCGTCATGTTGTTCTGTAGTCACGGTGTCGGCTGCACGGGCTTGGATCTCAGTGTATCAATCTTTGAGATAAAAGTCGACCACTAGCTTCAGTTCATCAGTTAACTGGAGAGACCTCACCAGATAAACTCTCTTCCTTTTCTCTCTCTCTTTTCTCTTTTCTCTCCCTCTCCCCCATCTCTCTCCCTCCCTCTCTCCCTCTCTCCCCCTCTTCTCTCCCTTCCGCCCTTCTTCCTCTCTCCCTCCCTTCTTTTTCTCTCCCTCCCTTCTTTCTCTGCTCTCCCTTCTCTCTCCTCTCTCTCTCTCTCTCTCTCTCTCTCTCTCCTCTCTCTCTCTCTCCCTCCCTCTCCCTCCCTCTCTCTCTTTCGGCGCCTTGTTAACCTGTGTTTCAGAGCGTCGACTAGCGCCGTGTCCTCGTTCTACACCCACACATAGAGTGCGCATTCTCCGTCTTTCTGAGTTACGAGTTGATTTTGTGGCCGGCGCTGACTCATTGTGGAAGCACGCAGTCAGGATATTCTCCAATTCACCGTCGACCATACTGCCTGCCATCGGGCGGGCAGTGTCGCGCAATATTGACCCGAAACCAGCGAAAATTCATCGGCTTTGAAATAAATGCATAAAATAATTGTACTGGCCAGATATTTTGTTTTGTTTTACCAATAATGGACAAATTGCCGGCGGGCTGCTGTCAGTTCCCATTCGTGATGATCTGTAATTGCTCTCAATCCGGGGGTCGCGAGTTCGAGTCTGTCGCGGGGTGATGACTTAAAGGACGCGGTTGCTCATCGTCCTTAACCTCACCGTCGCGGTATGACGGCAAGTGAAGACTAGAAACCATTTCATTTAATGTCCTATCGTTATTTATCGTGCGCTCTCCTGCCCCTGCGTTTGCGTCGTCTTACAGGCCCTCAAGGCTGGATCAACCCCTCTCTGACCGAGTAGCATTCTGTATAAGTTCTGCGTGACATTCCATATGGATACTGCGTCACTACTAAACCGTGCCTGGATGGACTCTTCATGAATGGAAACCTGTGTTGGGTGACTTCTCTTGTACTAGTGTCATTGATCTCGTTATGTGTTGGTGTGAGTGCGCCCTGATGCCCCTATAAGCATATCACCGTGTGCATTCCACGATCTGTTGTGTCATTCCGCTTGTCTGTGATCAGTAACTAGTATAGTGTTGGGTTCCGAGCGCCGGACAAATAACGGATGGAGGAACATGGATCAGAAATTGTTTTCCGAGCGCCCGTCCGGCGTGTTCATTGACATCGATCACCGGTTTAATCAGCAGCTCTCGGAAACATAACTGTAGAGTTCCTACCCGTATTGGATCCCGGGTATTCCGAGAGCATGCATATACGTCGGTGTTGCAAAGCTGTTATTCTTCGCGCGCTGTTCATTTACGACCTCTGTTGTGGAGCTTGTGTCGTCGAGACCACTGCTCAGTAGCCAATTGGAGATTGGCCGTGCGGCATGGTTTGCTTGCATGCCTTGCTGTGAGTAAACGGTAACACCCGCACACAACCTGTACAAGGTCCCACCAAGCTGACGCATAGTTACACTGTAGACTGATGCATAGAGCGGCAATACGTGCGCCTCGGGAGTAAGGCTTGATTGGAGCGATCCACACATGCACTGGACCCTCTCTCGGATCTATGTTCAAGTTCCGAGTATTACTATCCTGCCGCATGAACAGGCTAACGTGGTCCATTCATCAGCAGGACAAACTGGCATTCTGTATCATCATGCAATATATGATCATTATGGTCTCCCGGCTTGTGCCTGAAAATACACCCAGCTTGGATCACGGAAACATTCCCACCTGACCCCACTGACCTCTTGCTCCAGTCGCGCGTTAAAAAGTAGCCGCTATATCTATGTATTGTATAGTATTGTGGTTATGACCGCATTGTATTGTCTGACCGCCAGCCCTTGCAATCAATTCATGACTCTCACCAGGAAAAAGTGCCCTGAAACCAACCACGCTACCCGTCCCTCTACCCTAGCTACTCCCTACCGCCTCCTCCTACCCGTTAAACCCACGGCAGGGTCGTGTTTGAGGACTTAGCCCGGTACCCTGTAGTCTCCCCGTATCGATCACCTTGGACCAGTCGACCCGTTTACTGCCTCCTTTGCTTTCTCTTAATGATGTCTTCTTTCGTTGTTCGACCGAGCAAGTGTTATGGTTGTTTTGCATGCTGAGGGAGGGTTATTTCAGTCAAATTGGTTCGATGGGTGGGGGTACTGGCATAATCTACTACAAAATGGCGCGATTTTTACAACAACTTGTATGTTTGCGTCTAATTTGTTAAATCACATCCAGATATGTGCTATATTGTCGTAAGAGCAGCGTTCAAAAATATAAAACGGGTAGAAACGTGATTATAATATTTTTGTAAACAGCGAGTGCCCCCTCCCCGGTATCCATCCATGTTGTCTGAAGGTCCATGTCACAGATTCACGAGCGGCATACGGCCGCTCTGAGTTCCTCCGGGACCCACTTCACACACCCAAACAAATACTCAGACGCCTACAAACACACTGACCTCTGCCGACCTCTCTGTCTGGTTGACTCTCCTGCTATGGCCAGGATACATAGGGGGCGTCTCAAAACGTAGTAATGGTAATAACACGATCTTAAACAAGTTAATAAATATCTTTGGTTCGTTTTACTCGACCGCTCTTATTTCTGCCACTTCTGCCTCCCCCCCCCCCCCCCTCATCACCCCCATGTTTATTTGCATCCTCTTGTATTTCCCTCATTTGTCCATATATCCCCGAAGGAAGCTGCTCAATCAGGTCAATGCCATATCTTCATATTTACTGCACTTGAGTAGGCACCATATGACACATTAGTGTTAGTGTGCCGTTAAACCCTCTACCTTGCCCCCCCCCCCCCCCCCCCCCCCCTCCACCCCACCCCTACCCCACTCTACCCCCACCGAAGTTCTAATTGCTACGGTGAGTTGCTCGGTATAGACTGTTAATATTAAATTGGAGGGTCGAGCGTTGTTTTGTCTAGGTCTGTTCTACGATCACTTGGGCTTTAATACGCCCCCTCTTTTCGTATCAAGCCCGCCGGCTATAAGCACTGTTATTATAATCAATTGGTGGACATTCGTATCCATACTAGTAAAGCTGGTTGGGCAAGCGTTGGTTAAACCCGTAGCCGCCAGTGACCCGCCAACTCGTCTGCCAGCTGCCTGGCCACTCGACTATCACCCATCTGATCGTCGACTGCCGCGTGACTAACGCAATGGAAAATTACCTCTTGCTACCCATTTGTTAATAGACTGAGGTGTGGACGAGAGTAGATCTGGTTTCTCTTTATGGTCTTTGTGTTCACCTCGTCAGTCACTGACGAGCGTTTGTCAGTCTCTTTCTGTGTTATGCGTAGTGTGTTATGGGTCCGGGAAGGGACTGGTGGAGTTCGGGGTGGGGCACTCTTAATTCCGGGAGCTTCTCATGTGATCTGCGTTCCCAGGGGCTGTATGTCACCTCCACTTATACAATAAACCATTCCAAACTCCTGTAGCATCGCTAGTACAGATGGTCAGCGGAGATAGTGGTGAAATCATGCTATGTGTCAAGTTACGGACCAACAGTTCGCCGCTCGCGTCCTGCTTGTCAGAGGTCTTATAACCGGATAGGGCTTCTAGGCGTGTCTTGTCTACCGGTCAGCTGGCGCTGTGTAGATTGGGGTAGTCACGTGGTGCCGTGAACAGGGGCTGGTAACGATAGGGGTGAAACGATGCACCTGCATCAGTTTCACGATACGTTACGTATCGCGGTATAACCTCGACGGTTCCGTACGATACAATACAATATAATATAGAGATCTGTGAAATTTTTCAAATAATGAAATTACGGTTATATTAGAGAATAATATTGGCGAATGAAATTTACATCAAAACAATTAAATAAATGGCAAACAAGAGTATTCGTAAATAAAGCTGTAAATATAATTTAAAAACAAACTAACACCAATGATTTGTATTGTCACCCAGACTATGTCAAACAAAATATGAATAAATAACAATGTAAATTGGTTCAGTTATCATGTTTAACTTTAGCCCTGCAGGACGTCGTAAACAAAGCTCTGATTGGAGCTCATATTTGGGGTTGTCCAATCAGAGCTCGCGATTTCTTTGCCCCGGACAAAGATCTGATGAGCGCATCAACTTCAGGGAACAAGAAACTTAATTATCGGATAAAATAGCGGTAAGCTCTTTGGTTGAGCGTAGAAGTCATATCTGCAACACACCACTTCGGCCCGGATTTCGCCCAGTCGAGAAGCTAGAATGGCCTGGTCTAGTTCCATGGGCGACATTGTGACCTGGGATAATCGTCTGTATTTTTATCGTTTCTATCATTGTCCAAGTTATTTTGCACTCTCTTTGCCGAGGCCCTGTACGACACCAGTGTTTGAGTGCCGTTCATCCCTATACTGCCGTACGTACCCCATTCACGTACCTAAGTGGTTGTGTAGTCGCGTCATGTGTGCCTGTGTCTGGACCAGCCCGAGCTCACATTACCCAATGTCACATGCTGTATATTATTATCTAAACATCTTAATGAAGGATCCGAGCAGCGGCAGTCAATCGAGGTGTGTTGTTGTGTATAGACCTAGCGTGTTCAATATAGACAGCTGCTCCGTGCTCGAGAGCATGTCATAAGGGGGTGGGACGGGGGGCACGCGCATGAGACAGACATTGGTTGTGTTGCCCGTTCTTGTAACCCAACTCAACTTATCGTGCTAAAAGGCCGCGTTCCTGGTGTAGGTTGTGTACGTGATAAGGTGATTTATGCTGGTGTCAATCGAGACCAAAAGCAGCTTGAACGCTAACTTAGGGTTCCGAGTGCCCCTATCTTAGGGTTCCGAGTACCCCTAACTTAGGGTTCCGAGTGCCCATCCAAAGCCTCCTATGTCCTCTGTCAGCATAAAAACTATTGTTTCTTTGCAGCGCCCTCTCCCGTCTTCACTGGCTATCATGTGTCAGGTGAGTTGAGCCACTCGCTAGAGGGCAGCACCTCGCGATTATCACCACCCGTTTATATGGGAAAAAATATTTTCTTAAGATGACAGGGAAATCTGATATGGTGATTGGTGTGATATACGATTGGTGGGTGTACGTTGATTGTCGCAGCTGCCCTCTGGTGTCAGGTGTGTCAAACACTGGTTACAGTGTCTTTCTTATCAGTGTGAATCAGCTGGTGTGAATACTAAACGCTACCCATGCCCCAACCTCACCCCCCACCCCCACTCCAACCTGCCTGTGATATCGTTGGTAAACTGTGTGACACTAACACTTGTAACTGTGTGATCAAGTCGCTGTCTCCCTAATTGATTTTCTGACAAACACTCGCACACCAATACACTCTCTTTGAGTTCACTCTATCATGAATAATAAATGAGCTGATGGAGTAAGCTTATCACGCTGGAGCTCCTCGTCACAATCACACGTTATCACGCTGGAGCTCCTCGTCACAATCACACCTTATCGTCGATTGCCATCCGACCCGCATCCTTGGTATCTTCTGACATTCTATGAAGTGCGCTTCTCACACACCTGTTCATTAAGCACCATGTACCTTGATCACTTCACCTGCCCAATCCACTCAATCGATTGTAAGCATCTCACCTGGGTAATTAATCGGAAGTGTTGCACTCGCCGGGAGATCTTTCTGTGAATCGCAATATAATGTCTTGTCCACATGAGAGCTGCAGCCAATCGGGCGCTCTCTTGGGATTGTGGACATACTCTTGGACGTGCACGGAAGAATATATGGGTGTATTTATGATGGGCAGCCTCACCAGTACCCCCCCCCCCCCCCCCCGTCTCAATGTTGAGGTCGGAAGATATTCAACGAAAATCCATTTTAACCTGAGTGTGACATTATAGCAGTAAACCTTGCTATTTTTGCTTTCCACAGTTTTAGGGTTCTAATTCATGAGTAATAGAACTAATGTTTTATCACCTTGGTTACTGACACTATTATCCAGAGCCTTTCACCATGGTTACTGACCCTATTATCTACAGCCTTTCACCATGGTTACTGACCCTATTATCTACAGCCTGGAACCTTGGTTACTGACCCTATTATCTACAGCCTGTCATTTTGGTTACTAAGTTATCCAGAGCTTGTCAGCTTATTGTCCGGAGTCTGTCACCATGGTTACTGACCCTTTTATCCAGAGCCTGTCACCTTATTACCCAGAGCCTGTCACCATGGTTACTGACACTTTTATCCAGAGCCTGGCACCTTGGTTACTAACCCTGTTATCCAGTGCCTATCACCTTGGTTTCTGACCCTATAATCCAGAGCCTGTCACCTTGGTTACTGACCATATTATCAGGGCCTGTCACTTAGTTACTAAGTTATCCAGAGCCTGTCACCTTGGTTATTGATTCTATTAACTAGACTCAAGAGCCTGTCACTTTGGTTACAAAATTATCCAGATCCTGTCACCTTGGTTACTGACTATATTATCTATAACCAGTGACTTTAGAATATAAACCAACTAGGATAGATATTCATGACCTTCCGGAGGAACACCGCCCCCCCCCCCCCCCCTCACAGATTATGGTGTGTACTAGCGTTGTCCTGATTAATGAGGCCGTGCGTACTGTCAACTCAACATCGTAACGAGATCCACGCCATGTGGATATAAGTTACCCGTGATGATTAAGATATCTGCGAACGCACTCACATGACCCTAACGTCACACGACCTTACTCCACTTGTTTCACCAGTGATAACCCAGCAATGTACTCAACATTTGAACTGCATTCATTGTAATAAGTCAAGCGATCCCTCTCTCATGGTCAACCGGCAATATCCCGTTGTATCAATAACACCTCGTTTATTGTGATCGGCTCGAGTTACGGAATTGTAAGCTGACATTGGATGCGAGGATCTTTGTTACAATTTTACGTGGTCCACGTCATTTGCTGTCGTGTGCGATTGATGTCGTCAGCAAGGCTGACATTCCTCTCCGCCGGATATAGCTTGGACAAACCGTTATGACGTGGTTGGACGTTATAATATTATTCAATATCTCGTTAAGAGCCGTTATGACATTGTAAAGTTATGATATTATTCTCTAACTTATGTAGAAATTTCTCGACTGGAAGAGCTCATTTCAAGTTGACATGGAGTTGTTTAGCATCCGAAAAAATATTGGATCCTCTCCCTACACGGTTGACCCATCACAGTATATGCTTTGATTACATACGCTATGACATGAACTCGCTATCAATCCACCATGATCGAGCTGCCTACCGCCGGCGCGTTATGATGGCCTAAGCTGTCATAACGTGTGTTGTCCGCTGCTAACCGCTTCGCTTGGCTTTTTGTGTCTGTTAGCCCCCGCCCAGGCCCAACCCAGTCCATCCACGGCGGCCCAACGGCGTGCCCAGAGGAGACTTACGCGTGAGGACAATCGCTACCACTCAGGTACTAAGCCACTCAGCCCCGCGTGGCTTCTCTTTCATTGGTGTCAACCAATTCACTACTTTCTTTTTTTTTTACTTTCTTTGATTATTTATACAATCTTTGAAAGTGCCCCTCTCCAACTACAACACTTCCAGTATTTGTACAGACTTCTCTTTTGTAACATGTCATAAGACTTGAGGACTGTGTAGTGACGTTATGATAGAACGGCATCTTTATTTAGTAAGTAGCACCTTCAATGGAACATGACACATAACACTGATGCTTGACAAAACATGTAGACCCATATCTCACCTCTCCTAGAACGTTTGGATAAGAACGTGTCCCTTACAGAGAACGGCTTCCTGGAACCAGAGCATGGATACGCACACAATATAACAACTCTCGACAAATTGAACAATTACACTCCTCTGATGTTGATAGTGATCAATACACTCCAGCACTCACAGATACATTCACTCATTATAACTCACTAACTGTAACAATTGTACATGACCTTTGTGATATGACCTACTGTGACCCCACACCCCTCTGTTCATATCCCCTCTACGCTAACACCCCCCCCCCCCACCCCACCCCCACCCAGCTTTCATGACTTCACTCATCCTCTGAGTCTTAATGATTCAAAATAATCTCGCTCACTTGTTAATGTGTCTAGCATGGTTTTTATATGCTCCCTATGTATGACGTATAAACCCCTGTGTATTTTGGTTATTCAGTTGATAGAGGGGTTGTATCAAGATGTAATTATGTGAGTGATGGTGTGTGGATTGTTTTGGTTTTTGTGATTAACCCTAGACATCTTTAACCTTGTGTTGATTGTGGTATTGTTTACTGCTAATGTATAATAATGTTTCCACTAATACTGAGGTGTACTTATGTTGTAGTTAGAGATTCAGTTGTTGTTAGAGTGATGATGCTCAATGCTTAATTATCATATCTACCCAGAGTCGGGTTCATCAGAGTTGATGACAGGAATGGCTGTTCTGAAAATGTGATGAAGTGTGAGACGAGATCATCTAATAGGTCTTGGATGTTCACAATGGATGGTTATATAAGCAACAAATGTCAATTGTTCATTTTGCTATGGTTGGTTATTCAGATCACAGTGGATGGTTATATAAGCAACAAATGTCAATTGTTCATTTTGCTATGGTTGGTTATTCAGAACACAGGGGATGGTTATATTGACAACTAATGTCAGTTGTTATTGTTACAAAGTTAATTCCAGAGTTGAGGAATGTGAACCAAGCAGGAAATAGGTTTTGTATTAACTCCGGTTATTATTACAGGTTTGCCATACATACTAATAACGATTGCCAATTGTACACAATTATTTCCATTGTATCATTCGTTAGTAATACAGATGGCAACTGTTAATTTTTCTGATCACAAAAGAGATTTATGTACTGATGGTTACAATTTTCTATTAATCAGGTCAAGATTGTTAGTTATTCGTGTCACAATTGTAAATTATTTTACGTAACCCAATTTAACTATTTTAAACTTGTTGAATATTCATTTTGAACTTGTTGAATATTCATTTTGAACTTGTTGAATATTCTTTATGAACTTGTTGAATATTCATTATGAACTTGTTACATATTATCATCTCCCTGGATCACTGGGATCAAGCCACCCTGTTATGCGCACTAATCAAGGATCTGCAGTAACCGCCTGGGGCGCTTTGCCACCTATCCCCAGCTTAATTGACTTGGTTAACCTGATATGCAGTATTGTACATGTGGCTGATGTCACTGTGCCACTCAATGCTGTGTACCATCAATGTAGTATGCTGGAGGCTTGTTAATGGAATTTGTAATTCACACCGCCAGACACACCGTGTCTATCACTCCATCTAGTGTGAGTGTCAGTGGGGGAAAGAAGTCACTGGAATTGTAACATCATGGAATAGAAACTTGTGTTTGTCTGTGTCCTGGCTAATCTGCATGATCCGTTTGTTGCTTGTTGGATCTGAGGATTGTGGATGTCTTATTGAAGGCATGTCAAGTTGATATGAGATGCCATCATCAGGTGAAGGTCAACTTACATCAGTCTTTGCCACAGATTCAAGTGATGAATGATAGTGATTCTAGTCTTTGATATGGGGTGGAGGGCTTCAGAAGAACATCACACATCACGGTGTCAGGTCGGAGGTTAAATGTACAAGGTCGTTATTGAGATTTAGGTTGGCTTCATGGTGGCATCCTAAAACTGGCCTGATTGAGGATTGTTGTATCTACAAATAGGTTATCTTTACAGTGTTGTTATGGTGATATCTACATTGAGGTTATTACAGTGTTGTTATGGTGATATCTTCATTGAGGTTATTACAGTGTTGTTATGGTGATATCTTCATTGAGGTTATTACAGTGTTGTTATGGTGATATCTTCATTGAGGTTATTACAGTGTTGTTATGGTGATATCTACATTGAGGTTATTACAGTGTTGTTATGGTGATATCTTCATTGAGGTTATTACAGTGTTGTTATGGTGATATCTTCATTGAGGTTATTACAGTGTTGTTATGGTGATATCTTCATTGAGGTTATTACAGTGTTGCTATGGTGATATCTACTTTGAGGTTTGCTTCAATGTGTTGTTATGATGATATCTAGATTGAGGTTTGCTTAAATGTGTTGCTATAGTGATATCTACTTTGAGGTTTGCTTCAATGTGTTGTTATGGTGATATCTAGATTGAGGTTTGCTTCAATGTGTTGTTATGGTGATATCTACATTGAGGTCTGCTGCAATGTGTTGTTATGGTGATATCTCGACATTTGCTCAAGAGTTGAATCCAAACTATGACAAGAGGTAATTTGCTCTCTGTATGTGAATCATACAGTGGTGTTTTCCTACTGTATTAGGTTGTCTCATAAGTGGTTATGGAACCTTGGCTGAGAGACGGTGTGTTCATCTTACATGTGCCAGTGTTAACATGATCTTCTCCACATCTAACACATCACACTTGATTGACACGATTACCAGTACTAACGACACATTGGCTAACAACTTGGTTCATGCTAACACACGTCTTTTGTGGATTTTTGTACATTTATTATATTCCAGTATCAGATACTGATATGACCTTCTATATCATTATCGCTTAACTGTTATCTATTATCTCGAGATATGATTGGGTAATGCATGAAGTTACGATGGAGATATGGTTATATCAAACCATGTTCATATTCATTGTAGGAATCTAATCCTTGATGTGTCCCTTTCTGTTTTTGGTATTGTGACTGAGTTACATAACCGTAGGGCACACGGCATCTGTTTCACTGCCAATGAATGTAATAGTGGCGTGTTGTTGAGCTCGTTGGTATTTGTCCCGATAGAGATCCGCACGGAGGCCGTGATGCAGGCGCTGGCCATGCACAAACAGAAAATGGCTCCCATGCCATCGAAGCGCACATCGGCCGTCTACAACCAACAACACCAGCAGCAGAGACGCAACAGGCAGCATTCAGGTGAGCACTGGTAGCTCAATGATTATCTCACACTGTCATAGGCCATGACTCATGCATGGCACTTAGCTGCTGAATAAGTGGAAATTCGCAAAGTCAATAGGAGTGAGTTGAGATAGGCGAGAGCTAGCAGTCGGAATGTATTCCGTTGAGGCCTAGATTCAGGGTTGTTTTAAAGTGTGGTGGCTCAAGTGATTGATAGAGTAGATGTTGTACACTAACTGATAGAGCAGATGTTGTACACTAACTGATAGAGCAGATGTTGTACACTAACTGATATATTTGATGTTGTACACTGACTGATAGAGTAGATGATGTACAATGACTGATTGATCAGATGTTGTACACTGACTGATATAAGTGATGTTGTACACTGGCTGCTATATGTGATGTTGTACACTGACTGATTTTGCATGTGCGTAATATTGGTGTTGTCATATGGTTGAGGGTCATTAGGGTCATTATGTATCTCGCCCAGACTAGATAGCCCCGCCGTGACAGGTGACAATGCTTTGGTTTTATACAAGTCATTGTCTCTGAGAGGATCTCCTCTAGCAAAATAGACAATTGATTTCACTGAATGAGCCTGGCCTCTGGCTACAGGTTATCAAGTGCAGTCTGTTAACTTAAAGCCTGTTGATGTGATTGGAGATGTTTTTGTTCTTGTGAATGGTGGTTATAGATAATTGATGTATCGGTTTGGGTCATCAGGCAGAAATTGGAGTTTGCGGGAGAAATATTGAAATATGTAATCAATCTACAGGAATGATATATCATTAAAGAGAACAGGTGAAAAAATGAATAGTTTACTGGCATGTGATGTATAGTGAATCCAAGCTTATCAATCTCAAGGTTTTAAGGGATATTAAACCCATAGAGATTGTCTACAAGTTGGTGAGTCGGAGAATTATTTTATTTTTTGGTGGGGGGGGGGGGGGGGGTCACTGGGGGTCGGGACTGATGACTTGTACTGAATGACCCCATGACACGTGTGTTCTGGGTAGCCTGGGGCTTTAGAGACGAGCCCAACTGACTCTGTGACCGTGTGTATTACAGATACCCTGTCGTTCTGTTCCCAGTGTGAGTCTGAAGTTTCTGACTTGTAGCTCACTAGTTAAGGTCACCTGCTTGGTATGTGGTGTTGGTTGTGGGAATCTCATTCACTTAGCATGACTGCATGGAGTTATGCTCTGAGGATTTGCAGGGGTTTATTACATAACCATCCTTGTGGTTATTGGTGCTCACCTCGTGGTTATTGGTGCTCACCTCGTGGTTACATGGTGTTTACATGATGGTGAATGAAGTGGATAACAGCAGTGTGTTTAACCCTAAACGTAAGCGGGTAACGTATTTGCCTTATTGCATAGGCTCCTCAGTGGTTTGAGTGAAATTTGCATTGACCTCATCTTACTTGGGGTATATTGACCTCATCTTACTTGGGTTATATTGACCTCATCTTACTTGGGATATATTGACCTCAACTTACTTGGGGTATATTGACCTCATCTTACTTGGGATATATTGACCTCAACTTACTTGGGGTATATTGACCTCAACTTACTTGGTGTATATTGACCTCAACTTACTTGGTGTATATTGACCTCAACTTACTTGGGGTATATTGACCTCATCTTACTTGGGTTAAATTGACCTCAACTTATTTGGGGTATATTGACCTCATCTTACTTGGGGTATATTGACCTCAACTTACTTGGGGTATATTGACCTCATCTTACTTGGGGTATATTGACCTCATCTTTCTTGGGTTATATTGACCTCATCTTACTTGGGATATATTGACCTCAACTTATTTGGGGTATATTGACCTCATCTTACTTGGGATATATTGACCTCAACTTACTTGGGGTATATTGACCTCAACTTACTTGGTGTTTATTGACCTCAACTTACTTGGTGTATATTGACCTCAACTTACTTGGGGTATATTGACCTCATCTTACTTGGGTTATATTGACCTCAACTTATTTGGGGTATATTGACCTCATCTTACTTGGGGTATATTGACCTCAACTTACTTGGGGTATATTGACCTCAACTTACTTGGGGTATATTGACCTCAACTTACTTGGGATATATTGACCTCAACTTACTTGGGGTATATTGACCTCATCTTACTTGGGTTATATTGACCTCATCTTACTTGGTGTATATTGACCTCAACTTACTTGGGGTATATTGACCTCAACTTACTTGGGATATATTGACCTCAACTTACTTGGGGTATATTGACCTCATCTTACTTGGGTTATATTGACCTCATCTTACTTGGTGTATATTGACCTCAACTTACTTGGGGTATATTGACCTCAACTTACTTGGGATATATTGACCTCAACTTACTTGGGGTATATTGACCTCATCTTACTTGGGATATATTGACCTCAACTTACTTGGGGTATATTGACCTCATCTTACTTGGGTTATATTGACCTCATCTTACTTGGTGTATATTGACCTCAACTTACTTGGGGTATATTGACCTCATCTTACTTGGGTTATATTGACCTCATCTTACTTGGTGTATATTGACCTCAACTTACTTGGTGTATATTGACCTCAACTTACTTGGGGTAGGAATAAAGGCCTGCATAAAGGAGGGGGTGGTGGGTTCTTCTGCACTGCCATCATGTACTAGTTTTGCTCGGTATGCATGCCCATGCTATTCGAGTCATTTGTGAGGTGGTTTTATCTTTACGGTTGGTTTTTTTTTTTTTTTTTTTTTGGTTATATGTATTTGTGGTTATATGTTTTGCTGGTTAAATGTATTTGTGGTTATATGTTTTGCTGGTTATTTGTGGTGGTGAGCAAATAAGCATGTATATACATCTGCATATATATACATATATATATATATATATATATATATATATATATATATATATATATATATATATATATATATATATATATATATATATATATATATATCTTCTATTTTCACCAGCGCATGTACATTCATTTGAGGTTAGGAAATGATTAGTTTAGTTGGCATGCACCGAGTTGGCTTGCACTTGATGCATTTTTTTTATACTGTGATCAGCTGTTTGGTGTTGGTCACCGAGCACACGCTATGTTGTTCAGTGCTTATTGCTTTATGTAAGGCTTGACCTCAGCTCATGTGTAATGTCTCGATGATAATCACTTCTCATTGCTCTGTTGTCGTGCTAGTTGTTGTTGAGTCTGTAATGTGTCACGTTGATGTATTAACGACATCTTGTCTAATCCATCTTAGATTCCTCCTCCGACGATGACAGTGTTTTTGAGGAGGGCAGACGATCCAGCGGTCGTCGTGCAAACCAACAAAGGCCGGTCTCTGATTCGTCAAGTTCCGGCTCTCAGGCTCCGCCCCTTCCTCACCCCAACAGAGGCAGCGCCATCTATGCCAACGTGAGCGTGCCCAGTATCCCATCAGCATCGCGGTCCGAACTTGATGTCCTGCGCAGTTCACGACCCCCATGTAAGTGGCAATCGTCTGAAGAACCTCATCTGCTGGGCTCTGCCAACCCATCAGCACTTTATAATGAAAAGGTTTCATCAAGTCAAAACGTTATGATATCTGGTTTAGTCACATGATGATGTCATGTGATAAGCTGCTATGCTTGATCTTATAACCTGCTAAAGCCTTCTTCACTGTGGTTTGGCTTGGTTTTAACATTTCCACAGCCGCAATTTATAACCACATTAATACTTCTTCCAGTGTGCTAAAATTGTTGATTGTGGATCCAATTTTATCATTCAAGCTATTTAGAGATGCACCTTTGGTGAAAGAGAGCTTCTAGTGACAATGTGGAATAGTCTCTGATTTCTTGTCAAATAATTTCTGCATTCTTTGATTTGTTGTCAAGGTTGTACATACTGTCCAACGTCTTCAGAGCTTGACCTTTCTTAGTTGACCTGCCCTAATTTCCTATTTTCGTTTTTATTGGATCCTTACTTATTTTAAAAGATAACTTGTGAAAATAAGGCTATGATGAGTCAATCTTTTTTGTGTGCTGAGTTTATTTGATTTCCTCATCTCAAAGTTTGTTGATATAAAATGTAACATGAAAATAATGGTAGGAATTTGATTGGAGAAGTGTCAAGCTCAGAAGACGGTGCGTGTTTTGCTAGTCTCTCAATCATTTCTCTCTAATATCTCCCCAGGGGGCGAACCTGGCAGTGCCCTCGCGGATGTAATACAGATTGCGGACGGCCAATGTAAGACCTCACTTCTATCTACATTGGCACGATGGAAAGTGGGGAAGGGGTTTGGCACGCTTGGAAGCTAGGGAAGGGTGTAGCTCATGATGCTACGTATAACGCTAATTCTCCGCTCTAGTTCTATAGTGCATCACTTGCTCACAATTCTGATGAAACTCTTTATCATGAAATGCACCTGTAACTTGATGTTAGGGAGGGTATAATATTTGATTCGCTCACAGTGAATCTGTTTTTGATGACCTCTCAAATCTAATCACAAAAATTACAGTTTGGTTCTATTTATAGACTGCACAGTTAACACATGTTTGATGCCAGTAAAATTTATACTTTATTAAATGCATGTATGATTCAAGTGAAATCCTGTTTTAATTTCTGCATGTTTTAATTTGATTCGACACCATGTTATGTAACCCCGCCCATGGGTGTGTCTGTCCAGCCCAGCGTGTGGTTGCTCCGCCTCCTCCTGATGTTACCAGTGACGTGCGTGAAGCAGCCACCCGTTATACACATCAGCAGCATGCCCAGTCAGTTCGCATGTCGGGCACTGTGGTGGTCCCCAGTGACACCGACACCAGTGAGTCTCTTCATTCTCACTATCATCTATTTTCATGTAACCAAAACACCCTATCCGTCTGGACTTTGTGTCCCCCTGTTAGGGGTTCACATCCTGATGTGGGCAACAGGTTTGTGCTGCAAGTAGGATGCCATTTCCAGGGCCTAGTCCAACAACATCCTTGTCCATCAGTCGTGATTTCATCTTCAATTGACATGTTTCATTTGGCTTTTTTGTATGTAATGTTTCATATATTGACTGATTTATATGTTTGTGTACAGCTCCTAGGCAAGGCAAAGTGTCTGCCAAAATACAGCAGCTACTCAACACACTCAAGGTGACTCCATTGGGGGGCTTTGTTACATACAATGGCTATGGTAGGGTATAGGGGTTGGATTGGTGGGAGGGGTCATGGTTGATGGGAGTGGCTATGTTGGGTTGCTGGACTGTGTTTGGTTGTAGGGTTTACGGTGGGAGGGGTGATTGTTGATGGGGGCGGCTATGTTAGGTTGGAGGACCATGATTGGTTGTAGGGTCTTAGGTGGGAGGGGTGATAGTTGATGGGAAGTAACCATGTTAGATTGGAGGGCCGTGATTGGATGCTTGAGTTGGTGGGAGTGGTCATGGTTGATGGGAGTGGCTATGCGAGGTGAGATAGAAATACAATAGAAATGGGAAGAGCCTAAAGAAGTAGGATGGTTTTTGAAAGATCAGTAGGTCTATTTAAGAAGGGGATCAAAGGTGTGTTGCCAAGACATATCAGAAGGTGAGGTCGTGCGAGATCCCTCTATTGATACTTGTGGTCTGTTTGTGTTCGATCAGAGACCAAAAAGAAAACCGCTTTCTGAATTCTTCCAAGATGAATCAGAGGAAATAGAAAGTGAGTCTGGTGCCTGCAGTTGATCTTTGTTGATATGATTGTTCATTGTGTTCATTGTGTTCATTGTGATCATTGTGTTAATTGTGATCATTGTAATCATTGTGTTCATTGTGATCATTGTGTTCATTGTGATCCATTTCCCAGTGGTAAGATGTTGAGGTAATACTGTTTTTTGATACATTCAGACGTACCCTCTGACCCTAATGCACCAAAACCAGAGGGCAGCACTGTCACTCCTTCAGAGGGCGAACAACTTATAGTGAGACGAAATAGATATTATTTTTTTACGAAATATTGCTCATATTTTTCAGATACTGTGTCCTTTACTGTCAAAAATATGCTTTTGTGAACTTTTCATAATGTACTATATCATGGTTGTTATATTATGGTGGTTATATTGTGGTTATGTGGTTGTTTAAGGTTCCATCCGGGTTACCACGTAACTTGGAAGCTGCTGTTCAGCGCTATGGCTCAGCCACGTATAAGGCCACTTGTGCCACGGTCCTTGATCAAAATGGAAAACCATCAATATCTCTTACATACGGTATGACAGGCCAGCAGCTTCTCTCTCTCTCTTATGTTCACTTTAAATTGAGATTTTTTCCGCACTGACTTTTTGTTATTTGTCTTAGTTTCAACTGTTTGTATTGATGGATTTGTCAATCATGATTATATGCTATGGTTATTAAAATCTCCAAAATTTTTATGCTGGTGTTTTAAATAGCCATTTCTATATTTTTATGCTGGTTATTTGTTCACAATGGCTAAAGTGATGGTTATTACTCTACCCTTACATAAATGGTGGTTATATGAATGGTTATTACTATTGATTTACATACATTTGCAGGTAAATTATTGAGCAGAACACATAAAATATCCTACAACTTGCTACACAAAGTGGGTCCCAAAGGAAATCCAGGAATCAAGCCAGGACACAGGGTAAGTTGTCTTTGCTATGTATATAACCATCTGGTTATAAGCTTGTGGTTATTCAACTGCAGCTGTGTCATAAGCTGGCAGTTATTTCAATTACAGCTGTGTTATAAGCTGGCAGTTATTTCAATTACAGCCGTGTTATAAGCCGGCAGTTATTTCAGCTGCAGCTGTGTTATAAGCTGGTGGTTATATTTCAACTGCAGCTGTGTTATAAGCTAGTGGTTATTTCAACTGCAGCTGTGCTTTGTTTATGTTGATAGAGAGATATCAGACAGCATGGTTGATGGTGAAGAGGTGGTGTTGGTGGTTAAGTGTTGAGGTTTGG